>CANJKZ010000456.1:0-386337 GCA_947471745.1 Closterium sp. Naga37s-1 | reverse complement strand
CCAACCCTTCCGCCCTCGCAGCCAGACTCGCAGAATCCTCAAGTCAATCCCACCAACCCATTCTCCAGCACATGGGCCAGCCTCTCACTCAAGATCTTTTCCTGCCTGTCCTCATCAGCACACTTCTTCTCCAGCCGCCCCCCCCACCTCCTCCACATACCTCGTCAGCTGACTCTCCACGTCCGTCAGCCCGCGCCTCCTTCAAATGCTCCACCTCTAGCTCATGCCTCCTCCTCCGCCTCCTCCCTCGCCCGCCGCCCGCCGTCAGCAGCTTCTTGGTACTTTCCAACTCCGCCTCCACCTCCCTAGCCCTCCGTTCATACTCCTCTAAGATGCTAAGCCTGTCATTCGCGCGCTGGGTGGCCATTTCAGTGACGCGCACCTTGCTGCGCAGCTGCACCACCTCCTCCTTGGCGGCCTGCGCCTCCGCCGCTGCACCCGCAGCTGCTCCAGCAGCTCCTGCACGCGCGCCTGCAGCTTCCGCGCATCTTCCTCGGACACGCTGCTGCCGCCCTCGCTGCTCACAGCCCTCACCGCAACCTCTGGTTTCTTAGTTTCCTCTACAGGGGCAGGGGGAGGGGGCGGGGGCGGAGGCGGAGATGGGGCCGCAGGCGGCGGCGGGGGCGGGGGAGGCGGGTGCACTTCGCGCAGAGCGCAGGGGCGGACGGCTCAGAGCATTTCGGACACAGGCACGGGGCAGGGGGAGCAGGAGGCGGGGGCGGCGCCGGGCGCTGCTGCCGCAGCTGCACAGGCTGGTACGGCTTCGGCTTGGGTTTCGTCGTCTGTAGCAGCTGCGCTATACTCGCCGGAAGCCCTCTCCCACCCCTAGCCGCGACCAACTCCTGCTTCAGCTGCTCGATCAACACCTCCTTCTGCTCAGCCTCCTTATTCGCCGTGTTCAATTCCGTAGCTAGCTCAAGACTCTCTGCTGTGAGCTCCTGCGCTTCTTTCTCCAGTTCTTCACCTTCTGTTGGAGCTCTAACAGCACGCTCTCATCACAAGTCATGCCCGCCGTCCCGCTGCTCTCCTGCCCGTCATACCCTGCGTACCGCTTATTGCATCCTCCGCCTCCCCTAACCTCCCCCTCGCTCTCTGTCGCGAGCTCCAGCTCATCCCTCAGGTTCCGCGGAACCAGCCCCGCGCGCCCTGTCCGCCCCGCAAACAAACTCCTCTTAACCGGACGACTGCACGCTCCCTCCCACGCCGCCCATCCCCTCCGAAACCCCCAACCCGCTCAGACCCAACCCGTCCATCCCCCCATTCCCCTGCGCAAGCTCCGCCAGCCGCCGGTTCCAGTCCGCCTCCTTCTCCTCCATCTGCTTCTGCAGCCGCTTCGCCACCGCTTGCGCCTCCCGCCTATCCTCAAACAATTCCTCCGCGTCCCGCCTGTACTTCCCCGCCTCTCTCTCCGCCTCCTCAAGCGACTTAGACAGCTCCACGTTATCCGTTGAAACACCTCCAGCTGCGCTGATAAGCTATCAACCGTGCCCTTGAGATACTCCACCTCTTCCATCAGCATCTCCACCTCCCTGCCGCCCCCCATCCCCCCGCGCATGCCCCCGGGTCCGCCCATGCTCCACTCGCTCCCCTCCCCCATCCCCCCGCCGCCCACTTCCCCGCCTCCCCGCCCCATCCGCAGCTGGTTCAGCTCCTCCTGAAGCTGATCCCTCTCCCCTTTCAACTCCCCTATCGCAATATCAGCCCTCTGGTCCTGCGTGATCGCCTCAGCCAGCTGGCTTCTCAGACTCTCCACCTCCTGGTGAGATTTCGCGCGTTCAGCTGGTTATTTCACGCAGTCCCGCTGCAGCTCCTCTATAGCCGCCTCCGCCGCCGCCAGCTCCCCCGGATAGTCCCGCATAACCGCGCCTCCTCTGCCGCGCCCGTGCACTGCCCCAAGCGGGTTTGTCAGGGAGCTTCCCACGGAGCCTAAGGGGCTGAACCCGTCGGGGATGGGACCAGCAGGGACGGGCGACATGGCGCCTGCGCTGGGCGAGGGCAGCGCGCCGTTCCCCTTTGCGCCCGCGCTGCCCCCCCCTCCGCTGCCTCCCCCTATCCCTCCCCCGCGTGCTCCCCCCTGTGGTGGTTACCATACGCGGCGCTGGCCGCGCCCGCTAGCAGCACTCCCCCCGCCTCCCCGCTTCCTGCCCTGCCCGATGTCTGGTAATACTCAGGGTAGGCCAGACGCGTGTGCTGGTGCTGCTGCTGGTGCTGCGGAGTTGCCACAGGGGACGAATTCATACTCGAGGGCGGGGAAACCAGGTGCCCCTCCCCGGACCACCCCCGCCCGCGCCCATCCCCCCCGCCTGCCGCGCTCGCCCCGCCTGACTCCGCCCACGCGGGCTTATACCCCGCGCCTGTGCCAGCAGTCCCAGGAACCGTGCCCGTGCTACCAACCATACTAACCGGCGTCTGCGGCGTCCCCCCCCGGCCCCTTACTCCAGCTTCCCAGCGCTCCACGGGGAGACATACCAGTCATAGGAGTCCCAACCCCCCCACCACCACCTCCACCACTACCACCGCCACCCACAGACCCCCATCCCGCCAGGCGACTGCAGCTCCTGCAGCTCATCTATATACTCATTCTCCCCAGTCATCTCCTCGGGCGTCCTCTCCCCATACTCGCTCCCCTCCATCCCTTGTACCCCATCCCAGTAGCGCCCACGGACGGGGTGAGCCCAGGCGACAAGGCATCCGGCATGCCCCCCTGTGAGGTTCCGTCTGAGGCAGAGTCTAAGGCGTATTGCCGCCGCCTCACCTCCTCCCGCTGCTGCCGTTGCCACTCGCGTTCCATTCTCACCCGCCTCGCTTCTTCCTCCAATCTTCCTCTGCCTGCCACATCTCTTCCCCTCTGCTGCTCTTCCAGTAGCTTCCGCTGCCGCTCTTGCTCCTGCCGCTTCCGCTCCCTCTCCCTCTTCCCTCTCCTCTCTCTCCCCGCTCCTTCTCTTTCTCTCTCTCCTCCTGCTCCTGTCTCTGCCGCTCTCTCTCCTTTGCTGCCAGCTCCAGCTCCCCGCTGCTTCTCTTTCTCCTTAGCCTCTCGCTCCCTTTCTTTCTCTGCCTCCCTTTCCCTTTCTCTTTCCCTCTCCCTCTCCCCTCTCCATTTCTCTCTCCTTTCTCCCTCCTCTCCCTCTCTTTCTCCCCGCTCGCGTTCCCTTTAGCCTCTCCCTTTGCTCCTTTTCTCTTTCTCTAAGCCTCTCACGTTCCTCATGCTCCCTCTCCCTCTCCTTCTCCCTCTCCCGCTCTTTCCCTCTGCTCCTGTCCCTCTCTCTTTCTCTCTCCCTGTACCTGTCCCCGCCTCTTTCTCGTTCCCTCTCTTTTTCCCTGTACCTATCTTCATCCCTATCCCTATACCTATCCTTATCCCGTTCCCTTTCCCTTACCTTCTCCCTTTCTCTCTCCTTTTCCTTTTCCCGCTCCCTTTCCTTCTCTTTTTTCCCTCTCCTTCTCCTTCTCTCTCTCTCTCCCTCTCGACTGCGATCTCACTCTCACCGCCCCATGCTGCTTCTCCTTCCCCGCATCCTTCGGTTCCGCCACTTGCGCATGCACGCGCGCGGGGGAAGGGTCGCGCCCAAACCGTCCGCGCAGGGGGGACGCATGGCGCGGGGAAGCGTCCTTATTCCGCCAGAAGAAAATCCCCCCTCCGCCTCCGCCTCGCCCCCCGCGCCGTCCGTGTCCACACTGAGACGCAACCCCTCAGCCTCCGCAGGATGCTCCTTGCCGCCCGCGCGCGCCTGCGCCTCCCCCCCGTGCGCTGCTGCGCCCCTGCCCCTGTTGCGCTCATAGAGGGCATCCGCGGAGTCGTTGTCGTCCTGGGGAGTCAAGCGCGGGGAGCAGTGTCATGCAAGCAAGGCGTTTAGCGGGTTCTAAGCCGAAAGCAGTGCAATCGCGCTTCCTCCTTATTCTCCCCTACCACCCCAACCGCCCTAAAAGAAAGCAGATGGATTCTTAACTGACCTGATTCGACGGAAGGCTGGAAGAGCGACCGATTGAAGGGGTCGCTGCAACTTGGGCTCCTCTCTGCTGCTGCTGGGGCTGCTGATGCTGGCGGTGATGATGATGATTGTTGGTTGGCTCGTTCGCGTGGTAATACTTCTGCAAGCCCGAGAGATAGAGGGACAGAAAATGTGTTTATCAATGCTGGCGGTGATGGTGATGATTGTTAGTTGGCTCGTTCGCGTGGTAGTGCTTCTGCAAGTCCGAGAGATAGAGGGACAGGCAAAACGTTACCCTGTAGGCTGAGAGTGCAATAACTTTTCTTGTAGGCTCATAGCATTTGAGAAATTGAACCCAAGAAGCTTGCTCAAGGGATGAAAAAAACTTGCTGCACTCACCTGCCCCTTGGTGGGTGTGGTGGTGTTGGGCAGGTCGATGCTCGACAGCACGTGACCTATCACAGATAAAACCTTCCAAACATGCGCCAGGCCTACCCTGTCTCCCTGCTGCGCCTATCTACTAGCCCTTGCCGCGCCTACCTGCCCCTTGGTGGGCGTGGTGGTGTTGGGCAGGTCGATGCTCGACAGCACCTGGTCACTCGCGTCCAAACCTTGCAGATATGCTCCAGGCCTACCGGTACCTGGTCCCCTGCTGCGCCTACCCTCCACTTGCCACCCACCCCTGTGCTGCACTCACCTGCCCCTTTGTGGGCGTGGTGGTGTTGGGCAGGTCGATGCTCGACAGCACGTCACTCGCGTCCGACTTGCTCTTGCTCATCCGCTTCGGTCCTGCCGCCGCCGTTCCATGCACCCCGCCCCCTGTCCCCCCTGCTCCCCTTGCGACCGCTGCTGCGCCTGTTCCTGCGCCTGCCCCTACAGCAGCAGCAGCTGCTGCTTTGCCGGCTGGCTTCTTGGGCGTGAGTTCCTCCTCGTTCTCGCTCTGCCCCGTGTCTGACTCCTCGCCCTCCCTGCCACATGGGAACGATCAGGATGGAAACTCACAAGATGGTCAGCGGATCGAGAGGGCGTAATGGCAAGGTGACGAGCGGGGAAAGCGAAGAAAAGGCTCGACAACGTGAGGGAAAGGAAGAGGCTAGGACCCCCACGCCTATGGATTCTGAGCCGAAGAGTGCAATTAACCAATAGGAAGTTGCAGAGCGAGCTGGTTACGATCATGGTAGTTACGGAGTGATGCTGGATACAGAGTGGTTGGGAAGGAGGGATGAAGGGGGATAGAGACTCAAGGGTGCGATGGCTGACCTGGGATCGCGAGACGAGCATTGAATGGTCACCTGAAACACAATGGCCGCGTAGGAAACAGGAGGAAACGCATAGAAAAGCACAAATACTTCGTTCTACAATTCAACGGCACCTCAGAAACCGTGCAGGAAACATGAGGGAATACAAGATCAAAGCACACAAGGTAAGGAGGTCAGAAGGGAAGTGCAGTGCTGATGTTCGCACCAACCACGCAGAAATTATGCGCACTATCCGGCGCAATGCACGGCCACTCACATGCAGCACGGTGCCTGCGGGGCAGTACTTGAGCGGCAGCGCGCGCTGGTCGAGCTGGTTAAAGCCTGCGAAGTCCGCGAGGTTCAGCGTCGCCTCGCCCAGTATGCCGCCTCGCGTGGAGCCCTGTAACGCGTACAGCGGAGGTCAGAAAATGAGCGGAGGATGAACAAACGCCAAAGATGAAGGAAATTTCAGCGTCACACAATTCAAAGATTGAAGAAATGAAAACAGAAGTCAACGCACTCCTGAGCCTCTAGTGAGTGAGTAGGGATCTGGAGTATTTTTGTACTACTACTTTCGATTGCACATTTCGCAGTTGCAAGATAAAAAAAACGCGTCTACTGGCTGCGTGATGGTCAAATTCACTCCACAAAAATCACCCTTGCGCTCACCACGGATGGACACCACAAGCCAGTGCACCTCCGTGAGTTTTAAGTAAACCAAAACTCACCGTGGACACGATAAGCCGGTACACCTTCTGCTCGTAGCCTTTCCCTTTGGGGTTCCTGGCGAGGCGAGTGACCTCGGTGACGGTGTCGGTCCATGTGCACGTGCCGTTCTTCACCACCCCCTTTGGCGTCTGTCCCTCGAGTTTCCCCGTGTCCACCGGAATCAGCGACACCACTAGCCTCTCGAACCCCGTCGCCGGCACCTGCCGTGTGTTTCAAGGACGAATAGGATACAAATGGAAGAACGCGTTTCAGCTGTTGGCTATTTCAGACGCGGCTTAGAAACGGACGGACCCCCTTATGTGTCTGCTCCTCGAGGTCCCGTGTTCTGAAAATCAGCGACACCACCAGCCTCTCGCACCCCGTCGCTGGTACCTGCCGTGTGTTGCAAGGACTGGTCCAGCAGCGCGCGCACGAGAAAAATGCGTGAGTTAAGAGTGAAAGAAGTGGAGAAAGGCCTGTTGTTCGGGTATCTACCGGAAGAAGTGCCTTCGCCAACCTGAAGCGATCTCCAGGGAAGCAACGATTGTGACTCTGATAAAGGCTCACTGACCCGGATGGGTGGAAAACCCAAATGAAACAGGTGAATGTGAGAAGCCTAATGCTCGTGCTAATGCAGAGACCAAGTGCAGTGGAAACCGTAGTTCTAAGATAAACGACGCATACTTGAAACGTGGCTATCCAGACGCAGCTGAATGTGCATGAAACGCTGACAGTAAGTACCGGATGAAACGCTGACCGTTGCTTACCCGAGTAGCATGAAACCTAAACCGGAACTCGAACTTCTCCTTCTTGGACCCAAACGCCTTAAACATCCTGTCCGGTGTTCGAATTTCCGCTACTAATAATATTTAATATTTAACGGACTGCACCTCAACCAATCCGTTTTTTAGCCAACATGACGCAAACTGCTTAATATCTATCGGACTAGCAGCACGCGGACGCGGTTTGTATAGCTTAATTAGTAAATCTTTCTACAAATATATAATATTCTGCTCCACCCTGTCTATCCATAACAGACAAGGAGACTAAGGCGTGGCAAGGAAAGAGGAGCTACTGAGAGATGAAGTCCTGCCTCCCTGCCGAGTCAGTGAAGAGGGCCAACAACGGTCAGGCTTCCGACTCATTTGCATGGCTGCCTTGCTGCTCAAGGATGATTTGCACACCCTGCTCCTCAACTCCACTTATCGCCAGTGCGGTTCAATACGAATTACACACGGTAAACAAGGTATTCTGTATTTACCGCTTGGGAGCGGAGCCAACCGAACTAGACCTCTGAATGTAGATCAAGAGTGTGCTTCCATCAACCTCATCTGGGACTGTGTGGCTCTTGACCCTGGTTTTCGAACCGCCTTGGGATTGATGTTCAAGCAGGCTAATTTGGATGGGTTGGTCGGCTTGGCTCCCGGGCAGTTGGACCAGAGCAGTGCGGAAAAGTCCGCACCCTAATTGGTGGAGACACTCTCAAGGTGCCTGATCGCGCCAGTTTCCCGCTCACACCATCAGTTTCAGAACGAAAAGCGCGAACTGTGAAGACACCTATCAACCAAAGCGGTATGGCTTGTTTCCTGACAGATGCTGTCAGAGGGTCACGCGACGTAGGAATTCGTTACAACCACAATCATGTATATACATTCTCAATTATCATATGATTTTAATATAATCTGAAGACCCACTTCTGCACAAAAAAACTAAGATTAATATGTGTAATTTGAGTTCTCGAATGCCATTTTCTTGGTAATGTATTCAATCTTATTAAAATACATACACAATATAATATGCAAGGAAATTCTTTATTTATTTATTTATTTTGGATTAATAGTAACATTGCATTACCCCCTTTCATTTTCTTGCATACGGAGAAGAGCAGGTGCAATATCTGCTGAGGGGGTGTTTTAATAAATACCATAGGTGCTCACGTACACCAGGTATATTGTTATGGGTGCAATGAATCGAGGTAGCGATGATTGCACTAAGTGTCAAACGAGTACAAAATATGAGTGAAGGGATGAGCGAACATTTATACGCGAAACATGCAAACGGTAACGCGGTGCGTGCGAGCTAGCTAGTGCTACACTGTCAGTGAGATTCGGGCTAGTCCCGAAACGTAGGCCGACACGGCCGGGCCAGCAGTGCGAGGTTTGGTGAAACAGTGCGCACAAAGTCGGCGAAGCCCCGTTAGCAGTAACGGGCGAAACAACTGCTGCTGCTGTACGCGATGTTGCGGGATGCGCTAAGGAATGTCGAGAAAATTCCTTACACTACCCCCCCCCCCCCCCCCCCCCCCCCCCTCAAGAAGCCCCCTCCGCTACGCGAGTGCGTGTACATCGCGGAAACCCCAGCTCTTCAGGTATACTTGCAGGGCAGGGTGGTTTTCGATGTTGGCCAGGGGCACCCAGTTATCCTCAGTTGGTGTGCGGTCCTTCCAGCGAACGAGGAATTCAATCTGTTAGAATCTAGAATAGAACGAGAATGGATGAAACTAGGTAGGAGGGGGATACAAGTAGGAAACCCTAACAAAGCTATACCCCCTAAGGCTAAACCCACTATAGCCTACACAATATAAACATATAATGTTTGACACACCCCCATAGGCTAAGTGGGAGACAACCAAATGGTCACAAGACCAGTCAAAGCAAAGCAAAGCAAGCTCAGGGTGGATCTCAAGGAAACCACACAAATTCTGAGCACAAGCAAGTGGTCACAAGACCAGTTCACATGCAGGTTGATAGTATAACAAGAGATACAGTGATCACAACCTAGCAAGAGTAAACATGCAGGCATATATATAGAGATCACAGTACAAGTAGAGTCAAGAAGTAAGCAAGTGAGGCCCAGTAGGCACAAGGCCTAGAACAGTACAGAAGAGCTGATGGTCACAAGGCTGAAGCACCTTGGTGAACACATCAGCAGTGTTGGCCCGAGTGGCCACGTAACGCAGACGAAGCTGACCGCGCTGCTGCAGCTCTCGAGCAAGGAAGTAGCGCAGAGCGATATGCTTCGTTCTGTGCTCCAGTCTGTGCTCCTCACACAAGGCAATGGCAGCCTTGTTGTCGACGTACAGCACTGGAGGAGAACGAGGCCGCTCTCCCAAGTCGGTCAACAGGTAGGTGAGCCAGCGTAACTCCTGTGCAGCCATGGCTGTGGCGTAGATCTCAGCCTCACAACTGGAGCTGAGAACAGAAGACGAGCGTGTAGAACGCCAAGAAACTGAACCAGAGCCAAGGCTGAAGGTGTAACCCTGAGACGACCGCTGAGTAGCCTGGTCGTCAGCCCAAGAAGCGTCTGAGTGTCCAGTGAGTACAACTCGGTCTCGTCCTCCAAGCACTAGCCCCATGCCCGACGTACTGCACAAGTAGCGCAACACCCTCTTAGCGGCATCCATGTGCTCCTTCCGGTGACGGCCAGGAGCGACATAGCGCGCAAGGATGCTAAGAGGGTATGCAAGGTCAGGTCGAGTGCAGGTCATCAGGTACATGAGGCAGCCCACAAGCTCTGGATACGGGCCACTCGGCTCTACGCACTCATCCGAAGGCAGAGCTGAGAGCGAGTGACCGGTAGGCAGAGGAGTGGGCTGAGGCGAGGAGTACGTGAAGCGGAAGCGCTGAAGGACCTGCTGCACCATGTGTGACTGAGTCAAGGTGATGGTGCGCCGTGCTCTGTCCCGGGTGATCCGCAAGCCAAGATAGCTTGTCAGTTCACCCAGGTCTGTGCACGTGTGTCTCTTCTGCAGCTCCGACTTCACGTGGGCGAGTGCGACAGTGTCAGCAGTGGCAAAGACCAAGTCGTCGACGTACACAAGGACGTAGAACGGCGGCAGTGAGGTGTCGGTGCGTAGAAACAGCGACGGGTCAGCAGTAGAAGGAGCGAACCCAAGAGCCGCAAGTATAGTCCTCAGTGTGTCGTGCCACTCACGTGGCGCCTGTCGGAGACCGTAGACTGGCTGCCGGAGGCTCCACTGGGTACCAGGAGGGAACGACCTAGTGAAGCCAGGTGGGCGGCGCAACCAGATCTCCTCGTGCAGGCTGCCCTGTAGGAAAGCAGTGCTGAAGTCAAGAGAGTGGAGCTCGTAGTCACGCTGAGCGGCGACGTGCAGCAGAACCCGAAGAGTGGTCATCTTCGGGGTCGGGGAGAAGGTCTGGAAGAAGTCAACTCCCTCTCGCTGACTGAAGCCTCGTGCAACGTAACGCGCCTTGAAGACAGGCGGAGAACCCGGCGGCCGCTTCACCCTGAAAATCCACATGCCACTGACGATGTTCGCCCCAGGTGGGGGAACCTCGTCGACGTAGGTGCATGTGGACTTCCAGGAAGCCATCTCTGCGTCCATGGCTGTCTGCCACTGAGAGGAGTAGGGACCCTCTATCGCCTCTGCGTAAGAGCGCGGAGTCGGGATGTCTGGTGCATCCGGGTCTCCCTCAGGGGCAACTAGCATGGACACGAGATGAGGTAAAGCAGCGGCAAAGCACTCAAACTCCTCCTGCCTGTCCTCAAGGACGTCCGTGCCAAGAGCACACTCACCCCCGACGGACGGAGGACAGACAGACTCAGACTCAGCAACTAGGCTAGCGGCGTAGTCTAGACGACAAGCGGCAGCAAAGTCGACAAGCTCAGCAACTAAGGCAGACGCAGCAGTGGACTCAAAGGAAGGGTCAGTGACAACAGTAGCCAGGAGACGCGTGACAGTAGGACTGGTAGCACGAAGGGAGTCAGACTCAGGGTCAGCAAGAGCAGGAAGAGAGGACGCAGGAGGAGACGGGAGAGGGACACGCTGGGGAGCAGTGGAAGGACGAAGCGCCATCTGGTGAGTGCCTGGGACAGCAGGAGGACGCTGACGCGGGACACGACGACCAGTGTGAGCAGCACGTACAGGCGACGCTCGACGAGACTCAGGCGACGCAGGACGAGACTCAGGCTCACGACGCTCCGTAAGACCTCCAGTCGGACCAGTGTAAGGAGAAGGACCAGGGAGAGGGGAGGCAGACGGTAACTGTGACTGCGACTGGACAGACGGAGGACACTCTAAGGAGGGAGGAGGACAAGGAGGAGGAGGCTGACCAAGAACCTGCTGAAGGAGCGGAACGAAGTACGGCCGCGGCCGCGCAGCGTCTCCAGAACCAGCAGAGACACCAGCGCCAGGGTCCTCACCACCAGCAGCAGCACCACCTCCAGGGTCCTCAGCACCAGCAGCAGCTCCAACTCCAGGGTCCGCAGCACCAGCAACAGCGCCGACTCCAGGGTCCGCAGCACCAGCAGCAGCTCCAACGCCCGGGTCCGCAGCACCAGCAGCAGCTCCAACGCCCGGGTCCTCAGCACCAGCAGCAGCTCCAACTCCAGGGTCCGCAGCACCAGTAGCACCTCCAGAAGAAGCAGTACCTCCAGCAGCTACAGTAGCCCCAGCACCAGCAGCACCTCCAGCAGCTCCAGCAGCACCAGCAGTACCACTAGCAGCGCCAGAAGCACCGCCAGCAGCAGCACCTCCAGCAGCTGGGTCCGCGACACTAGGAGCGCCACTCTGGAGACTGCAGCGCCGTGCGTACCACTCTCGGAGCCGCTGGGGAGAGGGCAGCTCCCGCCTAGGAGGGGAAGCACTAGCACCAGCTCCAGCCGCACTCCTAGCTCCAGAAGCACCTCTCCTGAGGCTGCAGTACTGTAAGTACCACTCACGCAGCTGCTGTGAGGAGAGAGCTCCTCCAGGTGTAGCACTCCCAGGCTCAGCACCTCCAGACTCAGCACCCCAGACTCAGCACCCGCAGGCTCCGCACCCCCAGGCTCAGCACCCCCAGGCTCCGCACCCCCAGGCTCAGCACCCCCAGACTCCGCAACCCCAACCTCCGCACCCCCAGGCTCCGCACCCTCAGGCTCAGCACCCCTAGCAGGACGAGAGTCGACAGCTACCTCGACAGGCTCAACCGGGTCTACCTGGGACACACCTGAGGGAGCGGCACCCTGAGGGGGGAGGGGGTCTACCACAGCAGCACCTGGCGCGAGGAAGAGAGGCGGGGGGGGGAGCGGGGCAGTGCGGTAGGGGAAGAGGCGGTAGTAGGGGACGGACTCGTCGAAAGTGACGTCCTGAGAAGGCAAGACACGGCGCGAGGTGGGGTGGTAAAACTGCCAACCAGACGCGTCCGGGACAAAGCCAAGGAAGACACAAGGAACAGCGCGGGAGGAGAGCTTGTCCGCAGACGTATCGCGGACAAAAGCTCGAGATCCCCAGACCCGAAAGCGTGACGCATCGCCAACATCTCCCGTCCAACGCAGTGTCGGCGAAGTCTCCGGAACGGAGACACGGGGCCAGAGGTTGAGCTGATGCGCAGCGTATCAGACTGCAAACGGTCACAGAAAGTGGGGGGCAGCCGCATGGATCAAGGAGGTACGAGCGACCTCCATGACCAAGCCAATGCGGCGCTCAGCAACCCCATTCTGCTGTGGAGAGGCCGGAAGCGTGAACGACTGGCGGATGCCGTGCTCCGCACAGTAGGCTGCCAAGAGATCGGAGGAGAACTCACCACCTCTGTCAGAGTGCAAGCGCAGGACAGGAAAGTCCGAGTGGAAACGCTCGCTGAGCTGGAGACGAGAAGCGCTGATCCAAGGGATCAAAACATCAGGGACCTCACCCTTGGTGCGCAAGGGGAAGACCGTGGTGTAGCGCGAGTAGTCGTCAACAACTATCAGGAAGTACCTCTCCTGACCCTGACCACGGACGCGGGCTGGGCCCCACACGTCCATGTGGAGCGTCTGCAAGGGAGCAGTCGTCGGGGGAAACGAGGAGGAGTGAGGAGCGGCGCGCTGCCGCCCCTCGACACAGGGAAGACAGGGAGGAGCAGGCGAGGGTGGGAGGGGAGGAAGAACCCTGGGAAGACCAGAGACAAGGTACCGTTTGTGCATGGCACGAAGGCGCTGCACGGACGGGTGACCAAGTCGGTGGTGCCAGAGGACGGTCTCGTGCGCCAGAGAGCGACACGAGCAGGGAGCCGACAGCTGACCTGACGCAGACACAGACGCAGCTACCTGAGGGGACGCAGTGGTCAGTGTGTATAGGTCCGACCCCGGCTGCCGAGTGAAGGTAGCCAGGTGGCGACCCGTCCGAGCGCACGTGCAGTGTGTCACGCGCTCGTAGGCAGGGGTGAACTGGTGAACACCCCCGTCCTGAAGCGCACTACCCGCCACCAAGTTCGTAGAGAACGAGGGGAGGTAGAGACCTGACAGCGTGCCCGACGGGACCGCAGGACAAGGGAGGACAGTGGAGGAGGTCGCAAGGACCGGGACCCCCAGAGGGGTCAGCGAGGGAGACTGCAACCGGCCGAGCAAGCTGCTCAAGGGCCGTGCGGTCACGAAAGAAACAGCGGGAAGCACCGGAGTCCAGTGTGAAGGTGTGCAGTGCCGCAGTAGACGCAGTACCAGCAGGTGCGAACGCACGAGTACCTGGGGCAGCAGACTCACCAGCACCTAGAGCAGCAGCCTCACGAGGACCTAGGGCAGCAGACGCACTAGCACCTAGAGCGGCAGCCACACCAGTACCTAGAGCAGCAGACTGGATACCGGGGTCAGGCGGTACACACAGGGGACAGGCACTCTCAGTACTAGTAGACAATGCATACATGGCAGTGAGGATAGCATCAGAGTCAAGAGCAAAGATATCTACCCTCTGCCTAAGCAGCTCCACCCAGGAGGGGAGCTCAGCGGCGTCACCAAACTCTGTACGCCAAGCGTCGCCCAGACGGGCGAAGCAGTGGGACTCTGTGTGGCCACGGGTCCCGCAAGGCTGACCAGTCCGGACACCTGTGCGAATGACGTACGGGCAGCGAGCAGTACTCAGTGACCCTCTACTCTGAGCGTACCACTCACGGAGCTGCTGGGGCGAAAGAGGACACGGCAGCTGCACCTGTCCACTACCAGACGCTCCCGAACGACCCACTCCAGAGCGACTACCACTACGGCCACCCCGACAGCCCCAACTGGCGTACCACTCACGAAGCTGCTGGGGCGAAAGAGGACACGGCAGCTGCACCTGTCCACTACCAGAAGCGCCCGAACGACCCACTCCAGAACGACTACCACTACGGCCACCCCGACAGCCCCAACTAGCGTACCACTCACGAAGCTGCTGGGGCGTGAGGGACTCACGCGCATGGCCCTGGAGCTGCATCTGGCCACGCCACGAGCAGTAGTAGCAGCAGTAGCGGCAGTAACAGCAGTAACAGCAGGAGCAGTAGCAGTGGGAGTGGAGAAGGCAGTAGCAGCAGTAGCAGCGGTAGCAGTGCGGGCAGGGCAATGCTCACCAGTGGTCGGCGCGGCAGGCGCAAGACGGTGGCGACAGCGGGGCCGCTACAACTGCAGGGCGGGGGCCGGGCCGCAGCAGAGAGCTCCGCAGCAGCTGCTCCAGGGCGGGGCCGGGCCGCGACGGCAGCTGCTCCAGGGGCCAGGGGCGGCTGCTGCAGTGGCGGCTGCTCCAGGGGCCAGGGGCGGCTGCTGCAGCAGCGGCTGCTCCAGGGGCCAGGGGCGGCTGCTGCAGGGGCGGCTGCTCCAGGGGCGAGGGGCGGCTCCTGCAGTGGCGGCTGCTCCATTGGCCAGGGGCGGCTGCTGCAGGGGCTGCTGCTCTAGGAGCCAGGGGCGGCTGCTGCAGGGGCGGCTGCTCCAGAGGCCAGGCGCGGATTAGGTCAGGGCGACGCGGCGAGCAGGGGCGACGCCGCGGGCAGGTGACGACGCGGCGGGCAGGTGGCGACGCGGCGGGCAGGGCGACGCGGCGGGCAGGTGGCGACGCCGCGGGCAGGGCGACGCGGCGAGCAGGTGACGACGCCGCGAGCAGGGCGACGCGGCGGGCAGGTGGCGACACCGCGGGCAGGGCTACGCGGCGAGCAGGTGACGACGCCGCGGGCAGGGCGACGCGGCGGGCGGGTGGCGACGCCGCGGACAGGTGGCGACGTCGCGGGTAGGCGACGACGCCGCGGGCAGGGGCTACGCCGCGGGCAGGTGACGACGCCGCGGGCAGGGCGACGCGGCGGGCAGGTGGCGACGCCGCGGGCAGATGGCGACGCCGCGGGCAGGCGGCGACGCCGCGGGCAGGGCGACGCGGCGGGCGGCGAGAGCCTGCAGGGGCGGCGCGCGGTCGGGCAGAGGCTGCGCGCGGGCCTGACGGGTCTGCAGGGGCGGCTCTCGGGCCTGACGGGTCTGCAGGGGCGGCTCGAGGGCCTGACGGGTCTGCAGGGGCGGCTCTCGGGCCTGACGGGCCTGCAGAGGCGGCTCGGGGGGGGCCTGACGGGTCTGCAGAGGCGGCTCGGGGGCCTGACGGACCTGCAGGGGCGGCTCGAGGGCCGTACTAGCTTGTAGGAGGCAGCGCGAGGGCTACAGGACGGCACTCGGGCAGACCGAAGTGCGGGGCGCGCGAGGGCGCACGAGCAGAGAAAGGCGCACGAGGGCGCACGAAGGCGCACGAGCAGAGAAAGGCGCACGAGGGCGCACGTAGGGTAGGGCGCACGAGGGCGCTTCTAGCGGAATAGTGGGCCCGTAGTAGAAAGCGGTCCTAGGTAGCAACCTAGGCTCGTGATACCATGTTAGAATCTAGAATAGAACGAGAATGGATGAAATTAGGTAGGAGGGGGATACAAGTAGGAAACCCTAACAAAGCTGTACCCCCTAAGGCTAAACCCACTATAGCCTACACAATATAAACATATAATGTTTGACACAATCCTCCTGATTCCCGTGGGGTGTCGAATCCGATGGCTCATGATTTTTTCGGGCTCGATGATCGGCTCCGATGCAGGGCGAGTCATGGATGGCGGGCGGTGACGATGCAGCTGGCTTGTGGTTGGGATGTAGGGGCGAAGCAGGCTGACGTGGAATGGTGGGCTGATGTACCAGTCTGTCGGCAACAGTAAGTGTGCTGTCACTGGGGTAATCATGTGGCTGATTTGGAATGGTCCACAATAGCGCGGTCGTAATTTCGGTACGACGGGCAGTTTTAAGATATGTGTTTCGAGCAGTACGCAATCTCCTGACTGGTACGTGACTGGGCGGCGGTGGCGGTCAACGTTGCGCTCAGCGATGACATTTGCTTTTTTAATTGCTTCGGCGGCTCTGGTGCAGGCAGCTTGCAGAATCTCGGCGAATTGTTGTGCACGTGGCATTGGATTGTCCGGACTCGGCGTCATGGACACTGTAGGGTTTTGCCCGTAGTTCAGGTAGAACGGGGACTGCTGCGTCGTCGCTGACGTGGTGTTGTTATACGCGAACTCGATCAGCGGCAGCTACTGCTCCCAAGTTGTCAGGTCGTCGCACGTGGCACGAATCAACTGCTCCATCGTCTAATTCGTCCGCTCCGTTTGACCGTCTGTCTCGGGGTGGTACGACGAGCTGAACTGTAGCCTGGTCCCGAACTGCCCCCAAAGGTTCTTCCAGAAATTGCTGGTGAACTTCGTGTTGCGGTCGCTGATTATCGCGGCTGGTATCCCGTGCAGTCGAATGACGGCTGCGATGAATAGGCGAGCGGTTTCTTCGACTGAGATCGATTTCTTGCACGCAGCGAAGTGTGCCATCTTCGTCAATCTGTCAACGACAACCATAACTGTGTCGTTACCCCCAGGGTCCAAAGGTAACCCTGTGACGAAATCCATGGTAACCTGCTGCCAGGCGCGCTCGGGCGGTGGAATCGGCTGCAACTGACCCGCCTTTCTTTTTCGCGAGCTCTTCATCACCTGACACGTAGCACACGAGCCCACGTGGTGCTGTACGTCGGTCAATAGCTCCGGCCAGTAGTAATACCGCTTCAGTCGCTGTCGCGTTTTTTCTACCCCGAAATGTCCCGAGGTAATCCCGTCATGTGCCTCCTACAGTAACAGTTCCCTCAGTAGTGAGTACGCGGGTACCCAGATGCGGTTGGTGCCTGTGTTTACATAATAGACTCCTTTTGCTTCTGCTAGTTGCTGTGAATTTCCGGCCGTGAAAAATGGGTCGGTACTGTACCCGTGGGTGAATAGGCCTGTTAGTAGTGGGTTGGTTTGGGCGAGTAGGATGGCGTAGAGTTGGGCGGTGGGGCGTGTGAGTGCGTCGGCGATGTTGGATGCACCTTTTTTGTACGTGACCGTGTAGTGGAAGTTGGACTCCAAATAGTCCAACCAACGGATCTGTTGCGGGTTGAGATTTGGTTGGGCGCGAAGGTACTGTAGGGATCGGTGGTCTGTCCGTACTATCATGTCTGCTCCTGTGAGGTAACATCGCCACACCTTGAACGCGTGCACGATCGCCAGCATCTCGCGGTCGTGTATCGGGTAGTTGCGTTCGGGTGGGTGAAGCTTGCGGGACTCGTACGCGATTGGCTGGAGGCCGTTCCCGAAGTCCTGCAACAGTACTGCTCCCACAGCGATGTCGCTAGCGTCGGTGACGAGCTCGAACGGACGGTGCGGATCTGCGATGTGAAGCACGGGCGGCGAGCACAAAAATTGTTTGAGGGCCGAGAAGGCAACTTGCTCTTTCTCCCCCCACGTGAACTCAACCCCCTTCCTCAGCAGGTCGGTCAACGAGGCAGTCAACTTCGCTATTTTGGGGACGAACCAGCGCACGTAGTTGACGAACCCAAAAAAACTTTGCAACTCGGTCAAATTTGTCGGCGCGTGCCACACTTGAATCGTCGCGATCTTTTTCGGGTCTATTTCCACTCCGTACGCTGAAATGATGTGTCCCAAAAACTCCAGTCGGTCCTGTAAAAACTCACACTTAGAAGCTTTGGTCAGTAGGCGGTTCTCGCTCAGTATTTTAAAAAACTGCTTCTATGTCCTGTAAGTGCTGTGCTCTGTCGGAGCTGTAAATCAGTATATCGCCGAGGTACACGATGACGCACTTATCTAAAAGCGGGCGGAAGGCTTCATTCATTGTCATTTGAAAGGTGGCGGGGGCGTTGGTCAGTCCGAAGAGCATGACTATATATTCGAAGGACCCGTAGCGTGTTCGGAAAGCTGTCTTGGGGCAGTCGGTTGGATTGACGCGAATCTGTTGGTAACCCCCTCTAAGGTTGATTTTCGAGAAAACCCGGGATGTGCGCAGTTGGTCGATCAGTTCGTCGGCTCGCGGGATGGGGTAACGGGATTTGATGGTAACCCTATTCAGTGCCCTGTAGTCTATGCACATGTGAAAACCCCCGTCCTTCTTCGGCGTGAACACTATCGGTGCTGCGAAGGGTGACGAACTCTGGCGAGTGAATTCTTTTTCGAGCAGGTAGTCTAGCTGCTTCCTCAGTTCGTCCAGTTCGGATTGCGTCAGTCGGAACTGTCGATGTACTGTCGGCTGTGCCCCCGGTTCTAATTCTATCCTGTGGTCGTGCGGTCGCTGAGGTGGCAGTCCCGTCGGCAGGTCGTCCGGAGATATTTCACTGTACTGCTTCAAGAGTGCTGCCAGGTCATCCGGTACGTTGACTAGCAGTTTCTGTAAATCCCCCCCTTTGTATGCTGCCTCGGCTTCCCGAATGTCAACCGCATACACGTCAACTCCTGCCGCTACGGCGCGTTTCATCGTGATCGCGTTCACACGCACCGACGAAGACTCAGGCGAGCCCCAGCGAGGTAAGGCGATGTTGTTACCGTTCACTCGCACGGTGCAGTCACCCATCGTCCAGTCGATTCACGTATAGTGTCGTCGTAGCCAATCACGACCGAGTAAAATGTCGGTTCCGTCAAGGGTTGTCGCGAGCATTTCTTGGCTAAACGTGAAATTACCCCCGCATCGAATCCGAACCCGGTCTACGCGTTCTCGTATCGCTAGTGGCGTGCCGTCAACCAGTCTTGCATCGATCTCAGGTAAGCATCTGTCCAGTGGCAATTTCAGTTTCCGTGCTGTGGCAGTGTTAATGAGGCTGTGGCTGGCTCCCCCTTCTACGAAGATTTTAACTAAGTCTGTCCCGATTTTCCCACTAAGCAGTATGGGGCTGTCTACCGTAGTACCCTCCTTATTCGGCCGGGTGTGGTCGATTGCGTGAACCGGCACAATCACTCGGTGAGGGTCGGTTGGGTCGGGCGAGCGGCGTGACCTGTCAGTAGAGGGCCCGGCTGCTACTGACTCCCAGCGTTTCCCTGCTGCTTGGTCTGTTTCTGTTGCTCAGCTTCCCCCTTTCCCTTAGCGTTTTCCGGGCATTCACTCTTACGGTGTCCCGGCTGATTGCACGCGAAGCAGCGCCCTTTGAACGGTGCGGCAGCGGCATTCGCGGCGACGGCACGTATCGTAGCGCCCTCGTTCGTCCCACGAGACTGATGTCCCCAGTTACTGCTTCTGTAGGACCCCGGTCTCGGTCGGCGGAAGAAATCGAGTTTCTCCGCCATAGCGAGAATTTCTTGAAAATCGGTGACGCCGCGAAGCTGGATTTCCTGAGCGATGCCGTGCTTCAGGCCGCCGATGTAGCGGTCGATGCGCTCGCCCTCGTGCATATAACCCACTTGCTCGCATAGCGCCAAAAACCCGCTGGTGTAGTCCTGGACGGAACCGAGTTGGCGCCAAGTGCGGAGCTTCTGTCGCGCCGCGATCGAAGCCGCAATTGGCTCAAATCGAGGGCGCAGACCTGCGCACCACGCGTCCCACGTGCGATATTGGGGCACCTCCACGAAATACGACGGCGCCCAGGGTCCGGTTTGTCCTTCCCGTGTTGGTAGAGTCGCGTAGTCATTCGGCTTCATGACGATGACGCGCCACCAGTCCATGGCGGGTCCTCGCAGCAGCGACACGGCGTAGCGGATTTTTGCCGTATCCTCCGAGACGTAGTTGGCGTCGAAGAAGACATTCATCGTGAACAGCCGCGCCTGAACGGTAGGACCACCCCGTTGACTCAGGTCAAAGCATGGCGGACGCTGCGGCTTCAGCGGCTTCAGCGGCATCGGTGACGGCAGTGCTGAATCGTTGATCAGTACCGAAATCGTGACGCGCGGTTGGCTTTGGGTCCGACCTGTCGTCGCTTCGGGGTGTGTCGTGCCGTGGTCGTCGTCTCCGTCGTGGCGGATGACGCCATCACTGGCCGCGCTCGCGGGTTGCCCCACACTTCCGTGTTGCGACGCTTGTGGGTGCGGGCTGTACCGGAGTGCCAGGTGCTTGCGACTGTGCTTGCTGTGCTCGTGCGACGTCATTTTGTAGGGACGTGCGTTCTGCCGTCAGCGCCGCGATTTCTTCAGAGCTTTCGCGAAGTTGCTGCAGCAGTTCGTTCAGACGCTCATGCGTGAGGGTGGTGACGTCGATGTGCTTGGCCATTGCGGCTTAGTCTAGGCACAGTCGTGGCTACACGCGTTTACGAGAGAACGCGAAGACAGCGGCTCCTAGGGGCTAAGGTGCGTGAGTCCCTTCGAGTGAAAAATCAAAAGTTGATTTCCTGGGGTGCGGAGATGCGCGGTCCGAAAAGAAAAAGGCTCTGAATACCAAGTGTTACGGGTGCAATGAATCGAGGTAGCGAGGATTGCACTAAGTGTCAAACGAGTACAAAATGTGAGCGAAGGGATGAGCGAACATTTATACGCGAAACATGCAAACGGTAACGCGGTGCGTGCGAGCTAGCTAGTGCTACGCTGGCAGTGAGGTTCGGGCCAGTCCCGAAGTGTAGGCCGACACGGTCGGGCCAGCAGTGCGAGGTTTGGTGAAACAGTGCGCGCGAAGTCGGCGAAGCCCCGTTAGCAGTAACGGGCGAAACAACGGCTGCTGCTGTACGCGATATTGCGGGATGCGCTAAGGAATGTCGAGAAAATTCCTTACATATATCATGAACTCCTTGTCTTCATCCTAGGTAACTCCAAATACCATTAAGGAATCTCTCTGTTCCACAGTCCACCAAGAACACACGATGCCCTTATCCGCGTTTTTGGTTGGGTCGGTACCTTGGGCTTTGCGTCCTCTGCTGCTTGTGGGGGAGAGAAGCCAACAAACAATAAGAGGAGCTCGCAGCTCCTTGATGCTCCCTTTGCCTCGCAGGACTGCTGCAGGCTTCTGTTCTGTCCGGCAAGGTTGTAGTAACTAATTAGCTCAGGCCGTCGCGGGAGCTTCTGGTGTTCGTATCTTAAGTCGCGGGTAGCTTGTATACTTAAAAATCAGTAAGAATTTTAGTGCTGCCAATACTGTAGATACGGCATGGCGGATCGGTTGACGCGTATTGCGATCGTGAGCGGCGATCGCTGCAAGCCTAAGAAGTGTCGGCAGGAGTGCAAGAAGAGTTGTCCAGTCGTCAAGACTGGTACCGTCGTCGCCATCCCACCCACCTTCTCTCTTTCTATCGTTATTTCTCCTCTCCGCCTTCTCGTTAGATTCCACGAATCCGATCACTCTGTTCCTCGGGTGGCCGTTTGAGCCTCCTCAAAGTCTTCCCACGTTCTCTCGTTTTTCGCCTCCTAGTTACATTTACGAGTCTGATCATGGTTTCTCTCGGGTGCTGCAACGCTCCCTCCTCTTCCGACCTGTCGGCAATATCCCCTCAGTTTCGCGCTATCAGTTCGACTTAGCCTTGTCTTCGGTTGCGTCTCAACGTCGATACTATATTTGTTCCGATTTCTCCCCATGATTCTCCTCACCCTCTCGTGCACGGTCATCCCATCCGTGTACTATTTGTCTCCGACCCGTTCTTCCTGATTGTTGGTTTGTTGGCTCGTTCAATGTCCCTGACCCGTTGTTGACTCGTTCGATATCCCTGACCGTTGACTCGTTAATTCGTTGACCGGTTGACTCGTTGACTCGCTTGTCACAGGCAAGCTTTGCATCGAGGTCGGCTCCACCTCCAAAATCGCCTTCATTTCCGAAGAGCTTTGCATCGGTTGCGGTATCTGCGTCAAGGTGAGCATCGGCGCTGATAACAGTTACTTCGCCTCGGTATTCGCGATATCACTTTCCTTTATCGAAGTCGACATGCGATTTCTCAGAGTCTCTGGGCGTGGTCAGAAATTGTGTTTTTTTGTGGTCTGTGGTGACAGAAATGTCCGTTCGACGCCATTGAAATCATCAATCTGCCCAAGGACCTCGATAAGGACACCACGCACCGCTACGGCCCCAACACCTTCAAGCTCCACAGGTGACGCCAGAATCTGCGATATTAGGTTCCACACTGACGTCAGAGTTAGCTGCTTCGAACTTCACTGATGACGTCAGCGTTAGCTCCTTTAGCTCCAAGTTCTCGGGCCCCGCGCCGTTCTTTAGTCGACGTCCTAGCGTTGCAGGCCGTTACGCTGCAGACGAGATTGAGTTTCTACGTTACTGGGTGTAGAGTAGGCCACGTGATGATAACCAGGGTCCGGGGTTCTACTACATCATCAGCAGTGTCAGTTACGCATGTAGTTCTGCAGTGTCGTTTGAGGTGCCCGCGCGACGTCCCAGCCTAGGGTTAGGTCTACCATTGGCAGCAGAGCTAGGGTGTTCTGAGTTTACGTGATGCAGGTTTCACACATGCTCTTTTCTTCTTCTCGGGAGCCCATCAGGGGCTGCCCTTACACTCAAGTCATCACACTAGAGACTCGTTCTCGCAGCGATGTTTTCCTTCATGGCAGCGCCGGGCGTACGAAACGGCGCGTGCAGCTGCCTTGCCTTGTCTACGTCGAACAGGGGTTCAGGGTTTTACGCGTGACCTCTCATCCGTCCCTTGCGTTTTTCAACTCCCTTTCATCCGCCCGTCTCATGTATCCGTCCACGTGTCAGCCGCACAAACCCTAGTCCATAATAGACTTCAGCCTCCAAATGTATCTTTGATGCCTCCAGACTAAACTGATAAATTGGCAGGGCCAGCAGCTATTATGTCCTCAGAACCGCTGACAACCGATCCTCGCGCCTTATGTCCGATCACCGCCACCCATTTAGGCTGCTAGTGCCGCGACCAGGCCAAGTGCTGGGTCTGGTGGGCACGAATGGCATTGGCAAGTCAACGGCGCTCAAGGTGCTGGCAGGGCTGATGGACCGCCCGTGCTAGCCGCAATCTAACTCAATCCCCCAGCCCCACCCACCCCACCCCCTCCGTGTCTCCCACTCCCAACGCCTGCTTCTCAGGCTGCCAGTGCCGCGACCAGGCCAGGTGCTGGGCCTGGTGGGCACGAATGGCATTGGCAAGTCAACGGCGCTCAAGGTGCTGGCAGGGAAGCTCAAACCCAACCTCGGGCGATTCAGTGTGAGCACCCAGCCCCTCTTCTCTCTCCAATTCTCGCGTCCATTCCTTCTTTTCACTCCAATCCTCGCCCTTTCCTTTCTACTCGTATTAATACTATTAGCTGCTCCTTATCCACCCCCTCCCTTTCTCCCATCCCCCCACTCCCTTTCTGCCTCTCCCCTTGCATGCACACCCCCACCCCCCTTCCCTCCTTCTCAAATGTCTCTCCTCTTTTCCCTTTCACTCTTATTATCACCCCGCGTATTGCACACAGAACCCCTCGATTGTCTGGAGATTTTGATATACTTTTGAAAGTCGGAGCTGCAGGATTGCCTATGAAAGGCCTGAGAAAATAGCGTTGTCTTCCCACTTCCCCCATGCTTGTGCCCCACATTTTGACTCCAGAACCCCCCTGACAGGCAAGACATTTTGACCTATTTCTGAGAGTCCGACTGCAAGTTTGCCGTAATTGTCCGTCTCATCCCCTCCAATCCTCCCCACCCTTATATGTGCTGCCCATACTGTGTGTTGCCCTGCCCGTTTTGTGTGTTCAGAACCCCCCTGACTGGCAGGAGATTCTGACCTACTTCCGAGGGTCTGAGCTCCAGAACTACTTCACTCGCATTCTGGAGGATAACCTGAAGGTGGGTGGGGTTCGGTGCAAAGGGGTATGCAGGTTGGGTCTGACATGGGGTTGGTGTCTGACACTTTCTGAGTTGCAAAACTGCTCTACTTGCATTTTGGAAAGGATCCTCAAGTTGGGGTGCGGTGCGAGGGGGTACGCAGGTTTACGTCTGACATTGAGTTGGTGCCTGAGACTGGCTGAGCTGCTCAACTCCTTCACTCGCATTTTGGAAGAGAACATCAAGGTGGAGTGCAGTGCAAAGGAGGCATACAAATTTGCGTTCAAGGGAGGTTAGTGGGCTGTGAGCAGATGACGATCGAGTTGATCAATTCAGGACAGCACGGTTTAGACCATCGCTCCCTGTGCGTCGTCGTTGCCACCTTTAACCTCTTTCTAACGCACTGATGCGTGTCCCATTCTCCCTCTCCCCTTCTCTCCCTCCTGGTCCTCTGCAGGCCATCATCAAGCCACAGTACGTGGACCACATTCCCAAGGCGGTCAAGGGGTTGGTGGGCGCAGTGCTCACAGAGTAGGGGTTCTTGAGACATCAAAGTGACATTCATGCCCCATTCCCCCCGTGCTCCCCTTCCCCCACCCTCAACCTCCCAGGCCATCATCAAGCCACAGTACGTGGACCACATTCCCAAGGCGGTGAAGGGACTGGTGGGCGTGGTGCTGACAGAAAAGGACGAGCGTGATGCCAAGGATGAACTCTCGGAAGTGTTGGAGCTCAAGCAGGTGCGATGGGGTTCAAAGTGGTGAGAGGCAGTTCGAATAGGTGCGAGTGGGGCAGGGCTGTTCGGGTGCTTGGCGTGGAGAGTGAGGGAAGGCGGTGAAGGGGTTGGTGGGCGTGGTGCTGACAGGGAAGGACGAGCGCGATGCCAAGGATGAGCTGTCGGAAGTGCTGGAGCTCAAGCAGGTGCGATGGGGTTTAGTGCGGTGAGTGGCAGTTCAAAGAGGTGCGATGAATCTCTAAGTGGTCCATTTATCAGATGGTGAGGCTGTAGCGGTTTGCCATCAGACCCAATTAATTAACTGTCTAACCCCTTTTCCTCTCCCTCTTCCCCCTTGTTCCCTGCTTCAGGTGTGGGAGCGTGAGGTGGAGCATCTCTCAGGAGGAGAGCTGCAGCGGTTTGCCATCGGGGTGGTGGCGGGGCAGCTGGGAGACATCTACATGTTCGATGAGCCCTCCAGCTACCTGGACGTGCGGCAGCGGCTCAAGGCAGCCCAGGTCATCCGCTCGCTGCTGCGCCCTGATAGGTGCGATAGAGCACCGCCCCACACCTTGTTAGGTGCGATAGAGCACCGCCCCACACCTTGTTAGGTGCGATAGAGCACCGCCCCACACCTTGTTAGGTGCGATAGAGCACCGCCCCACACCTTGTTAGGTGCGATAGAGCACCGCCCCACACCTTGTTAGGTGCGATAGAGCACCGCCCCACACCTTGATAGGTGCGATAGAGCACCGCCCCACACCTTGTTAGGTGCGATAGAGCACCGCCCCACACCTTGTTAGGTGCGATAGAGCACCGCCCCACACCTTGATAGGTGCGATAGAGCACCGCCCCACACCTTGTTAGGTGCGATAGAGCACCGCCCCACACCTTGTTAGGTGCGATAGAGCACCGCCCCACACCTTGTTAGGTGCGATAGAGCACCGCCCCACACCTTGTTAGGTGCGATAGAGCACCGCCCCACACCTTGTTAGGTGCGATAGAGCACCGCCCCACACCTTGTTAGGTGCGATAGAGCACCGCCCCACACCTTGTTAGGTGCGATAGAGCACCGCCCCACACCTTGTTAGGTGCGATAGAGCACCGCCCCACACCTTGATAGGTGCGATAGAGCACCGCCCCACACCTTGTTAGGTGCGATAGAGCACCGCCCCACACCTTGTTAGGTGCGATAGAGCACCGCCCCACACCTTGATAGGTGCGATAGAGCACCGCCCCACACCTTGTTAGGTGCGATAGAGCACCGCCCCACACCTTGTTAGGTGCGATAGAGCACCGCCCCACACCTTGTTAGGTGCGATAGAGCACCGCCCCACACCTTGTTAGGTGCGATAGAGCACCGCCCCACACCTTGTTAGGTGCGATAGAGCACCGCCCCACACCTTGTTAGGTGCGATAGAGCACCGCCCCACACCTTGTTAGGTGCGATAGAGCACCGCCCCACACCTTGTTAGGTGCGATAGAGCACCGCCCCACACCTTGTTAGGTGCGATAGAGCACCGCCCCACACCTTGTTAGGTGCGATAGAGCACCGCCCCACACCTTGTTAGGTGCGATAGAGCACCGCCCCACACCTTGTTAGGTGCGATAGAGCACCGCCCCACACCTTGTTAGGTGCGATAGAGCACCGCCCCACACCTTGATAGGTGCGATAGAGCACCGCCCCACACCTTGTTAGGTGCGATAGAGCACCGCCCCACACCTTGTTAGGTGCGATAGAGCACCGCCCCACACCTTGATAGGTGCGATAGAGCACCGCCCCACACCTTGTTAGGTGCGATAGAGCACCGCCCCACACCTTGTTAGGTGCGATAGAGCAACGCCCCACACCTTGTTAGGTGCGATAGAGCACCGCCCCACACCTTGTTAGGTGCGATAGAGCACCGCCCCACACCTTGTTAGGTGCGATTAGCGGTCACACAAAGAAAGAGGCACCATGTTCACATGCAACGGACGGACACGTTCACCTGCTGCTGCGCATATGGCAAGCTGTGTGCATGCAGTGCGGTGCGGAGTGGTCTGATTCACTACCTTACCTCTGATGCACCCATCCTCCCTGCCCCATCCCATTCTCAGAGCACGATCTGAGTGTGCTACGAGGTGAGTCTATACGCACCCCTGCCCCATGCACCACCCCACCTGCCACAGACATGCAACCATCATCTCCCCACCAGATACGCGATCGTCGTGGGTGGGTGGAGCACGATCTCAGTATGCTCAACTATCTCTCCCACTTCATCTGCTGCCTCTACGGCAAGCCGGGAGCCTACGGGGTGGTCACACTGCCCGTCGTCTCTGCCGGCCCATGCCCCATGCACCCATCCCCCCCTGCCCCATACATCCCCATCCCCCTCTGCTCCGTGCACCCATCCTGTTGGCCGATTATCCACTCTCCCACCCCCCAGATACGTGATTGTGGTGGAGCACGACCTGAGTGTGCTCGACTATCTCTCCGACTTCATCTGCTGCCTCTACGGCAAGCCGGGTGCCTACGGGGTGGTCACACTGCCCTTCTCAGTGCGAGAGGGCATCAACATCTTCCTCGCCGGCTTTGTGCCAACCGAGAACCTGCGCTTCCGAGACGAGTCGCTCACCTTCAGGGTAAGTCTGCTTTTCTGTCACTCCTTGTGAAAGGATGTTTCTTCCTTTCCTCAGTTTTAAACTCTGATCAAGACGAGGCCAAGACAGGTTCAATCTTTGCAGCTTAAAAGGCTTCTCTACGCCTCATTTCATTCTATCGACTCTCCCTTCAGGTGGCATATAGACTCCTGTTGAAACCCAGATGAAGCCAAGACATACAATCTGTACAAGTACCCGTGCATGATTATTAATTAAGGAGCAGAGGGACTTGAAGCTCTCTGTGTGCTGTTACAGGCTCCTCAACGCACTCCTTTCCCCCCCCTCGGCTCCTTCTCCTACTCCGTGCCTCTTCTTCCCTCTCCACTTCCCATCAGGTGGCGGAAACCCCGGTGGATAATCCCGAGGAGGCCAAGACGTACACGCGCTACAAGTACCCGCGCATGGTCAAGAAGCAGGGCGGGTTTAAGCTGACGGTGGAGCCGGGGGACTTCACGGACTCACAGATCGTGGTGATGCTGGGGGAGAACGGCACCGGCAAGACCACCTTCATCCGCATGCTGGTAGGCCAGAAACGGAAAATTTGACATGTTTCCACCACGGAGTGGGTAGGTGACCTCTCTCCTCGCTAGTAGTAGGAGGGAGGGGGGTATGCTTTCGCAAGGCTGATAAGCAACTCTAATTTCATATGCACGTCTTCGGGATTTTTTTTGGCCTTAAATCCCGTTCCCTGCTTTACTTACAATCACCAGCTCAAATGCCCCTTCGGGTCTCTTCCCTCCCTCCCTCCCATCTCCCCTCCCTCCTCTCCCTTTTTCTCCCCAGGCGGGTCTGTTAAAGTCTGACCCGGACGAAGCAACCGGCAAGGAGGCGGCGAATCTCCCCGAGTTCAGTGTGTCGTACAAGCCGCAGAAGACCAGCCCCAAGTTCCCTGCCTTACTCTCCTCCCTCCCTCCTCTCCTCTCCTCTCCTGTCTCGTTCTGAACCCCTCCAGGCCGGCCTCTTGAAGGCAGATCCAGACGAGGAGACCGGGAAAGAAGCTGAGGACCTTCCCGAGTTCAACGTGTCGTACAAGCTGCAGAAGATCAGCCGCAAGTTCCCCCTCTCATACCCTCTCGTTCCTCTCCTTTCCGCTCTCCTGTGTCCTTCTCAACCCCTTACAGGCTGGTCTCTTAAAGGCTGACCCGGACGAGGAGACCGGCAAGGAGGCCGAGGACCTGCCGGAGTTCAACGTGTCGTACAAGCCGCAGAAGATCAGCCGCAAGTTCCCTCTTTCGATTCTCTTTCCCCGACTCCTTTCCCTCCCCTCTCCTGTCCTGTCTGCTTCTCATCCCTTGCAGGCGGGTCTGTTAAAGTCAGACCTGGACGAGGAGACGGGCAAGGAGGCCGAGGACCTGCCCGAGTTCAACGTGTCGTACAAGCCGCAGAAGATCAGATCAGCCCCAAGTTCCCCTTCCCGTGCTCATTCTCCTTCCCCTTCCCTTCCCTCTTTGATCTCCCATGTCCCTCCTATCACACAGGCTGGTCTCTTAAAGTCGGACCCGGACGAGGAAACCGGCAAGGAAGCGGAAGATCTCCCGGAGTTCAACGTGTCGTACAAGCCGCAGAAGATCAGCCCCAAGTTCCCGCACAGCGTGCGCGCGCTGCTGCACTCCAAGATCCGCGACTCGTTCCACCACCCGCAGTTCAACACGGACGTGCTGCGCCCCATGCAGATCGACCCGCTGTTAGACCAGGAGGTGGTGAACTTGTCGGGTGGGGAGCTGCAGCGCGTTGCCATCACGCTGTGTCTCGGAAAGGTGAGAAGGAGCAGACAGGTATGAGCTGGGTGGGTGGGTGGGTGGAAGGGGGACCCCCCTCCTCCCACCACCCGCAGTTCAACACGGACGTGCTGCGCCCCATACAGATCGAGTCCCTCCTGGACTAGGAGGTGGTGAACCTGTCTGGTGGGGAGCTGCAGCGTGTGGCTATTACCCTCTGCCTTGGCAAGGTGAGAAAGGGCACACAGACAGGTGTGAGCTGGGTGGGTGGTGGTGGGGCACACCCCTCCTTCCACCACCCGCAGTTCAACACCGACGTGCTGTGCCCCATGCAGATCGATCCTTTGTTGGACCAGGAGGTGGTGAATTTGTCAGGAGGAGAGCTGCAGCGCGTGGCCATCACTGTCTCGGAAAGCTATGTGGTACGGGCCAACCAGGTGTGTCCAGGGGCGGATGGTGGTGGGACCCCTCCCTCCTCCCACCACCCTCAGTCCAACACGGACGTGCTGCGCCCCATGTAGATCGACCCGCTGTTAGACCAGGAGGTGTGGAATTCATCAGGGGGGAAGTGCAGCGCGTGGCCAGACTCTCTGTCTCGGGAAGTCAAGAATGGTTCAATCCCACTGGCTCCTTGTTAGGTTTTGAGTGGCGCATCGTAGCAGCCAATGTGATCAAGCTGTTCAACCTGTTCCACCCACACTCCCCCTTCTCCCTCTGCAAAAGTCTTCCCTTCCATTCTCCATCTCCGCTCCTCCTCTTCCCACCCCTTCTTTCTCACGAGCCTTCAGCCCATCCTGACTCAAAGCAGCGCATCGTGGCGGCTAAGGTCATCAAGCGCTTCACCCCTCCGCTCTGCTCCCCTCGTTCGCCCTCTTTCCTTCTAGTTCCCTCTTCCCCTTCCTCCCCTCTCCAGCCTGCCGACATCTACCTGATCGATCCTCGGCCCATCTCGACTCGGAGCAGCGCATTGTGGCGGCCAAGGTGATCAAGAGGTCCATCCTGCACTGGCATTCCCCTCTTCCCTCTGGCTCCCTCTTCCCTTTCCCGAATGCAGCCCGCCGACATCTACCTGATCGACGAACCCTCGGCCTACCTGGACTCAGAGCAGCGCATCGTGGCGGCCAAGGTCATCAAGCGCTTCATCCCTCTCTCCCCACACTCCCCCCCCCGTCCCCCTGTGCTGCTTCCCACCAGCCTGCCGACATCTACCTGATCGACGAACCCTCGGCCTACCTGGACTCAGAGCAGCGCATCGTGGCAGCCAAGGTGATCAAGCGGTTCATCCTGCACGCCAAGAAGACAGCGTTTGTGGTGGAGCACGACTTCATCATGGCCACGTACCTGGCGGACCGCGTCATCGTGTACGAGGGGCAGCCGTCGGTGGATTGCACGGCACGCACGCCCCAGTCCCTCAACAGCGGGATGAACCTCTTCCTCTCGGTGAGACACTCCCTTTCTCTTGCTGTGTGAGTGAGCCCCCCTCCCCCCCTCCATGAGCACGATTTCATCATGGCCACGTACCTGGCGGACCGGGTCATTGTGTACGAGGGGCAGCCGTCTGTGGACTGCACTGCTCGCACGCCCCAGTCGCTCAACAGCGGAATGAACCTCTTCCTCTCGGTATGCCATTCAGCCTGTAATTTTCACGTTCATGGTCAGATGTGATTTTTTAGATTTCTCAAACGTCGAGGCTGCGGGTTTCCGGGTATTTTTTAGAATTCTCAGAAATACCCTGCAAGGTCATGACTGGGGCTCATGACTTGGGTTCACGACTGGTTCACATTCTGCAAGGACCATGCCAACGTCTGTGTGCCTTACCCATTGTTATCCTGATGCTCATTGCTGTTCTCACCCCCACACACACCCGTATGCTCACCCTGATTCCCACCATTATACTCATCCTGCAACCCCCCCCTCCCTTCTCCCCCATCCCCCTTCCCCATCCTCCTTCCCCCCTCCCACCCCACCAGCAAGTTATTAACACGTACCAGCAGAAATTCACCAACTTGCACTTGTACTAAGCAAGTTATTCCATTCTATATTGTCACCTCCATGCTCACTTCTTCGAAACCCCCCCCCCCACCCCCTACCCCCACCAGCAACTGGACATCACGTTCAGAATGGACCCCACCAACTTGCGGCCGCGCATCAACAAGAGGGAATCTGTCAAGGACCGCGAGCAGAAGGCCGCCGGCACGCCCATGGGAGCTGTACCCTTGGAGGGTGCACTCTTGGACCCCTTTCTCACTCCCGTTTTCACCCCTGTTGTCTCTTCTGTCCCCCCCCCCCACCATCAACACCCCTCCCCCCACCCCATCAGCAACTGGACATCACGTTCAGGAGGGACCCCACCAACTTGCGGCCGCGCATCAACAAGAGGGAATCTGTCAAGGACCGCGAGCAGAAGGCCGCCGGCACACATGGGAGCTGTACCCTTGGAGGGTGCACTCTTGGACCCCTTTCTCACTCCCGTTTTCACCCCTGTTGTCTCTTCTGCCCCCCCCCCCCACCATCAACACCCCTCCCCCCACCCCATCAGCAACTGGACATCACGTTCAGGAGGGACCCCACCAACTTGCGGCCGCGCATCAACAAGAGGGAATCTGTCAAGGACCGCGAGCAGAAGGCCGCCGGCACACATGGGAGCTGTACCCTTGGAGGGTGCACTCTTGGACCCCTTTCTCACTCCCGTTTTCACCCCTGTTGTCTCTTCTGTCCCCCCCCCCCCACCATCAACACCCCTCCCCTCACCCCATCAGCAACTGGACATCACGTTCAGGAGGGACCCCACCAACTTGCGGCCGCGCATCAACAAGATGGAATCTGTCAAGGACCGCGAGCAGAAGGCCGCCGGCACACATGGGAGCTTTTTCATTCCCGTTCACACCACTGTTCTCGCTCCTGTGCCACCAACCACCACCCCATTCTCTCCCCCCCCCCCCACCACCAGCAACTGGACATCACGTTCAGGCATGACCCCACCAATTTCCGGCCGCGAATCAACAAGAAGGAATCTGTGAAGGACCGCGAGCAGAAGGCACCTCTGTCCTCTCTCCTCTCCCCACACCCACCACCCGCCCATATTCTCACCCCCTTTCTCCCCCATCCAATCAGCAACTGGACATCACATTCAGGCGCGACCCCACCAACTTCCGGCCGCGAATCAACAAGATGGAATCTGTGAAGGACCGCGAGCAGAAGAATGCCGGCACCTACTACTACCTCGATGACTGAGTCTTGAGTCTCACTGGCAATTGCCAACTTGCCATTTATCCCTACGGGGGTACACCTGTGAGACATTACGGGGGTCCCTACAGGGATACCTTACAGGCATCCCTATAAGATTTGACACATGTGGAGGCTAAACTCGTGAGAGTTACCATACCACCCTTTTGAAAGCAACGCTCACATGCTAGGTGTTTTAGAGGGACAAATGCATTACGGTAGGTTTTGTGCATTGCAATCGTGTAGCAGGATTCGAGCTGTTGTTTCTCTGGCAAGTGGATGCTCTAGGACATGCATTCCCGGCGGACTTTTGACCCGACCTTGAGAGTCGCCTGTGCCAATTGATTGCTGTAGACATAACAAACGAAGCACGTTATTTGTTCAGGCTGTAGTCGAGTGAAGGTGTCTGTAACTTCTTCCAGTGACAGTATTTTGCAGTTGGAGCTTGAAAGATAAAGTTGCATTCCTGGTGGACTTTCGACCTGACCCAGCACGTGGCTATTACGCTGTGTCTTGGAAAGGTGAGAAGCAGCCAGGTCTGTGGAGACAGCACCCACCCAGCACACACCTGTCTGCCTCGACAGACCTGGCTGCAGGCTCGCGTCACATCACACTGAAATTCATGTAAACCCAAAACCCTTCGCGCATTTTACCAGGCAAGTCTGATCAGAGGCGTAGGAACACGCCCTAACAGAGGAGTAATCTTTATTTTCTCTCCAGTTTTAGAGCAGTCTAAATAGTTCCCCCAGTGAGGCACACGTGCGCATTCTTTAAAAACCACACAAAACAAAATTCTCCTTGATTACCCCAGTCTGCGTGCCAGCTCAGCAATGGCCAGGCCGTACAGCTTGGCGGGGTTGTAGCGCAGGATGACGTGGAAGTTGTGGCATGCCAGGTAAGCGACGCCAGCTGGACCGTCAGGTGCGATCTGGGGTAGGTGGGGTGGGATAGATGGACGGCAGGTGGAGGAGCAACCATGGTGCACAGTTCAGGAGAGAAAGGAAGAAGTGGAGTGAGCAATGGGCTGTGCAAGGGAGGGAGAAAGCATGGCCCTAGACTTGAGGGACGAGGAAGCAGTCATTTTTGAAACGCGCCGATGATCAGTGCCTCAAAATCACAAGAGCTGAAAACATTCAGTGGTTAAGGAGGAGCACTCAGCAATACAGGAGCAGTGCAGCAGGGTGAACGAAAGTATCAAATATTGGTAGGTGAGAAGGAGAAGGTTGGATGCATTGGCAAACGGAAGGGAGTGCAGCAAGAGGCATACGAGGTTGGCGATTATGTCAGGAGGCAGATTCGTGGCAGCACTTGCACTGCTTCCATCCCTTCCATCGCTTTCATCGCTTTCATTGCTTTCATTGCTTCCACTACTCGGAACGTTCCGACCGGTGGCATTACTTCCATCAGCAATTCTGACTCCGTGCTTCTGCTGCCACTCCGCCACTGTGAGTTTCACGGCGGGCTTTAAGAGCGAAGGCGGGAAGTCGGGGGGCAGGACCACCTGAGAGGGGGAACGAGGGGGCAGGGAGATTCGCTCAATGAATAAGGGCTATTTCCAACTCCCTGCTGCCATGAGAGAACGATGAGAGGGACATAAGAGAAGCATGAGAGAAGCATGAGAGAAGCATAAGAGGGATATGAGAGAAGCATAAGAACCAGAGAGTTCCCCTCTTACCTCAACCCCCAACGGCTCCCCTCGTTTCCACCGGTTGCATCTGAGACAGTGTGCAATTGATGCTAGTGCGTGCACAGAAACACAGCAACGCAGCAACACAGGAACACACTGGCTCTTGAAGAAACACATAAACTGCCGCTTTGCTCACCTCAACCCCCACTGGCCCCCCTCGTTTCCACCGGTTGCACTTGAGGTAGTTTGCCATTGATGCGAGCACGTCGGGAATGGAAGTCCAAATATCTGCTTCGAAAGGGGCGAGATGAGAATGGGAGTTGAGAGGCAAAATGAGAGAGGAAGACGAGAGGACAGAGCTGAAGAAATCAAACATCAGATGTCTGCAACGAAAGGGAGGCGATCAGCAGGAAAGACGAGAGAGGGGCAAGAGGCGGATATGAGATAGATGACAGGGCAACATGATGTGACTGCCACAGGGCGACTCAAGATGATGAGCTGATTGCCTATGGATGCAAGGCCTCACCTCTCCACCCATCTCCATCGTAATCCACCTCATAGCCACTGCATACGACCCCAACAACCGCAGTTCCCTCTGCCCTCGCGTCGCGACTACACCGTAGCTCTGGTATAAGTAAGCGCCACACTCAGAACCTGCTCACCTCTCCGCCCGTCTCCATTGTAGTCAACAGCATACGCCTTAAAAGATGATGGCATGAACTGGCACTGCCCCATCGCCCCTGCATACGACCCCAGCAACTGCGCCCTCCCCATTGCACGTATTATTTACATATTACATGTGAGCTCTACTCTCAAGCTCCCACCTCACCTCTCCGCCCGTCTCCATCGTAATCCACCGCATAAGCCTTGAAAGACGAAGGCATGAACTGGCACTGCCCCATGGCCCCTGCATACGACCCCAGCAACTCTACTCTCAATTCCCCCACCTCACCTCTTCTCCCATCTCCATCATAGTCAACAGCATAGGCCTTGAAGGACGACGGCATGAACTGGCACTGCCCCATGGCCCCTGCATACGACCCTAGCAGCCGCACCCTCCTCTCTCCCACTGCGCTTGCAGCTGTATCAGCAGCAGCAGCAGCAGGAAGGCTCTGGATTGCTACGGGAGGCCCGTGGTTGTTCTCAAGGATAGACAGCGCTTCCATTAGCTCTTCCCGGAAGAATGCGGCGCGGCGAGGCTGCAGACAGAAAAAGGAAGGGAGGAGAAAAGGATCGCGCTGGTGGGAGTGTGCTGCTCTGAGAGGCCCGTGGTTGTTCTCAAGGATAGAGAGCGCTTCCATTAGCTCTTCCCGGAAGAATGCAGCACGGCGAGGCTGGATGAAGGAAAGGGAAGGGAGAAGAGAAAGGTGTGTGCCTGATGGGGTGGAGCGGGTCGATTGTGTCAAACATCATGTAAAATATCAGGTGAAAAATCAGGTGAAAATAGGAAAAACATATTGAGTACAATATTGAGTAAAATATTGGGTAAAGCGCACTAAAGCACCACACCACAACACACTACCCCATACAACCTTACATGTCACCTGCTTCGTACGATACATAAGGGTGAGCAGAGCCTGGATGGCATCCACTTGCACTGGGGCACACTGAACTGAACCACCACACCGCACCGCACCGCACCGCACCACACCACACCCACACCACACTACACCACCTCTCACCTGCTTCGTACGATATGCGAGGGTGAGCAGAGCTTGAACGGCATCCCACTTGCCCATGTTCTTCCCATAGCTGCCACGTCAGCAGTCACACAACACAGGTCAGCAACAAACCTGAGTCGCTTTGAAGGACTCTTGAAAGCACAACTATCGAGTTGAGTGCACTACATGTCCGTGCATTACATGTTTCTCAAGTACATATGAACCCTCATACCACTCCCCGTCTCTCATGCACCACCATGGCCCATGGCATGTTCTTGCATCCCATGTTGTCACATGCATACATGCCATCAACACATGCATCCTCGTTACAACATCCTTGCTATAACACACATCCCCGTTATAACGCCCATCCTCGTTACAATACCTGCTCTCTATGCCCCACAGCGCAGTCATCACATTGGCCGGCACGCCGTAGATCTCCTCAATCTCCGCCAGAAGCTTCCGGTGAGCTTCCATCACCTGCCTGCCTTCCAGCACCCGTGCATCACTCACCATCCTGTGTTGTGCACCCACGATTGAACCAACCCATTCAAGAATAGGGGATGAACAGAATATATACTAATGCCCACAAACCTACACGTGACGACCTCGTTTGTGCACCCATCAAGTATGACAAGCATGGGGGAGGGATGGATACATGCGCGTAGTGATACCTTCTTGTTGGGTACTTCCCACTTGTTGGTTACCTTCTCCTTCCCTCTCTTTTTCCCCAGTCCTCACCTGGCCACATACTGTCGTGCAGTGAGCACCACCTCCGCGGCGCCAGTCACTCTAGACACCACAGCAGGCAGCGGCTGCAGCCCTTCCAACGCCCCGTGTTACCTTGCATGCATATATTACTCACCATCCCTTGCTCTTTACACTCACCTGGCCACATACTGCCGTGCAGTCAAGACCACCTCTGCTGCACCAGTCACCTTAGCCACCACAGCAGGCAGCGGCTGCAGCCCTTCCAACGCCCCGTGTTACCTTGCATGCATATATGACTCACCATCCCTTGCTCTTTACACTCACATGGCCACATACTGCCGTGCAGTCAAGACCACCTCTGCTGCACCAGTCACCTTAGCCACCACAGCAGGCAGCGGCTGCAGCCATTCCAATGCCTCCCTCACCTCACCATCTTCCCACACTGATTATTCAATCAACCTTCCCGAGACCTCACCTGTCCACATACTGTCGTGCAGTCAGCACAACCTCCGCGGCACCAGTCACCTTGGACACCACAGCAGGCAGCGGCTGCAGCCCTTCCAAAGCCTCCCTCACTGTCTCCTCCGATATGCCCCGCGCTACTGCCTCATCCCACACCCCCTGCAGCCATATCTCATACTCTAGCGCCTCCCTTTCCCTCTCCCTCTTCCTCTCTCGTTCCCTCTCCTTTTCCTTCTCCCTTTCTTTCTCCCGCTTCCTTTTTTCCTCCCTTACCCTCCTTGCCTCGTCCCTCTCCTGTCTTCTGGATTTACTCGTACTGACTCCCTCTTGACTACCCCCGTTGACTTGATTGACTTCCATGACTGGTCCTGCTTCTCCACTCACCGCTCCAACGCTCTCCTTGCCTCCCTCCCATGCCCTGTGCCGGCTCATTCTATCCTTATCACTATGGCTATTACTGCTGCTACTATCGATCACCCAGCTCGCCCCTCCTCTTCTCCTTCTCTTCCCACTCTTCTCCCTCCACCACCGCTGCTCGGCATGCTCCTGCTGCTGCAGTCTGGTCGTTCCCCGTCCCCAAGCAACCAGCTGCACATGCTTCACTGCGTCACCACCCACCACACAGTCATGCTGGTACTCTTGCTGCTGATGATGCACCTCCTGCTGCTGTCCGGTCATCCCCTGTCTCCAAGCAACCAGCTGCACATGCTTCACTGCATCACCACCAACCACCGCACAGTCTCTCAACATTTCACACGGCACAACCCTTGGGCCATCCATCGCTGCACTGCATAGCACCTCTTCTTGTCTAAAATCCACCACTCCTAACCTCGCTGCACCCTTTTCACCTTTCCACTCCACTCTTCTTGCCCCTACAAGCGGCTTTTTCTCCAACTCAAAGCTCACCGCCTGCTGTTCTCCTCGCCTCAGCCCTCCATTCCCTCCCTTCCCACCCTTCCCTCCCCTCCCCCTCCCCCTCCCAGCACCAGCAGCAGCCACTAGAAGAGCCAGCAGCAGCAGCAGCAGCACAGTGATTCCAGCAGCCAACCACCGGGCAGCATGGGTCATCACCCCCCCTGCTAGCTGTTTCCCCACTGTCTCTTTGAGAGCAGTGGCACATGCTGCTAGTATCGACGCCCACCACTGCTGCAGCTGCTGCAGCTGCTGCACCCCTGATCGTTTCTTCTCGCCCCCCTCCTCTTCCCTCACCCCTTCGGCTTTTCTGTTTCCCCCCTCCTCCTCCTCTTCCATCCTTGGTCTCTTTACCTCCTGGGAGTGTCCGGTAGGGTCAGGTGGGTCCTCCATTGTAGCACCTCTGCCTTCAGTCACACCACCAGCCTTGGCAACAAGCCTCCCCTCGCTATAATCCCCATCCTTCTCCCCAGCAGCACCACTCTCTACCCCATTACAACCACTTGCTATACAATCATCCCCACACACAGGAACATCACCACTGGCAGCCACTTCTGCAGTGGCATACCCATCACATCCCACCACCACCACAGTAGCAGCGGCGCCACCATCAGCAGCGTAACTTCTCCTAGCAATCTGACGAGCAAAGGCAGCACTGCCGCCAACAGAACCCACCACCAACCCCCCACGAGCAGCAGCAGCAGCCGCCGCAGCAGCAGCGGCAGCGGCAGTGGTTGCTAACAGAGAGACACTGACAGTAGCAGTGGCCGCTTTTCTTAAAGCCCGGATTCTTTCGGGAGTGGCAGCAGCAGCAGCAGCGCCTGCAAGTGTTTCAGCTCTCTGCCTCAATGCCTCCTTCAGCAGTGCTTGGGACTGCTGTTTCAACGCCTGTGCGTGCTGCTTGAGTGTCTGCCCTTGTTCTTTTAATGTTAGCGAGGTTCGAATCCGCACTCTAACCCGCTTCTGACGTCTTTTCTCTGAACCTGAACTTGCTCCAACCCCTGCCGAAGCTACACCTGCCGAAGCTACACCTACAGAGACTCTTTGGCCTAATTCTTCCCCGTCCTGTAGTAACCCATCTCCAGCTGTAGTCGCTGCACTGGACTGGTCAACCAAGCGTTGACTCAGTCTTCTCCTCCACCCACCAGCCTGATCCCTCAGCCTGCCTTTCACGTGTTGACCAGTGCGTTGACCCAAGTCAAAGACAGAATCCGGCAGTTGACTCAAGTTGATATCAGAAAACGGCAGTTGACCCGAATTCTGCCCAGCCTTGTGAATTGCCATGTCTGCCAGCCTGCCTTTGACCCGTTGACCAGTGCGTTGACCCAAGTCAAAGACAGCATCCGGCAGCTGGCTCAGCTTTTGCCCTGCCTTGGGACCTCCCAGGTCTCCCAGCCTGCCTTTGACCCGTTGACCAGCGCGTTGACCCAAGTCAAAGACAGAATCCGGCAGCTGAGTCAGCCTCTGCCCTGCCTTGCGACCTACTTCACCAGCGGCCTTTGTCAACGCTCTAGGTGCCTCAGCAGCCACGCCAGCAGCTCTTTTCAGCCTACCAGGCACCTCTTTTATCGGAGCAGCAGTTTCCTTTAGTTTAACGGGCACAGTACCCACCAGAGCAGCGGCTCTTCTCACAGCAGCCGCAACGGCTGCTCTCTTGCTCCCAGCGCCGCCACCCTTGCCAGTCTGACTCGTTTCAGTTGCACTCGTTTCAACGTGACTCGTTTTGATCTGACTCGTTTCAACCATACTCAACTCTACAATTTCTGCTGGAATGCCCTTCTCGTCTCGCACAGCCTTCTCCCCCACTCCACGTCTCTCCCGTCTCCTCTCCCCTCTCATCCCCCCCTCCTCATCCTCCCCATCGCCCTGCACCTCACCTCCCCCATCGGCAATCCCTGAGCTCACACTCCCCTCCACCGCCGATGCTGCAAGCCGGCAATTGCGGCCGAACGGGTGGTTACTGCTAAAACGGGAATTCGAGGGAGCAACGAACGTATGTGAGAGCGGGAAAGGTGTGGCAGAGAGGAGACATGCGTTCGCGAATGGACGGCTGCTGCTGCTGCCGCCGCCGCTGCTGCTGCGGGGATTCCTGCTGAGTGCGCTGCGTCGTGAAGATACCCCGGATGTGACAATAAGCGGAAGGTGACTACTTCGAGGGTAAATAGGCCCCACAGTAGCTGCTGCGGACACAGCGGCCATCACGGCGGCAATAACTGCTTCCTTAGCGGCGCGTCTCTGCCTAAAAGGGGTTTTAAACCGCCATGGTCATTCTGAACAGTCTTCCATTTAACTCGGAAGCTGGAGACTTGGAAGCTCGGGTCGGGAGTCCCGGTTGTCGCGCAGTGATTACTTCGGCACTCGAGGCTACTTAGAAACCGCGGCCTTGACGATTCGGAACGTGCTGATGGGCAGAACCGAGGTGACAGGGTGAGGTGCGGATGGACTGGCTCGCTGAATGCTCACGCAGTACGATATTATACAGCGCGTCATACTCCAAGGTTGTCATACATGTACAGTAATAGAGATAGCAACATATGGCTCACCTCAAATGTCATAGAAGTGGGAAGTTATATTGTCTTTGGCGCAGGTCGAGCGGATTTGCCAGAGAAAAAAGGCAGGTCGAGCTCGTCTGGTCGAGCTCGACTAGACCCACGCGGAAGCGGCGCAAGCTTGCGCCGAGCAAGACAACCCCCACCGCCCCAAGGGCTAGGTTTGGCCTGCTTGTGAAACAGTGGTCTGCCCGAGCAGATTCGTGGCGCAATTCAGCTGGCGAAGCACGTGCTCTCGCGTGTGCAGACGTCAATTGACGTCCAGATTTCGCGCAAACGGTTGCGACGTGATCTTTGCGACCACGTCGCAACCAGTTTACGAAAACCCCTGTATTGAGAAACTCGGTACCGGGGTTCGATTTAGAAGTATGTTTACAGTGGTTTTTTGTTAATTTGCACACGTCTTACGAGATTACATCATCTTCCGCTTGTTAGAGCGTTTTTTGTTTGCGCGTGTATCCGGCTAATTCTGTGTTCGGAAACGCAATTTGTACCACGGCCATTCGCTAACAGACAGACGAGCAGGTCGGTTCTCTTCGATCGCGACAAGGAATCTTTTTTTATGCACCGATCCAACAAATTGCAAGTTCCGACATGATATCAATACGATCAACAGTTGTCGCAATGTCAAAACGATAAACTATTGTTATTCGTACACCTTTTTGCACGCTACTAGTCCAAGTGTCCGCAAAATTCCTGTTTGAAGCACAATAGAAACCGGGAATTCAGAATTGTAAAACACTTTTGGTACCATAAGAAGACGGTTTTATTCCGGATTTTACGACCGCGACAAGGTACTCTTAACAGTTTCGTAAAATCAGCAGAGCCACTTTAAGCTTGTTTTTTTTAAATTCGAACTTGGCCACTGTCAGAATCACAACCACTAGACCATTGGGATAAAAGGGCTTGTTAAGTAGCGGGTCAGAGTGCGCCCATAACCCCCCAAGCGAACGCGCCTGTAACCCCCCTAGGATCAATCGGGCATCCACAGTGCAGATCTACTGATACCCCCCCACACTGGGAGGCCCAGGACTGAGCACAGCGGCAACGGCCTACATGTGCATACACCGGGAATCGAACCCGAGACCTTTTTGACACCATGTCAGAATCCCAGTCACTAGACCATTGGGATAGAAGGGCTTGTTTCAGTAGCGGGTCAGTGCGCCCATAACCCCCCAGGCTAACATGCCTGTAACCCCCCAAGGATCAATCGGGGATCTCACAGTGCAGCTCTACTGACACCCCCCCACACTGGGAGGCCCAGGACTGAGCACAGCGGCAACGGCCTGCATGTGCATACACCGGGATTCGAACCCGAGACCGCTCTGATACCATGTCAGAATCCCAACCACTAGACCATTGGGATAAAAGGGCTTGTTAAGTAGCGGGTCAGTGCGCCCATAACCCCCCAGGCAAACGCGCCTGTAACCCCCCCTAGGATCGATCGGGGATCTCACAGTGTAGCTCTACTGACACCCCCCCACACTGGGAGGCCCAGGACTGAGCACAGTGGCAATGGCCAACATGTGCATACACCGGGATTCGAACCCGAGACCGCTCTGATACCATGTCAGAATCCCAACCACTAGACCATTGGGATAAGAGGGCTTGTTTCAGTAGCGGGTCAGTGCGCCCATAACCCCCCAGGCTAACATGCCTGTAACCCCCCAAGGATCAATCGGGCATCCACAGTGCAGATCTACTGATAGCCACGACCCCTGCTGTAGTACAATATAAAGAATCCGGTGTATTAACAATCTTCCGATTTTGTGTGAGAGTAGTATGAAGGTGTGTGAGGATTAGGGCAAGGAGGGGGATACAAACAAGTGTCGAGCAAAGTTCTGTACCCCCTAAGGCTAAACCCACTACAGCCTAGATGACATTAAACATATAATTTGACACACCCCCATAGGCGAAGTGGGGGATAGCCAACACAAGAAACGGTCACAAGACCAGTCAAGAGAAGAAACAAAGCAAAACAAGCTCAGGGTGGATCACAACGTCACCACGCATTCTGAGCACAAGCACAAGGCCACAAGGCCAGTTCACAAGCAGAGTTATATATCAAGGTGAACAAGCAAGGCAGTGATCTCAACCTAGCAAGGGTAAGCATGCAGGTGCAGGTATATATAGATCACAGTACAAGCAAAGTCAAGAAGTGAGCAAGTGAGGCCAAGTAGGCACAAGACCTAGCATAGTACAAAAGCGCTGATGATCACAAGGCTGAAGTGCCTTGGTGAAGATATCAGCGGTGTTGGCCCGAAAGGCCACGTAAGCAAGGCGCAGCTGACCACGCTGCTGCAGCTCACGAGCAAGGAAGTAGCGAAGAGCAGTGTGCTTCGTTCTGTGCTCCAGTCTGTGCTCTCGACACAAGGCCAGCATGGCCTTGTTGTCTACGTACAGAACTGGAGGAGAACGAGGCGGCTCTCCCAGGTCGGTCAGCAGGTAGGTGAGCCAGCGTAACTCCTGTGCAGCCATGGCCCCTGGGTAGATCTCAGCCTCACAGCTGGAGCTGAGAACAGAAGACGAGCGGGTAGACCGCCAAGAAACAGAGCCGGAACCAAGGCTGAAGGTGTAACCCTGTGACGACCGCTGCGTAGCCAAGACGTCAACCCAAGACGCGTCTGCGTGACCAGTGAGTACCACTGAACTCCGCCCTCCAAGCACGAGCCCCATGCCCGACGTACTGCACAAGTAGCGCAACACCCTCTTAGCTGCATCCATGTGCTCTGGTCGGTGTCTCCCAGGAGCAACATAGCGTGCCAGGATGCTAAGAGGGTATGCCAGGTCAGGTCTAGTGCAGGTCATCAGGTACATGAGGCAGCCGACAAGCTCTGGGTACGGGCCACTCGGCTCTACGGACTCATCCGAAGGCAGAGCTGAGAGCGAGTGGCGAGTAGACAGAGGAGTGGCCTGAGGCGAGGAGTACGTGAAGTTGAAGCGCTGAAGGACCTGCTGCACCATGTGTGACTGAGTCAAGGTAATGGTGCGCCGTGCTCTGTCCCGGGTGATCTGCAAACCAAGATAGCTGCGCAGCTCACCCAGGTCTGTGCACGTGTGTCTCTTCTGCAGCTCCGACTTCACGTGAGCGAGTCCAGCAGTGTCAGCAGTAGCAAAGACCAAGTCGTCGACGTACACGAGGATGTAGAACGGCGGCAGCGAGGTGTCGGTGCGTAGAAACAGCGACGGGTCAGCAGTAGAAGGAGCAAGCCCAAGAGCCGCAAGCGTAGTCCTCAGTGTGTCGTGCCACTCGCGGGGAGCCTGGCGGAGACCGTAGACTGGCCGCCGGAGGCTCCACTGGGTACCAGGAGGAAACGACCCAGTGAAGCCAGGAGGTCGGCGCAGCCAGCGCTCTCAGCATGGCGAAACTCGCCAGCGCTCTCTGATTGGGAGCGAACTTTGTTGCAAATTATGTGATCATATGCATGGTCGTGAGTCATACCACAGTGTCCGAAGTGGGGCAGCACCCCACCTCGGACACCATCCTTCCCAAATTGTGAACTTGGTGGGAAAACTTGATGGCGGGCAAACGTGGGAACGCTATCTGAGAGAGCTGTTTGCGGAAATCCCAAGGGCAGTGGTTGGGTGCTGCTGCGATGTGAGTGATCTGGTTTGCAGCTCGCCACCTAGCCGGTTACCATCATATTCATTCGCATCTTGACTGGTGAGTTACCAAAAGTGTCTAACGATATTCGGTTTGAGGGCCAATGGTACTCGGTAACATCGTTCGTTGTTGATGCTGCGAACGTCGTCACCCTCGTTGCTTTTCGAGTCTGTTCGTTAATACATAAGGTCTTCATTCATCGTATCGATTGTTATTTTAGACGTTCGAATGTTCCAATAGCGATGTTATTATACACTCCACTTATGCATGTGTTTGCAGCCTGCATCCTTTCCTCGTTGGCTGATTCTTCATGCCAACGCATGCTTGGTTGACGACGCACGTGACGATTGTCGTGGACAGGGGAGATCACACGTGCATGCAGCCACTAAAACAGGGAGTACAGCATTTGCAAGCATGGAAACAGGTCAATCCACTCTAGATAACGTGGACCTGACGCAGCATTTGTGCCGCGACCGCACCGACTGTGGGAAATTTCCATGGTCAGCGTGCCTGGTTGGCGGAAGAAATTGCCGTTATATACGCGGAGCCTTCATTCCGCGAATTCCCCTGAGACGTACAGTTGTCGCACTACTCGCAAAGTTTCGCATGGTAACCATGCGTCCATCTAGCCAAGGAAGCCGGAAAGGAGGAATCCGAAAGAGATGGTTGTGGCTCGCTGTGATTTCGCTGATGCGCGCAAAATTCTCCGCCGGCGCCCTTCAAGTTGCTCCGCCAGTAGTTGCGCGGGGTGGGGTGACTCTGCTCTGTTCTCCTCTCCGCTGCCCTGCTGTGCTCTGCTCTGGTCTGCTCCGCACTGCTCAATTCTGCACCCCACGGGCGCGACTGCCCGCCACTCCACATTCACGCCTGCCGCGTGCCGTTGCAGCGTGACATGACAATGCACTGAACAAAGGTAGTGTATTTCCAGGTGGTGTGGTCTGGATTCAAATAAACGCTCCACCCCATTCTTGGTTTTGCCCGCGCACAGTGAAACCTTGTTCATTAGTCACATAATCTGGCGCCGCGCGACATTAGTCTTGGAAACTAGCTCCACCTCCTATCCTTCCGGTTACCTTCTTTTATTTTCTACATCCGACTATAGCCATGGCGGCGAGCCTTCAATCTTCTATTCAAACCGCGAGCATTAGAGTACCGGTCACACTCCACGTGCCTCCGCAGAGGCTATCCCTGCCAAACTCCTTTCTCCCGCCTCTCTCTCCCCGCTTCTCTAGCCATGCTGACCGATGCGCGGACGCGCGGGATTCGCGGCGAGATGCACTGCACGGTTTACAGAAAGATCGCGCTGGCGGCGCGAAAACCGCAGCGCGGATGCAGTTTGGCGAGTTCGGAGAGTTTGAGCATGTCGAGTCAGCGTTTGACTACACTGACGAGGAGTTTTCTCGCGCCACCGTGCTCGAAGCGAGTGAGTCTGCTTCACAACGCGCATGTTCTCTTCACGGCGCGTGACGTTTCGCTGCAGAGAGGCTGCGTTATGAGCACGGGCTCCGTTACAAACACGTGCTCCGAGTACGACCACGGGTTCCGTTTTAAACGCAAGTGTACGTAGTGACCGTTACAAGCACGGGATTGGTTACGAGCACGCGACTGCTCACCTTTCCCCGTCCGTTTCCCGCGCCGCCTTCTACCCCACGACCCTACCCTCCATTGCAGCGAGTGCCAGCAGCAGCGGAGACACGCTGTTGGTGGGAATGACGGACGGCATATCGTTCAAGTGCTCGCACAGCCTCATGGACGGGGTGCGCCTCCCTACCTTCCCCTTACTCATTTTTCCTGTACTGCTTTCCCCACCGTCTCTCTCCTTTTCCACCCCCCTCCCTCCTCCCATCCCGGCCGCACCGTGCAGCGAGTGTCAGCAGCAGCGGCGACGCGCTTCTAGTCGGCATGACGGACGGCATATCGTTCAAGTGCTCGCACAACCTCATGGACGGGATTCGCCTCCCCGAATACCCTGCGCAGCCGGCGGCTGTTCTTAAACTCGAAGACGGCTCGCGTATCCTCCTCCCCATCCTCATTCGTGAGTGCTGGCTTGAAGCTTAACGCGATTCTCGGTATCGAGTACACGTTGTGGAAAAGCCCCTCTCATGGTGAGGGTGCACCTGTGCCTCCGCGCATCCGGCCCGCCCCGCCGTGCTGGAGATGGAAGACGTCCGCGGCGCAGGTCGGGGGAAGGGGAAACACGGGGGAAGGGAAGGGGAGGGACGGGGGAAGGGGAAGGATGGGAAAAGGCGACGACGGGGGAAAAGGGGAAGGAAGGGGAAAGGCGAGGGACGGTGGAAGGGGAGAGGGAAGGTGACCGGTATATTCCTCCCTATTTCACACTTGCTTCCTGCTCGTTTCTCATCTGCTCCGCGCCTTTCAGCAAAATGCGCATCGACTCGAGTCATCTTCCCCCTTTCCGTAGCCCTTCCCGTCTCTCCCCTCTTTTCCTTTCCCCCACTGCAGCGCACCTCTCCAGCCAAATGCTCATCGACTCAGTGTCTCCCCCGTCTCCCCTCCCCCCGTTTTCCCCCCTTCCGTTCCTTCCCCCTCTCCCGTGCTTCTCTCCTTCCCCGTCCCCCATCTGCAGCGCACCTCTCGAGCCAAATGCTCATTGACTCGGTGCGCGGCGTGCCTCTGGTGAGTTGACGGTACCTTTTATGACGGTAAACGGTGTGAGTATTACGAGTGTAGAGCTGGTGCGTTTGATGCTGGTAGAGCTTTAGCTTGAGAGTTCAAAATGCTTATATCGGGACGGAGCTGTTCAAGGCAGGACTGCAGAACGAGTGTTATTATCGTGTTTAAAATCCACGCTTCTAGTGCAAGCCACATGGTGAGATCGAAATCTAATCAGTACTTTGTTGTGTGATTGTGTATTACTATGCTGACGTGGCAGGCTCGGCCAACGGTATACATGCTAATGCGGGATATGATTGAGCTGATGGGATATGAGGTAAGGTGGTGTGATTGGGTGACACTATGGAATGTTAGGTGGATTGATTGGAATTTAGGGCGAGACAGTGGGATGTGAACTAGTTCACTGGTGATTGTCAAATGCTAATGTAGTTCACAAATCCAACCCAACAGGCTTAGCTGCTGATTTCCAAATTTTTTTTGTTTAACACCACAAACTGAAGTTTTCACGTCCGTCCATCCCCCCGCCCCCTTGTTTCTGCCTGCAGATCAGTTTGATTCGCATCACCCATCGAGACGGGGATGCCTACTGTGCCCGGGCCTACCTATCCAAGGTCAGTCCGGATCTTTTTACGACTCCTTCAAAGTTCAATCAATGCGCATCACCACCCATTGGTGCAGATCATACTATGCCCGGATCTCTAGAGTTCATTTTGGTGCGCACCCATCAAGTCAGGGATGCCTGCTGCAGGGCTTATCTCTCCAAGGCCAGCCTTGCTTTTTTCTAGGCCAGAGTCGAATTGGGTGTGCATCACCCATCGAGAGGGGGATGCCTACTGCGGCGTTGACAGTGGCAGCAGCAAAAGCAGTGGTCCCGGTACTAAGGGTGCAGGGCATGCAGCCATGCATAGTTGATTTGACTTATTTGTTTCGACTTCATTGTTTCCACCCCCACTCCCTCCCACAACAGGTTTCTGCTGGCAACACAGCCACCAGCACTGGGAACAGCAGCAGCGGGCCTGCCATGATGAGTCTGGACATGCGGCCATCCGATGCCATCAACCTTGCAGCACGCGCCAAGGTGGGTCAATGTAGCATTGTACCAACATGCGTGTGGTTCTGACGACGGGTGTGAGTGAGACAGGTGGGGTCGTTGTGGTGAGATACAGTGGCAAAGAAAGGAATGAACAGCAACCATGAATGGCGAGAACCAGATCCAGTGAAGAATCAGGGCAGTGGTATGGGTAGGGGACAGGGACAAGGGGCAGGGGCAGGGACTGGAATACGGCGCAGGTAGAGGGGGCAGGGGGTTCTTAGCTTGGACACAGGCTTTCAGGTAGTCAGGCTTACAAAATTCTTCTTGCTCCTCAGCAGGGTGTTCCCATCCTGCATCGCCATTGCATCAGGCGCTTATTCAGGTGTGTTTCTGTTGTTTCAGGTGCCGATTCAGGTGCGGAAATCCCTGGCGGTGGCGGACGGAGTGCGGATAGTCGGGATGGTGCGGGCGGCAGTGGCACCTGGGTATGGTGGGCGGCTGCTGAGACGGCAGCCGAGAGTGGTGCTGACGTCAGATGACAAGTGAGTGGTGGGATCAACTATGATGCTGACGGAGCATATGGTGTGACGGAGCATATGGTGCTGCCTGAATAAGAATACGTGAAGCCGATAGTAGGTTCGAGTGAGGAGGAAACAATCCACGTTCCCTCCTCAGAGCAACCAAACAAAAGAACGCATTGCTCCATCCTCGTTCCCTCTCTCCTCTTCCTATCCACTCTCATCCTCTCCCTTCTTCCCGCCCACTTCCCCGCAGGCCTGATCTCGAGGACCAATCACTGGCGGACGAGTTTGCCCTGGTGAGGCTGATGGAGGAAGCAGCGCAGCTTGAACTAATGGTACCATCTCTGCACCCTTGTCTGCTTGCCTCCCTCTCCCGCCCCCCTCTCCTCGTTTCGTGTTCCACAGGCCAGATTTTGAGGACTTATCACTGGCGGACGAGTTTGCGTTGGTGAAGCTGATGGAGGAAGCAGCGCAGCACGAGCGATACGGCGATGCAGCGAAGATCAAGGACCAGCTGACGAAGCTGCGGCGGAGAACTAACAAGGTGAGAAGCGGAGAGGGAGAGAGATCGAGGGTTTAGGGTATAGGGGCGGAGGTATAGCAGGATGGAGGAAGGAAAGAGAGGGGGAGGGGAGGGGGAAGGGGAAGGGGGGGAAATAGAATGTAGTAGCTTTCTGAAGTGGCAGGCAGATGTTGTTGTGTTACAGTTCATAAGATATGTCGCTGCCAACAATCTTTTGATACTCAACCTCCAGGGTGGTCACACTTCTGCAGTGTAAACCGCCTGATGAGTGCTGCTGAACCACGGGTCCACGACTCCTAACCCTTGTGGTTTGTCCCTTTTTGTCCCGTTTTGTTCCCTTTTGTCCCTTTTTGTTCCTTTTGGTCCCTTTCATTGTTCCTTGATACTACGCAGGTGTAGAGCTGTCCGTTTGACTATTGCAGTGGCACTAGGAAGATGGGGGGTGCGCCCTGCCCTCTGTACATTAGGGGTTGCCTCTCTCTCACTACCTATCTACAGCAAACATGTGTTGTCTATGTGCATTTGTCCTAATAGGGGGGCTTCCATGCTAGAGAATTTGCGTGTTTTTTTTTCAGAACCAAGCAAATGTATAGTGCTGGTATGTGTGTCAATAATGTGTACATTTCTCTTTTGCATGGAGGGTTACCACAGCGAGGGATTGCTTTTTTAAAGTGCTTGTCTTATGATGTTTTAGTACTAGAGTACGTACGGTAGTAGGTAAATCTGCCTGGTGGTTTCTACCAACGCAGGAGTTAGTGTTTCAATGTTGACCTTCGCTTCGCAATAACTCATATTTTTAGCACTTGTGGTATGAAGCTGCTCGACTCTGTAGTGTACAAATGTCTTGGTTTCGACAACCTTCAAATGAATTTGTCACCTGTACCGCGTGGATGGATTTCACTTCACATCTACGCATCAGGCATGCGTGATTGCCAATATAATAAATTGTTTCCATGTATATTTCCCAGTGCCATATTTACCTGCATACCGTACTCACCTAAAAGCACCGCCCGCCCTTCTTTCCACCCAAACCAGAGCTGCTAGCCAATCAAATGCTACGAGCCAGATTTTTGCTTCTGATTGCCATTCAGAAGTTACATGCCACCAAGAATCGCTGCTAGCCAATCACTGCCTTTGCACAGGCCATCAAGAAAGTCTGCCAACCGATTATTGGGGTTGCATGCCACCAAGAATCGCTGCTACCCCATCACTACCTTTTCGTGCCACCAAGAAAGTCTGCCAACCGATTATTGCCTCTGCATGCCACCAAGAAACGCTGCTGGGTCGGGGCACGATCCTGTGAGCTCTGCTCCAGAGAAGTCAAACCCGGGATTCTGCTATGCGTGGGGAGGGGAACACAGAGGGCACAAAAAGAGGGAGCACACGGGAATTTGTGAGCTCTGCAACCAAGAAGTCAAACCCCGGATTCTGCATTGTGTAGGGAACAGCACAGGAGCAACGCACAGAATCAAAAGGGAATGTGAATAATAAGTGAAGGCAGCCTGTGCGCAGAATCAAAAGGGAAGCTGACAAGATGCGAAGTGAAGCTGACAGACAGTTTGAGTGGAAAATCAGAATTGCTCCAGCATGAGCAGCCTGGACCCCTGGTCTGCAGAGAAAGCACCAAGACTGCGCCCCTTGATTGCACCTGGACTGTACCCTTCACTACAGATAACCCCCACAGCGCCCACACTGTGCCTCCTGCCCGTGCCAACCAACCTCTGTCCACCCACCTCTATTTGGAATCGCTCCAGCAAGAGCCGTCTCGACTCCTGGTCCGCAGAGAACGCATCCAAAGTGTGCCCTAAAATGGCGCCTGGCCACGGCTTGCCTCGTTCGGCCTTTTGCAACGAGATGTGGAGCTCGGCGCCCTCTGTGGGATGCGGAAATGCAGGGGGGGTTGTGATTGGCATGCAAAGCTTTCATCAGCCTTTTGGAATGAAATGCGGAGCTCAGAGCGGTCTGTGGGATGAAGAGAGGTGGCGAGAAGAGAAGGAGAAAGCATCCAGACTGTGCCCTTTGTTTGCACCGCCCGGCCACGGCTTGCCTCTCTGTGGGATGCAAAGAAGTGAAGACGGGAGAAGGCATGCGAAGAGGTAGGGGAGAAGAACAGAAGTAAACAGGTAGGGGAGACGAGGAAAGGGCATGCAAAGACGGGCGATGAGGAGGAAACCTCCACTTGATTGCGTCTGGCCACGGCTTGCCCCACCCGGCCTTTTGCAGTGAAGAGTGGAGCTCAGTGCCCTCTGGCATGTGCCAATGCAGGGAGGAGTGGAAAGGCATGCAAGTTGGTAACGCTTTTGCTCTTTGCAACGAGATGTGGAGCTCTGTGGGTCGTGAGAATGCAGGGAGGAGTAGGAGGAATGGCACGCAAACTAGGGCTTTCTAAGGCTTCTTGCAACAATATGTGGAGCTCAGTGCCCTCTGTTACATGCAAACTAGCAAGAGAGAAGAGGAGGAGGCATGCAAGCATGGGAAGATGAGGAGGAAATGGCATGTAGACCCCTTTATTGCCTGAAGCCCCAGCCTACCTCACTCATCTTTTGAAAGAAGGAACTGAGTCGCAGCATGAAACTTCGCATCATGCAAACCCTAATGAGCACAGAAATGGAAAAATAACTCTACTTATCAATGCAAGAAGACAATATCAGAGTGCGCGAACAGAACGGAAAGAAACAAGTTTGAAATGAAAGAGGGAAAACGATCCAGAGCGGGCTATCTGGAGCTGCGACTCACCAATAGTCCAGAAGCTGTCGTCCACCTTCACAGCCCCGGCTAGGCTGTGAAAAACTTAATTCAACTGACTTTTGAGTCGACTCAAAAGTCACCTGTAAGATGGAGAAGGGGGAAAGGAGCTGCGACTCACCAATGGTCCAGAAGCTGTCGTCCACCTTCACAGCCCCGGCCAGGTCGTGCTGTCAGCCACGTGGGTAAGAGCAAGGCAGAGGATGTGAGAGGGTGGTAAGAGCAAGGCAGAGGATGTGAGAGGGTGGTAAGAGCAAGGCAGAGGATGTGAGAGGGTGGTAAGAGCAAGGCAGAGGATGTGAGAGGGTGGTAAGAGCAAGGCAGAGGATGTGAGAGGGTGGTAAGAGCAAGGCAGAGGATGTGAGAGGGTGGTAAGAGCAAGGCAGAGGATGTGAGAGGGTGGTAAGAGCAAGGCAGAGGATGTGAGAGGGTGGTAAGAGCAAGGCAGAGGATGTGAGAGGGTGGTAAGAGCAAGGCAGAGGATGTGAGAGGGTGGTAAGAGCAAGGCAGAGGATGTGAGAGGGTGGTAAGAGCAAGGCAGAGGATGTGAGAGGGTGGTAAGAGCAAGGCAGAGGATGTGAGAGGGTGGTAAGAGCAAGGCAGAGGATGTGAGAGGGTGGTAAGAGCAAGGCAGAGGATGTGAGAGGGTGGTAAGAGCAAGGCAGAGGATGTGAGAGGGTGGTAAGAGCAAGGCAGAGGATGTGAGAGGGTGGTAAGAGCAAGGCAGAGGATGTGAGAGGGTGGTAAGAGCAAGGCAGAGGATGTGAGAGGGTGGTAAGAGCAAGGCAGAGGATGTGAGAGGGTGGTAAGAGCAAGGCAGAGGATGTGAGAGGGTGGTAAGAGCAAGGCAGAGGATGTGAGAGGGTGGTAAGAGCAAGGCAGAGGATGTGAGAGGGTGGTAAGAGCAAGGCAGAGGATGTGAGAGGGTGGTAAGAGCAAGGCAGAGGATGTGAGAGGGTGGTAAGAGCAAGGCAGAGGATGTGAGAGGGTGGTAAGAGCAAGGCAGAGGATGTGAGAGGGTGGTAAGAGCAAGGCAGAGGATGTGAGAGGGTGGTAAGAGCAAGGCAGAGGATGTGAGAGGGTGGTAAGAGCAAGGCAGAGGATGTGAGAGGGTGGTAAGAGCAAGGCAGAGGATGTGAGAGGGTAAGCACGGAAGGGTACTGCAGTCTTTTTTCCAAAACAAGTAGAACCGCGGCAGGCATAGAACCCTCTTTAAGAACGAAAGCACAAGCATTCAGTGTGATGCTGCTCGTTATTAGCACACCGCATCATTCCTCACTGTGCCGTTTGGTAATCAGTCACAATCTCACACTCATGCGACCATGCGATGCGGAGTTGCCATCAGACACCATACCATAATCCGCTCAGGCAGCTTAGCAGACACCACACCATCACATAGTCACGCAGATAGGTGATGTGCCGTTGCGATATTTCGTGTAAGGGGGGTTTAGGAAACATACATCCAAGTAAGGGGGGTTGCCCTTGATGCCGACTGTGACGTGCCGCTGCGATATTTGGCATGTGAACAGCTTTTTGGGCACTCCTTCGGGCAGCGGAACGAAAATCTCTATCTCGTCAACTGTCTGGTCCCACTCATAGATGGTTTGGCCTGTGGGGTATAAAAATGGGGGGGAGAATCCAAATAGGAAATACGGGGAAGACACATCGGGTGGGATGGGCTCATGCTTTTCTCGTGGAAAGCAATCCTTCTGGTTCAAATCACAGTTTATGGCCTGTGGGGTCAATGATGGGAGGGATAACCCACAGAAGCGTGTGAGGAAAACGCGTGGGACGGACTCTTTGTTTTTTCCCACAAAAGCAACCCCTCTGGATTCACTCATGCACTTGGTATGCGGGGAGGTGGAAGTGATAGAAAGAAAAGGGAGAAACATGCAATATCTGCTTTAAACATGCGAAAACGCACTCATTGTACGCCTTTTGAGGCGCCTCATTGGACAGGAACTTGACTGTTGAGACGTCACAAAAACCTTCAGCAGCTCGCCTCTTTCAATGCAACATCCAAGCAGCTAGAAAACGCCATACATCTCACCGATGTGGACGAATTTGGAGCTTTAATCTCACCGTTGTGAACGAACTTGAACCGCTTGTCTGGAGCGAGCCTGTCCGACATGGCATCACCTGCTGCTGCTGTCGCCGCTGCTGGTGCTGCTGCTGATGTTGATTATGATCTGGTAGTAATGCTGCTGCTGATGCTGTTGCTAAGGGTCTAGCGAATTGTCATTATTAGCAATAATCATCCTCGCTATGATAGCGCGCGATTTGATCGCTATAGAATTCGCCTTCCGCACGTTACCTAAGCTGCAAAACCTATGAAACAAGAGTGCGATGTGACTACGGAGTGAAACATCTTACGACTTTATTTTTTCTAACTTGCTTCGAAACTACAAAACTAGCATCCGCACCCGCTGGTGAATCCATACGAGAGATCTCCAGACAAAAAGAAAATGGGGAGCAGAAACGCGAGAAATGGCCGAAAGGGAGATGGAACTGTAGAGCCCTTGCAACCATGTTCCGTCTGGGAGCACGTTCCGTCTGAGAGCGTTGCGCTTTCCTCATACGGTATCATTTTGTCTACAACTAAAATGCTTAAAGTCTACCCACACAAATACCGTACTTGTAGGCAAATGCTTAATATCCAAGACAGCTATGAAGGTACCGCAAAATATAATGACTATCAAAGTGTAAAACATAATAGGCAGATGTCATTATTATCGTACTCATGTGCCACTCACACATACACACACACACACGCACACACATGCACACGCAGGTGAGAACACACACACACACACACACACACACACACACACACACACACACACACACACACACACACACACACACACACACACACACACACACACACACACACACACACACACACACACACTTAATATTGCTAACTGAATGGAAAATGAGAGATGGGAGCACAGAATGGAGGAGAACCAAGAGATTAGAGGCTGAATAAGGGCATGTTCCTACGGCCCCTTATCAGGCCAACCTCTTATCAAGCTCGCGTCAAAACACACTGAAAATTCCCTAAACCCGAAAACCCTCGCTAATTCTACCAGGCAAGGCTGACAAGAGGTTTGCCTGATAAGAGCGTAGGAACATGCCCTAAGAGAGGTAGAACTAACTTGACGCAAATGGCAAATCCCATGGACCATCGCAGTACTTTGATGCCAATCACTCCTCCCCAGGCTGCATCAGGCTTGTCTAAAGGCACCACGTCAACGGTAGACTCTACCATTGTCTTCTATCTTCAACGAAGAATCATCTTCAACTGCTGGTCTTTATTCTCCACAAGTCCAATGATTAGCGCATACACGAGAAGGAATATATGTCACTCGTTGCAGGTCTGTTGGTGGCACACAAAGAAGTAGGTAGATACAGGGAAACGGAAACAAACTTGAGAACTGGGTTTCCATGGGATAAAGTCAGCCTTAGAAACAATAAGGACGTTGAAACAGCGCAAGAAAAAAAAAAGATTTTTGGAAAAACATAAGCTTGTGTGCTCGACTTACGTGACGCCCGCTGCAGTGATGCTGGTCAGCGACAGGTAGGAGAGCGTAGCGAACGCGCCAACGCAGTTTGGATAATGATAAAGGATGATTTTCCTGCAATCACCAGCTCCTCCGGGTGCATGGTCCACGCGCCAGTATGATTGGTGAATGAACGCAACTGGCTTAGGCACGTTGGTGCATGAGGTGTAGTTGAGGCGCGTGGTGTAGGTGTAGAGTGATAAGCCGTAGTTAGTTTTGTCATAGAAGGTGAAACTGGCGGAGGAGACTGTTGGGGTGGCTCCTGGAAGACAAACAGAATGTGGGAGAGTGGAAAAACGGGGCATGGGATTTGGTATGGAATTCTAGGTTTCACAAATATGTATGGAGCATTGACAGACTTATGATGCAAGCACAGCTGGTCAGGCCTCCACTTTCAAAATCCTCAACTGCCGTATCATCCGCAATTCTTGAATGCAAACATAATGGTCTTACCGCGGATGCAACCATTTGAGGTCATGCCATAGCCAGTAGGACAGACGCAGTAAGGAGCCTTTCTGGTTAATGAGACAAGTGTGCATGTGGCGAGATTCGGACAGTTCCCGCAGGTTGCAGGTCCTGGTGAGCATGGGGTAGAGAAAAGGAGGGAATATTCTAGCATCAGTGCAACATTAGTGTAACTGCACTATATGTCGAACAGATAACAGCAGGCAAGCACAGAGGACAGCACAATGCAATGTGTAATAGAAAGAATACAACAGGCGTGGTGCTGTATAAACGAACTGGTTACGTGAGGGCAAAATGAGCGGGGAGCGGGAAAAAAGCGAGGGGGCTACATCAATATTCATTGATTGTTTTAAAAAGAGGGGAGAAAAGCAAGAGGGAGAGAGGATGGAGTGAGAGCTGGAAGAGGGATGGAGAGGGAAGGGGAGGTGGGGGTGGGTTGGGGGGGAGGGGAGGGGGGGAGAGGGGGAGGAGGATAGGGGGGTTTGAGGGAAGGTTCTATCAAAGGTGAGAGAACATTACATACCAACACAATCACCGTAGAGCCGTGTGTAGCCTGATTTGCATGCGCGGTGTGCCGTGCCATCCGCATCTTTCCAACAAACCTCCGTTAACGGAATCCAGCCAATAATAAGGCAATTATCTGGGGGAGAAGAGGGGGGGAGAACCGGAGAGGGGAAGGGGGAGGGGGGCGGGAGTGTCACTGAGTGTGGGGCATGTGTGGAACAAAAGAACGAGAGCGACAGAGGGGAAAGCGGAGAGGATGTACAGATGCAGGCTTGCCGCAGGTGGAGAGGGTAGAAGGAGGAGAAAGAGGGAGCGTGAGGAAACATAGAGCAGCAAAACACACAAGGACACGAAAGCACACTTAAACACACAGCAACACACAGCAACACACAGCAACGCACAGCAGCGCACAGCAGCGCACAGCAACACACAGCAACACACAGCAACAGACAGCAGCACACAGCAACACACAGCAACAGACAGCAGCACACAGCAGCGCACAGCAACGCACAGCAGCGCACAGCAACACACAGCAGCACGCAGCAACACGCAGCAACACGCAGCAACACGCAGCAACACGCAGCAACACGCAGCAACACACAGCAACACACAGCAACACACAGCAACACGCAGCAACACGCAGCAACACGCAGCAACACGCAGCAACACGCAGCAACACGCAGCAACACACAGCAACACGCAGCAACACGCAGCAACACGCAGCAACACACAGCAACACACAGCATCCTTACCTTTGCACGTCCTGGTATCGCTCTGCAGCGTGTAGCCAACGTCACAAACACAAGACGCCTCCCCCAACGCGTCCTTCACACAGTGACCGTGCGCACTACACGCTTTCAGAATGCATGTGTCTGCCATTGGGGGAAGACGCAACAGAGAGAATACACTCAAAGTGTTTGGACAATATATGAAAAGAGGAGAAGCAAATGGAACTGCGAATAGAAAGCGCACTATTGCACTACACCATGCAGCCATGGTAACCTGCCCACGTCATGCCATCCTCTGCAGCACACAAAACGCATCCTCTCAGCTTGTATGACCCGGCACAAAGACACAAACAGATTCTTCATGCATTGCAGGAGAGCACTGACCAACACAGCCGGTGTCGGTCATGGCGTAGCCCCAGTTGCAGTGACAGACGGCGAGAGACTCCTCCTTCTCACAGTACGCGTTCTCCCCACAGTCCATTATTGAGCACGAGTCTGTTGGGTCATGGCAAGAGAGAAATCACATGTGGACATGGCAGAACAAGGACAGAACGGTCGAGTGAGGACAGGAGTCTCTGCCTGTATGCAAGTTCAAGAGGACTTCGGTTGCAGCCAGGAAGGTCAAAGTGAGAGGTTGACATGGCATGGGAGTAACCCCGAGGAACTCACGAGAGCAGGACGCGTTGGGCATGAGCCTGAGGCCCCTTTCGCACACACAGTTCGCCCAGCCTGCCTCGCTCTTGAGGCAGTTGGCGTTGGGGCCGCAGTTACGTACCACGCACACGTCTGCACTCAGGCACGTGGGGGCAGACAAGCACGTAAGGGCAGAACAAGGCATGTCGTCATTCGCCATCAGTGGCGACACACCATAACACCAAATCCAAAAGAGTGCAGAAAATGCAGCCCACAAAGACTGCAGTGGAGCAATGCTGCATTCACTCTTTCCCACAGCACCCACCAACGCAGTTGCCGTCTGCGTCCCTCTCTTCGCCCTCTGGGCAGGGGCGGTTGATAGCAGAAGGCGGCAGGTCAACAAAATCAGGTGGCTCGTTGGGCGAATTGTCTGCGAGAAACGATGGGGGGCGGGGATAAGTTGGGAGAGTCGAAACGATGAGCTGCAGGTGGAAGGATGACAGAAAGTTGGACGGTGTTTGAGAGGTGCTGCCAGAGCACAGGACAGAAGCACAGCAGCAAACAGCAGCCTTACCGTGGCACGACTTGCCATCATCGCGCAGCGTGAAGCCAGGGTCACAAACACAGGACGCCGCCCCATTCTCGTCCTGCACGCACTGGCCGTTCTCACCACACTCCTGGAGCACACATGTGTCTGCCAGGGGAGGGAGGAGCAACGGGAACAAAAAAAAATAACAGCAGAAACAGCAGTGAATGCGAAGGGAATCAGATGGCACACAGCAGCACATTCATAGCAGCAGATGGCATCAGAAGCGGCACACAGCATCAGCAGCACCTCAGCAGCACCACAGCACATCAGCAGCACCTCAGCAGCACCACAGCACACAGCAATAGCTACCTGTGCATGTCTTGCCGTCTGCCTCCAGCCCGAAGTAAGGATCACAAACACAGGACGCCGCCCCCTGCTCATCCTTCACGCACTGGCCGTTTCCAGCACACGCCTGGAGCACACACGTATCTGGAAAGGGAAGAGTCAAAGGGAACAGCAAACATTATAATCTGGAAGTGCCATAAGGACCAATTCAGACACTACCATCCAGCACCCTGAATCAAATCAGTACAGCACGGCTAAGCAGCACTCACCAACACAGCCGTCCGCAGTCTGTCTTTTGAGTCGACTCAAAAGTACAGCACGGCTAAGCAGCACTCACCAACACAGCCGTCCGCAGTCTGTCTTTTGAGTCGACTCAAAAGTACAGCACGGCTAAGCAGCACTCACCAACACAGCCGTCCGCAGTCTGTCTTTTGAGTCGACTCAAAAGTACAGCACGGCTAAGCAGCACTCACCAACACAGCCGTCCGCAGTCTGTCTTTTGAGTCGACTCAAAAGTACAGCACGGCTAAGCAGCACTCACCAACACAGCCGTCCGCAGTCTTTTCAAATCCAGTGTTGCAATGACAGGAGGAGAGTCCTCCTTGGTCCTCCTCACAGTACCCGTTCTCCCCACAGTCCTCGACCGTACACAGATCTGTCAGGTTCACAGCACGAGAGGTTGGACAGCAGAATAAGCACAGGAGGAAGGTAAGGAAATGTAAGTGCGGTAACGAGAAGCATAGAAGCGACTGGGAAGGTTTAACACGAGTGGCAGCAATGGCATGGGTGTTACCTTTAGCTAGGACAATCTAAGCACTGCGAAGAGAATGACTGCACCGTGCAGGAATTCAAAATCCGAGGCAGCAGCAGATATGGGAAGAAACTATGGGGGGTGAGGCTAAACTCACGAGCGCAGGAGGCATCGGGCAGCAGCTTGAAGCCCCTGTCGCACACGCAGTCCGCCCAGCCCGCCTGGCTCTTGAGGCACCTCGCGTTGGTGCCGCAGTTGCGCACCACGCACGAGTCTGCACTCAGGCACGTGGGGTTCAGATACAGGAAAGTGGGGGTCAAACACAGGTGGAGCTGAAGCAGCATACATGCATGGCAGGTAGGTACGTGCTGGAGCAAATCAGCCATAGACCAAGTGCCGGATGATGTTGAAGCTTTAACGTGAAGTGCAGATTGAATGAGGTGGTGGTGAACCATTTCTGTTGCATTCCCAGCACCCACCAACGCAGTTGCCTTGAGCGTCCTTCACGTAACCCACTGAGCACTTGATGCTGGTGGCAGTTGGCAGGCGAATGGCCACAGCAGCCCTGGGCGCACAGGCTGGCAAACAAGAGTGGGACACTTGATGAAGTTAGTCAGGGCGGCGACTCGCCAATGAGAATCATGTTCTGACATGTATGTGCAACAACACACGTGCAACAATGTGCAGACAATGCGTCCGGGACAACCCTAAATCGTAAAACAATGCGCTGACTCAGACAAAAACTGTTCACAAGGTAAGAATGAGCATACCTGAGAGCATGAGAGCAGCCAGTGCGGCAGCAAATGCAAGGCCAGAGCCGCGGCGTCGCATCCCAGTCATGGCTGATCCCGAGTTATCAAAGCTACGATGACAATGACGAAGTTAAGCCCAAAGGTGAGCAATCTCGCGAAAACGCAGCTAGGAGAGGTAGTAGTGCTTGTTAGTAGGAACGATGGAAAAGAATGATGTGCTGACTGGGGATGGCTCGTCCCTGAAATACTTTCTGCCCAGTCCCGCCTCCTGCCGGATGCGGTTGAAAGCTCCGCCCTTCCGCCCGCCATCCGCGGGTGGCAAAGAGTTTACTTTCTGTCATCACGTCACGTCACATCACCTGGTGATCTGATTTGGCGCGCCTGTGCCGACTTGGACTCCAAGGCGGACTAGAACTCACAACTTGCGAGAATAGGGCTCGCAAGATGAAAAATCGACAACTCGCTAGTGACGATCCTGAATCTGACGTGGATTACTCCACGAATCTGACTCAGCTCCAGCATCGCAGAGAAAACGAGCGGGAATTGGTGGGCGAGTGGTGGGTGTCGCTAAAATACTTCCTGCCCAGTTCCGCCTCCTGCCGGATGCGGTTGAAACTCCGCCCTTCCGCCCGCCATCCGCGGGGTGCCAAAGAGATTGACTTTCTCACATCACGTCACGGTATGATGAAGCGCGCCTATGCCGCCTTGAACTAGAACTCGCAGAAAAAGACACCTCGCAAGTGACCATTCCAGATCTGACGAGGATTACTTTTGGAATCTGACTCAGCTCCAGCATTGCTGAAAAATGAGCGAGAATTGGTAGGCGTGTTGACGGTGTAATCTGAAAAGTATGAACACCAGTAAGTGGTGTCGCGCGCACGAAAGCTTGCAAGCTGGATCCCAACGATGAAAATGAGAATACTGTACACGTAGTAAATAGTACAAGCTCCATTTCACCGCTGGAATGTGCAGCAACGCTGGCTTGCATTCCCAAGCTGAGCTGCATTCCCGACTGACGCTGGATGCCACCCGAACCTGCATACCGTACATGCCAACATGGCATTGCGTCTGGGTGGCAGGCTCGGTCAGATTCGTTGGGTTGCTTTGTGCTTTGGTGGTGTGCACACGGCACGGAAGTTCCGACTGATTTCCGACGTATGGTGCACAAAGATTCCGACTGTTCACAATGGATCTTTGGGATACTGTGTGCTTGACCCGGCAGGGCATCGTCCCAAGAGACAAAAATGGACACCATCACAAGCTCTTCCAAATGGCAGGGTCGTCCGCTATATTATGGTATGTCTTATCGTTCATTGTTTAATCAGTCCATATTGTCGCAACTTTGTTTTTTCATTATTCTTCACAGTACCTCACATGCGCTTATATAAAAACGGGCGCACGCACCCCCTAAAACGTGTTTTATTATAAGCGCAGGTGCACTTATAATTTGGGGGCAACCAGGTACATAGATATTCGCACTAAACGAAGCCAGGCTCAAATTTACGAGAACACGAGAATACTTAGTGTAACCCATCTGAGTTTCCAATGAGTCCTTCAGCACTAAAATCTGTGTGATAAAATGACAGAAAAGCAAACACTACACTAGCCACTAGTTCAGCCAGCCCCATGACATCTAGAACAAGAATTTGTCAAATGTTGAACATTGATATGATAGGCTATAGTGAGTTGCACTCTAGGGGGTACAGCTTCTAGGGTTGCTCATTTGTACCCCATTCGTTTCTATTCCAATCATTCCGTTGTTCGCTAACTTTGAGATGGTATCATGAGTAGGTGTCGATCCTCTCGCCTAGCCTAGCCTAGCTCGCGCCCTAGCGCCCTCCGCGCCCTTGCGCCCTAGCACACTCCGCGCCCTCCGCGCCCTCCGCGCCCTTGCGCCCTAGCACCCTCCGCGCCCTCCGCGCCCTCCGCGCCCTCCGCGCCTTAGCCACCGCGCCCTCCGCGCCATCTCCGCGCCTTAGCGCCCTCCTCCTCCGCGCGTTAGCGCCCTCCGCGCCCCTAGCCTGCGCCCCTAGCCCGTCACCCAGGCCCACGCCCTAGCCCGTCGCCCAGGCGCCCGCCCTAGCCCGTCGCCCAGGCGCCCGCCCTAGCCCGTCGCCCAGGCGCCCGCCCTAGCCCGTCGCCCAGGCGCCCGCCCTAGCCCGTCGCCCAGGCGCCCGCCCTAGCCCGTCGCCCAGGCGCCCGCCCTAGCCCGTCGCCCAGGCGCCCGCCCTAGCCCGTCGCCCAGGCGCCCGCCCCAGCCCGTCGCCCAGGCGCCCGCCCCAGCCCGTCGCCCAGGCGCCCGCCCTAACCCGTCGCCCAAGCGCCCGCCCTAGCCCGTCGCCCAGGCCTGCGCCCTAGCCCGTCGCCCAGGCGCCCGTCCTAGCCCGTCGCCCAGGCCTGCGCCCTAGCCCGTCGCCCAGGCGCCCGTCCTAGCCCGTCGCACAGGCGCCCGTCCTAGCCCGTCGCCCAGGCGCCCTCCCTGGCTCGTCACCCCAGCCCCGCAGGCAGCGCGCCACGCGGGTAGCGCGCCCCGCGGGTAGCGCGCCCCGCAGGCAGCACACCCTGCAGGCAGCGCGCCCCGGGGTGCTTTAGTGCCAGAAATAAAATAAATAAATTAAACCCTAAAAAAAAAAAAAAAAAAAAAAAAGGGGTTCACAGTGGGGGCCTGCGACTGTCGCCCGCGTTCCTGCTTGCCGGACGACCTGCACAGTTGCCTACATCCCGCAGCCGTCAGTACTGCAGCCCCTACTGTCACACGTACTTTCCACTGCCAGTGGCTCTACTAGCGGCAGCCGACAGCCGCACTTACGGTCTCTAGCCCCGGCCGTTCCTACCTCCAGCCAGCCCTAGCTCGCCGCTTCTAGCTCCAGCCGTTCTCGCTCCAGCCGTTCTCGCTCCTCGCTCGTAGCTCAGTTTGCTCCGTGCTCCGGCCGTTCCTCGCCTAGTTTCACCTGGCGCTTCTAGCTCAGTTTGCTCCGTGCTCCAGCCGTTCCTCGCCTAGTTTCACCTGGCGCTCCTAGCTTAGTTCGCTCCGTGCTCCAGCAGTTACTCGCCTGGTTTCACCTGGCGCTCCTAGCTTAGTTCGCTCCGTGCTCCAGCAGTTACTCGCCTGGTTTCACCTTGCGCTCCTAGTTGTTCTCGTTTTTCACAGCAGCCTGTCGCTCCTGTCGCTCCTAGCCTGCCGCTCCTGCACCCCGCTAGCTTTTATCATGGAGTCCACTAGGGTTCTCCAGCAGCAGGGACAGCAGCAGCGGCCTTTTCAGCAGTGGCTTCCGCAGCGGCAGGGGCGCCCTCAGCAGCTGTGGCGCCCTCAGCAGCCATGGGGGCCTGGTGGTTCAGGTCGCGTTGGCTGCAGCAGCGGCCCAGCCAGCTGGGGGGCTCGTCGCGGTGGCCGCGACGTCGGCCCCTGCCAGTACCGGATCCTGACCGGCCCTGGTGCTGGCACTACCTGCTGGCGTCCTGACCACTCTGCACAGCGCTGCTACAGCCGCCTCGACGACCTTTACCGTGAGCGTTTTGGGCCTGAGTCGGCTCCCCCGATCTGGCCCGGTCTGTTTCGTAGTGGTTTCCCTATGTTTGATATGTCTATGGATGCTGTTTATTCTGTCACGTACGGATCTCTTGGCTTACGTGTACCTAGCTTAGGACCTTTGCCTGTTGCTAGTGTCGGTACTTGTGCTTTTAGTGTAGGTGCTTGTGTAGTCACTAGCCCAGCCGTGACGACTGCTGTTGCGTCGCTCTCCTTCACGCTGGACTCCGGCGCGTCTCAGTGTTTCTTCCGCGACCACACCACTGTCACACCTCTTTCGGCTCTAGTCCCAGTTGCCCTGGCTGATCCTACTTCAGGACCAGCAGTTGCTCGTAGCTCGACCACCCTCCCGTGCCCGGCTGTCCCCTCTGGTTTCCTCACTGGTCTCTACATCCCCTCGTTCTCTCGGAACTTGGTGGGTGTTGGATACCTTCAGGACCGGGGGATCACAGTCACTTTTCCTGCGCACGGGAGGACTGCGATCTGTACGGACTCTTCCACCGGGGCAGTTCTTGCCACGTTCACCAGAGAGCCCCACTCAGGTCTCTTCGTCCTGCACACTCCGCCCCCGCAGGTAGCTGCGTCTGGTCAGGTTGATTCGTCCCCCCCGGTAGCAGAGTCTGGTCAGGTGGCTGTGTCCAGTCCGGTCGCTGTGTCCAGTCCAGTCGCTGCGTCTTGCTCCTGTCGCTCTCTCGCCCACCGCACCGTCCTGTAGCACCACCGTCTTGGCCACCCGTCGATCCCTTGCCTTCGTGGCATGCTCAGTCAGGGACTAGTCACAGGTCTCCCACGCACCTTCCAGTCGCTCCCTCCCTCGCTTGCCCCTCCTTGCTCTCCGTGCGTCGCCGGTCGCTTACGTGCCACTCCCCACTCCTCCTCCCTTCGTCCGGCCACCGCTCCCTTCGAGACTCTCCACTTGGACGTCTGGGGCCCTGCCCCGACGCAGGGGTCTGGGAGGGAGCGCTACTTTCTGGTGGTCGTCGACGACTTCTCCAGGTACACCACAGTGTTTCCTCTTGCGAAGAAGTCCGAGGTGACTGCTACGCTGATCAGGTGGCTTCTAGCCACTGAGGGCACTCGTGGTCGTCGAGTCAGTTGTCTTCACTCCGACCGTGGGGGCGAGTTTCGCTCCGGCATTCTCGGCGGATTCTGCGGCGAACAGGGCATCACCCAGTCCTGGACGCTGCCAGAGTCCCCACAGCAGAATGGGGTTGCTGAGCGCCGCATAGGCTTGGTCATGGACATCGCCCGCACGTCCATGATTCATGCCCGTGCGCCCCATTTTCTGTGGCCTCACACGGTTCGCTACGCCGCACACCAGCTGAACCTCCAGCCGCGTGTCTCGCGGCCCGAGGCTTCACCGACCAGTCTCTGGACTGGATCCCCTGGTGTTGGGTCGGCCTTTCGAGTCTGGGGCTGCCTTGCACTTGTTCGCGACACCTCCGCGGACAAGCTCTCGGCACGCGCCGTCCCCTGTGTCTTCCTTGGTTTCCCAGTGGACTCTGCTGGCTGGTCCTTTTACCACCCTCCCCTCCACCAGTTCCTAGACTCCCGTGACGTCCGGTTTGACGAGTCTGTGTCCTACTACACCCGGTACCCCTGTCGAGGTCTCCCGTTACCCCCTCCCCCTCTCTTCCTCGCACCCTCTCCTCCTCCTGCTCCCGCTCCTCCGGTACCCCCGCCCCCCCCTGGTCCTGCCCCGTCTGGTGTGTCCCACGCTACCCCTCTACCCTCGGTCGCGCGTCAGGTAGCGTCTCCCTCCCCACAGTCCTCCTCCCAGTCCCCTCAGCAGCCTTTGGCACTTCGGCGACAGGTTACTGTGGACTCGGTTGGTGTTGGAGCTGGAGGTGCAGCCGCTGGCGGTGCTCGGTTTGGGGGTGCTCGGTCGCGGGGTACTGGAGCTGGAGGTGCTGGCGCAGGTGACGCTAGCTCTGGGGGTGTTGGAGCTGGAGGTGCTGGCGCAGGTGGCGCTAGCTCTGGGGGTGCTGGAGCTGGAGGTGCCGGCACTGGAGGTGCTGGTTCTGGGGGTGCTGGAGTTGGGGGTGCTGGCACTGGCGGTGCTAGTTCTGGGGGTGCTGGAGTTGGAGGTCCTGGCACTGGCGGTACTGGTTCTGGGGGTGCTGAGTCTGAGGAGACTGACGCTGGAGACCCTGGTTCTGCGGAGTCCACCCCGCCCCCCCACCGCCACGACACGCGTCTCCAGGCTGCCCGTCGGCGTGAGCGTGAGGAGCAGGAGCGGTTGGAGAGGGAGCGGCAGGAGCTGCGGGTGCTGGACCTTCTGGAGCAGCAGCGGCAGCAGCAGCAGCAGCAGCACCCACAGCCGCAGCAGCAGCAGCCGCAGCCGCAGCAGCAGCGGCCGCAGCCGCCACCGCAGCTTCCTCAGGAGCGGCGGTTGTTCCCACCTGTGAGTGGCCTGCGGGCCCTTGGCCTTTCCTCCTCTCCTCCTGTCCGCTCCCAGTCTCTTCCTGTGTTTGTTCCTCCGTTGCCTCCTCCTGACGACCGTCCGGCGGTCTGGTCTTCTCCTCCTCCTCAGTCTCCTCCTCCCTCTGTCCGTCGCGACTTGATCACTCGTTGTCCTCCGCGTGCTCGTCACTCGTCCCCTGTTACTGACCTCCACACTGCCCTCCTTTGTTCGTCTCGTCGTCGTTCTCCTTCTCCTGTGTCCGTTCTCCCGTCTCCTCCTCCGTCCTCTCTACCTGCCCTCCCCACTCCTATCTCTGACTACTACCGCGCTGTTCGTCCTGTTGGCGCTCGTGTCCTCACCACTCTTGTCACCGACCCTCGTTTCCCTCCGTCGTCTGTCTCGGCTCTCACTGCCGCTGTCGCTGAGTTTGCTGTCGCCAACCGCCTTGACTACGCCACCCGTGTGGTGCCAGCTCCTCCCTACCGTCATCTGTCCGTCGGGGGTGGGTTTGCCCTTGGCTGTGACGTCCTAGAGGACAGAGAGTCCGAGCTGGAGTACTGGGCAGCCGCTTCTCCCTCTGTGTGTGCCATGCTGCTCTCCCCTGAAGGAGACCCCGACGCCCTTGACATACCGACTCCTCGCACTTACCGCGAGGCAGTGTCAGGGGCGTGGGCCTCTCAGTGGAAAGCGGCTATGGACTCAGAGTTGGCGTCTTGGAGATCCACAGGCACCTACGTCGACGCAGTTCCCCCTCCCAGGGCGAACGTAGTCGATGGCATGTGGCTCTTCAAGGTGAAGCGGCCGCCTGGAGCACCGCCGGTGTTCAAGGCGCGCTACGTGGCTAGGGGTTTCAGTCAGCGTGAGGGAGTTGACTTCTTCCAGACCTTCGCCCCGACCCCGAAGATGACTACTCTTCGGGTGTTACTCCACATAGCAGCGCAGCGAGACTACGAGCTGCACTCCCTCGACTTCTCCACTGCGTTCCTCCAGGGCCGACTGCACGAGGAGATCTGGCTGCGCCGTCCTCCTGGCTTCACTGACACCTTCCCACCTGGGACCCAGTGGAGCCTGAGGCGACCAGTCTACGGTTTCCGCCAGTCGCCCCGTGAGTGGCACGACACTCTTCGCTCCACGATTCGTGACCTTGGGTTCAGCCCGTCCTCCGCCGACCCGTCGCTGTTTGTTCGAGCGGGTTCTACTCCTTTCTTTATCCTTGTCTACGTCGACGACTTGGTGTTTGCTACAGCAGACAGGGCAGCCCTGGCTCAGGTGAAGTCCGAACTGCAGAAGAGACACAAGTGCACTGACCTGGGTGAGCTGCAGCGCTACCTTGGCCTGCAGATCACCCGGGACAGAGCCGCTCGCACCATCACACTGACGCAGTCACACATGGTGCAGCAGGTCCTTCGGCGGTTCCACTTCCAGTTCTCCACCACACAACCCACTCCTCTTGCTGTTGACCACAGACTCACGGGCCCCTTTCCTGACGAGCCCTTTGAGTCCAGTGGACCCTACGCAGAGCTGGTGGGCTGCCTCATGTACCTGATGACTTGTACTCGACCGGACCTCGCCTTTCCACTCAGCATCCTTTCTCGCTTTGTTGCGACTGGGAGACACCGCCCTGTCCACTGGACAGCTGCTGTGAGGGTGGCGAAGTACCTGGCGACTACATCAGGCTTGGGGCTTGTGCTTGGAGGGACTCAGCCAGTGGCGTTGACTGGTCACTGCGACTCTTCCTACGCTGACGACGTGGAGACTCAACGTTCGACTCAGGGTTACTGCTTCAGTCTGGGAGCTGGTGCTGTGTCGTGGAGGTCTACACGGTCGTCGTCTGTGGCTATTTCCAGTGCAGAGGCAGAGATCTACGCCGGTGCCATGGCGGCACAAGAGCTTCGCTGGTTGACCTTCTTGCTCGCTGACCTTGGTGAGCGGCCTCGCTCTGCACCGACCTTGTACGCTGACAACAAGGCCATGATCCTCCTGTGTCGAGAGCCTCGACTGGAGAGCAGAGTGAAGCATATTGACGTGAGGTACTTCCTCCTGCGAGAGCTGTAGCGACGCGGTCAGGCACGCCTGGACTTTGTGGCCTCAGAGGCCAACACTGCAGACGTCTTCACCAAGGCCTTGGCGCTTGGTGACCACCACAGGTTCTGTGTGCAGTTGGGGCTTGTTGAGGTAGGCCCTCGGTTGGTGTAGTCCTGTTGCTTGCTCTGCTTGTTGTGCTTTGTATTTATATCCTAGTGAACTCTTGAACTGGCCTTGTGGCCGCTTGCTTGCGCTCGGAATTTGTGTGGTGTCCTTGAGATCCACCCTGAGCTTGCCTTGGTTCTTGCTTTGACTGGTCTTGTGACCGTTTGTTCACCTTGCTTGCTTTGATGCCCCTCACTTAGCCTATGGGGGTGTGTCAAATGTTGAACATTGATATGATAGGCTATAGTGAGTTGCACTCTAGGGGGTACAGCTTCTAGGGTTGCTCATTTGTACCCCATTCGTTTCTATTCCAATCATTCCGTTGTTCGCTAACTTTGAGAGAATTGAATAACAATAACAAACCGTATGCCAAGGCTCTGCTTTCAATATTTTTTGCTCTTCACGCCTTCAACATATTTACTACCGTATTTTCAACTGTAATTTCATGATTCTTCACCCGTAATCTGCTGCGAGCTCATCAAGCAGACTCAGACTCATAGCCAATCAAGTGCATCCCAAACGCTCGTGATGCTCCGGTCCCTTGTACTCCCTCTCTCACCCATAGTTCTTCGATCTGTAAGCCGCCACGAGCCTATCAAGCTCACCCACCAACTCCTGGTGCTCCGACCCCTTCCTGTTCCTCACCTTGCCTATCCCCCTCTCACTCCCTCCCTTGCAGTCCCTCATCCATAGTTCTTCGATCTGTAAGCCACCACAAGCTTATCAACGTTGGGTTCTCCGACCCCTTCTTGCCCTGCCCCGTGCCCATCTCCCTCTCACTCCCTCCCTTGACTCCCTCTCTCATCCATAGTTCTTCGCTCTGTAAGCCGCCACGAAGCTGTCAGACTCATAACCAGCTCCTGGTGCTCCCACCCCTTCTTGCTCTGCACCTTGCCCCTCTCCCTCGCCCTCCCTATCTCCCTTACAGTCTCTCACCCATAGTTCTTTGATCTGTAAGCCGCCACGAGCCTATCAAGCTCATCCACCAACTCCTGGTGCTCCGACCCCTTCTTGCTCCTCGCCTTGCCCCTCTCCCCACCGCCACCTCCACTTCCCAGCCCAGCTAGTGCTGCCTGCGCCCGCCTAGCCTCCACCACTGCAGCCGCTGCTTCTCCTCTCCTTGCGTCTGTCTTTTGTTTCTTAGAACCGGGACTTACTACAAAAGCAGGAGAGGCAGCAACAGCTTTCATTGCCACTGCTGCTGCCACCCTCCTTGGGTCTGTCTTTGCCTTTTTAGCACCGGGACTCACAGCACCAGCAGCAGCCTTCATAGCAGTCGCGGGAGAAGCAGCAGCAGATTTCACTGCAGCAGCAGGAGACACACCAGCGCCCCCTGCTGCACCCTTCTGCTTCCTCTTTAGCTCGCCCATCCCACTGCCTCTCGCCCCTCCCTGCTCTGCTGCACCGGCTGTCTTCACTCCGGCCCTCTGCTGCTCTGTTGCAGCGTCTGCCTTCCCACCTGCTTGCTCCTGCAGACACGCATGCCCCTTCACGTCCTTCCCCTGCCCCTTCCTTTGCTGAACCCGCCCCTTGGCTCCCTTCACCTGCTTCTGCTTCTTCTTTGCTGGAGACCCCTCAGTGGCACCAGCAGCAGGCGGCTCGGCCTCCTCAGGCTTTCTCTTTGCCCCCGTTGCTTTCGCCAGACCAGCAGCACAAGCTTCTTGCTGCTGCTGCTGCTGCTGCTGCTGCTTCTTCTCCTGCTTCTTCTGCTGCTTCTGCTGCTGCCGCACTGCCTGCCGCCTGTCGCTCTGCTGCATCACCGTGTGCTGCCGCTGCTTCACTATCGAGACATTCTCAATCGCAAACTCCACTATGGGGCGAGCATCACGAGAGAAGATGGCTGCAACGGAGTGATGATGAGAATAAGCGAGAAATACAGATGTAAGGGAGACGCATGGGTGCAATGGAGAGGCATGGACGTGTGGTGCCTCTGCTTCACTATCGATACATTTTCAATCGCTAACTCCACTATGGGGTGAGTGTCGTGAGAGACGATGGCTGCAGGGGAGGGCCATGAGTAAGGGAGAGGCATGGGTGTAAGGAAAAGGCACGGGCAATGCTATGCCTCCGGGCACTGCACAGAATTGCACAACACCGCACTGCACTCTCTTGGATGGTTGCTCATCGCTCTCAATGCTGCCACCGCGGGCTGATGCTTACTCAACTCAACGAACGTGAACGACGGCTCCCTTTGCCTGCCGTCTCAAGATCAGTGCAGCACCACACTGCACAGCACCGCACACACAGCCCTGGACCGCACTGCACCACATTACAATGCACACCTTAGGGGACTCACAGGGATGATTGTTAAACGCCTCTCCTATTGCCTGCCGTCTCACGCACAGCACAGCACTGCACCGCACTATACCGCACCTCACAACACTGCACGGCACTGCACTGCACCGCACTGCACTCACTGGGATGGTTGTTGAGAGCCCTGAGAGCCGCCACTGCATGCTGATGCTCACTGAACTCAATGAACGCCGCTCCCTTAGACCGCGGCTTGCCGTCTCAAGAACAGCACACCACCGCACTGCACTCAAACCATCGCACTGCACTGCACAGCATCGCACTGCACCGCACTGCACTCACTGGGATGGTTATTGAGAGCCCTGAGAGCCGCCACAGCGTGCTGATGCTCACTGAACTCAATGAACGCCGCTCCCTTAGACCGCGGCTTGCCATCTGGCCCCACCCTGTCTGCTTCCCTCAGCACCTTCACCTGCAGAAATGAGAGGATGATGAACGAGAGTGGTGCAGGTTTGAAGGAGTGCAAAGGTGAGATTAAACATCACTCCCTTGGACCGTGGCTTTCCATCTCGCCCCACCCTATCTGTTTCTCTCAGCACCTTCACCTGCAAAAATGAGAGGGTGATGAACGAGAGTGGTGCACGGCGGTTGAAAGGAGTGCAATCAGAAGACGTGAAGGTGGTCAAATGCTGCTACCTTGGTGAAAGAGCGGACGATGGAAGAGGGTTGACCATGGAAACGAGGGGTGGAAGGTGGTTGTAAAAGGGTTGACCGCACGATCAACTCATTCATCAATGATGCTGATTTCAAGAATTATACGTGTACCCGGCCCAACAATCTCACCTGCTTGACATGCGGCTTCTGCTTCTTGGCCCGTGCCTTAACAGCATCCACAAACACCTGCTTCAGCTGCTTCTCGCCCATCTCCCGCCTGTTTCCTTCCCCCATGCACCCCACAGCCTAACACATGCATCATGCGCCGCTCGCCCTCACCTGCTTCACATGAGGCTTCTGCTTCTTGGCCCGTGCCTTCACAGCATCCACAAACACCTGCTTCAGCTGCTTCTCATCGATTTCCCGTGGCACGTTGTGCACCGCCAGGCGCGTCAACGACACCGCGAAGTTGGGGCTTCGGAGCTTCATCAGTTTCTCACGCTGCAGCCTGAAATAGGAACAGACGGGATAGGAGCACAAAAGATAACAATAAAATGACCTTTGCGCCGTGTCAAAAGCTACATTAGCGCTGTGACAAACTTAAGAGTCCTCAGCTTGAGTTAGAACGCAATGAGATGAAATGAGAACGATGAGCGGGGCTGAAAAAAAAAACAAAAAGAATCTCCCTTTGCTGTCAACGCATTCATCCAACCCATCTATTTCCCCAACCCCTCTTTGCCCACAACTATTTCCCCAACCCACCTCTTTCCCCAACCCATCTATTTCCACAGCCCACCTCTGTTCCCCAACCCATCTATTTCCCCAACCCACCTCTTCCTCTTCTCCATGTCTGTTGCTGGCATTCCCTCTGCTGCTCGTGTTCCCTCCTTGATCACCCCCTCCTGTCATGCCACGCCATGCCACGCCATGCCATACCAACGATACAGTCCCGTACCATCCCATACCATGCCACGCCATGCCATGCCATGCCACGCCATGCCACGCCATGCCACGCCATGCCACGCCATGCCATGCCATGCCACGCCATGCCACGCCATGCCATGCCATGCCATGCCATGCCATGCCATGCCACGCCATGCCACGCCATGCCACGCCATGCCATGCCATGCCATGCCACGCCATGCCACGCCATGCCACGCCATGCCATGCCATGCCACGCCATGCCATGCCATGCCATGCCATGCCATGCCATGCCATGCCATGCCATGCCATGCCACTGGTACAGTTCCGTAACATCCCATACCATGCGATGCCATGTAATGTGACAATTTTGTTATGCGATGCAGCCCATGCCATGCCATGCCATGCCATGCCATGCAGGTATATAGAATGCCATGCAATGTCAAGTCAAGCAGCACATAGCCCCATGCGAGGGAGGAACAAGAAGGTAGGACATTAAGCCACAATGTAAGGAAGGGGGAAAAGGAAGAAAGAAACATGCACGGAGGAGAGGACTACTGACGGGTTGGTTTCCTCTTTAATCTAACTAATCGAAATCCAGCTTCTGTTCTGTGCTTTACCTCTCACAATTTACTACAGCCAAGCACCCTTAGAACCAATGCACTTCCGTACACACCTCCAGCAGGTGAAGGTTCCTTCTGTCCTCCTCTCTCCCTTTGCCTGTCTTCTCAGCTTGTTTCCTCTTCTCCACCACCTTAGACACTTCCTCCCGTCGCACTGCCAGAGTCACAAGGGTCTGTTGCCCCCCCACCACCACCATCCCCTCCTCCACCCCTCCCTTCCTTCCCTCTCCCCCAACCTCGGCCCTGGCCTTGGCGGTTCGGGCCGAGCCTGCCACGGCGGCTTGCGCGGCTTCGGGCGTTTCGAAACGGACGAACGCCGAGCCTCGGGGACGCCTAAGGGGATTCAGCAGGTAGTGTGGTGGGGTGCATTGGAGTCGAGAGGAGTAAGGCAGTGTGACTTATTAGAATAAAAGAATGCTCATGCTGTTGATAAGAAAACGCACCTGGTAACCGGCCGGGACACATGGCTTAGCATGCAACACACCTCGTACAGTCACAGCAACCCACCAGATAGCCGGGACACATCGTGTAACCTGCATGCGCCATGGACAGTCACAGCAACCCACCTGGTAACCGGGTGAGCTTTGAGATGTCTGAAAAACACAGCAACTCACCTGGTAACCGGGTGACCTGTTTGAGACGTCTCAAAAACACAGCAACTCACCTGGTAACCGGGTGAGCTTTGAGATGTCTGAAAAACACAGCAACTCACCTGGTAACCGGGTGACCTGTTTGAGACGTCTCAAAAACACAGCAACTCACCTGGTAACCGGGTGAGCTTTGAGATGTCTGAAAAACACAGCAACTCACCTGGTAACCGGGTGACCTGTTTGAGACGTCTCAAAAACACAGCAACTCACCTGGTAACCGGGTGAGCTTTGAGATGTCTGAAAAACACAGCAACTCACCTGGTAACCAGGTGACCTGTTTGAGACGTCTCAAAAACACAGCAACTCACCTGGTAACCGGGTGCAGCACAGCACCGCGCAACAGTCAACCACCTTGCAGAACAGATCAAACGCCTCATAGCACAGGTGCGACAGGTGTGACTAGTAACAACACGGCTTACAAAGCACGACCCAACACAGCCACTCACCTGGTAACGGGGTGCAGCACGACTCTGCAGTCAGCCACCTTGCCGAACCGTTCAAAGGCTGCTCGAATGCGGTCAGCTGAGGCATCCACAGGCAGGTTCCTCACAAACACCGTCGCTGGCGGCGCCTCTGCCTTCTCGCCCTTCCCATCCTTCCCTTCCGTCACCTCCCCTTCCTCCACACCCGTCCCTTCCTTGCCATCACGAGAGCCTGTCTTCTTTCCCTCGCCAACCTTCCCTGCCTTTCCCTCCTTCCCCTCCTTCCCCTTTTTTGCTGCATCCCCTTCCTTCCCACCTTTCACAGCCACACCTTTTGCTTTCAACCCCACTTCCTCCCCTGCGCCCTCCATCCCCTCCTCCCCCTTCCCCTGCTCAACCACTCGGGACAGCACCCGTAGCATCATATCCTTCTCACTCCCTTGCACGGCACCACTGCTGCCACCACCACCCATCTCCATCTCCCAATCTACCTCCTCCTCCTCCTCATCATCTGTTTCATCCTCCTCGTCCTCTTCTTCCTCTTCCCCCTCCTCGTCCTCCTCCTCCTCTCCCTCCTCACTCTCATCCTCAACCTCTTCCTCCTCACTCCCTTCTTCCTCCTCTTCCTCCTCTTCATCTTCATCATCATCCTCCTCATCCTCCTCCTCTGCTTCCATATCCAAAAGACTCTTCACCCTTGCTTCTCTCTCCTCATCCTCCTCCTCTTCTTCCATTTCCTGCTCCTCTACCTCGTCATCCTCCTCCTCCACTTCCTCTTCCATTTCCTCCGCTTCCTTATCTTCTTCTTCCTCTTCCTCCCCTCCCTCGGTCATCTCATCATCCTCATCATCGAACAGCATCGACAACCCATCTGATTGGAGAAGCGAGGGTGGGTACGGGTGAACATAAACACGCAGAAGCACAGAAAACAATGTTCAGAATTATCCTCATCGTCATCATCATACAGCATCGACAACCCATCTGATTCAAGAAAACACAAGGGGGAAGGGAAGAGTTTTGGGGCGCCTTAAACGAGAACTCCCTCGTTCATCTCCTCATCATCGACAACCCATCTGATTGGAGAAACGAGAGAGGGAACAGGTGAACATAGTTATAAAGAACCACAGGACAAAAGAGTTCAAAAGCATCCTCATCTCCTCATCCTCATTGTCCAACAGCATCGACAACCCATCTGATTGGAGAAGTGAGAGAGGAAACGAGTGATCATAAATACGCCGAAACACAGAAAAAAAAAGTGTTCAAACTTGTCTTGTCCTCATCTCGTAATCGTCGAACAGCATCGACACGACGGCACCCCATCATTCAGAAAAACACAAGGGGGAAGGGAAGAGCAGCAAGTGCAAGAAAGAGGGATGATTGAACCCAGGAGGGAAACAACTGATACGTAAACACCTGATGGACTAGAGTTGAAGAAGTCAACAAGGGGGGCAGTTGAATGCACAGCAGGTACAAGTCATCACACACGCACAGAAGAAGGCCCTCACACACATACACTTGTGCAAACACATACACACAGCCACACCCAGTTACCCAGCCATTCACACACACACACATACACACACACACATACACACACACACACACATACACACACACATACACACACACACACACACACACACACACACACACACACACACACACACACACACACACACACACCGACCTCTGTTCTCCTTGGCTTTCTCCTTCTCCACACTCTCCATGTGCTCCCTCTTTGCCACCGCCCATCCCACCGAAACGGCTCGGCCGTTGATGGTCGTGCCGCTGACCTTCTCAATAGCCTGCCAGAAGAAAGGAGGAGGGGAGGGAGAGGAGGAGGGGGCGGAGGAGGGAGAAAATGTGTGGAGGCGGTCGGTTTGACTATCCCGTGCACTGTTGACTGACTAAAAATCCCGTCTTCTGTCTGACTGAAGAAAGGAGGATGGGACGGGGAGGGGGGGTGGGAGGAGGGGGGGAGTGTGTTGCACTATCTCAGGCCTGGAAGGGAAGGGGAAAAATCTGTAAGGCTCATGCATCTCTTGACATGTGCTGTCAGTCAGAGTGTGAATTTCGAGCCGACTCAAAAGTCATCATCTCTTTGGGAATGCGGAATACTCTCTGGATGCGTGTGGCTCGTGGATATCTTACCTGTACATCAGACAGACAGCATCATGGATGCATGAGCCAAAAATATGTGTGCCTCATGCATCTCTTTACCTGTCCCGCCAGTCTGTCTGATGCTGTGTGTCAGTATCAGGTTGGCAGGTTGCTGTGTGTCTGTGTGTGAGCTTGTGAGTTAAACAGTCAGGACAGGCTTTCACCTTTGCTGCGTCGCTCTTTGTAGTGAATGTGACAAAAGCGAATCCTCGAGGCCTGCGTGCACACAGTAAAGAGGGGGCAATGAATCACAGGCACCGAGGGAGCGAGATCAGCCAAAACAAGATCCAAAGGGTGCCCATGTCTATTTGTGTTGCTTCTGTAGACATGGTCTCCATCGATTATCCATAACAAAGATCAAGAGCAGGTATCACAAATCTCACATGCATCCACCTGCTATTCACCCATCTCCCGTCCCATCAAACCACTTGCACCAGACCTCACCTCCCATACGCTCACCTATCATTCGCCTCACATGCTGCACTCTCACCTTGCCTTGCCGTATTGCACCAAATCCCACCTGCCTGTCATCCACCCAACTTCCCAACTTCCATCCCCTCACCTGCACCACCTCTCACCTGCACCTGCTCTCACCTGCACCACCTCTTACCTGCCATCCTCCCCATGTGGTATCTTGACGGCCCATGGAAAGCCGGCAACAGCAAAGGCCTTCCTCAAATCCGCTTCTGCCACCTGGCATCGCGTCATTCGCTCACCACGCACCACAAAACAATTATGCAAAGAAACATGTAGACACCCCGATCACAGGAGAGTGAGTGATGTGAACTATAATGGAAGCAAGCAATCAGGTTTTGAGACGTGTATCTCATTATTTTTTTTGTGTACTAGCATGGCAGTTTAAAGTTGATTGAATAGGACAACGACGAACAGGTACGGCAATGCCTTTCAATCAACAAGTACTTTACGATAAAGAAGTTTACCAAGCCGCTGTGCACAGCATCTGAGGCGCCTCAAGAGAAATTTTCAAAGAGCAACAACTAACATGCTTTGCACGCAATGTTCGCACCTTGAAGGGCAGGTTGCGAACAATGACCCGATTGCTGAGCGTCTTTGAACCCTGCGAATATGCATTCATAGTATGAATTTCATACACATACAGATGATATGAACACACATGCATTCATACAGATACAGATGACCACACATTCATGTATACACATACAGATGACCACACATGCATGCATACACATGAAAATGACATGGTTGGGCGGGAGAGGAAAGAGGTTGAGAAGAGAGGCAGCGAGGAAGCGCTGCAGACACAAGGTAAAGCATCACCTTTCTATCCACCACCACACCACTGACACTCTGCATCATGCAATGCAAACCACGTCTTGAGGTTGCCACAGCACAGCCTGCCTGCCATCCCTGGGACGGGACCCACACAGCCCAAACTGTAATGCTCTGCCCGCGTGTCGCCCTGCAACATACACCCGCGGGTGTGTGTGCCAACACCATGGCCTGCCAGTCTCACAGCCATTCACACCCCACCTCTACCTACCCTTGCCCGTCAACCACTCACCTCGCCCACACAGCAACGCTGTGCTCCGTGCACTCATACCGCCCTGTGCCGTACTCCTGTGCGTGCAGCAAGGCCATGGCCTGCCAGTCTCACAGCCATGCACCCCACCTCTTACCTTGTTCCCCATTCACCCACCTCGCCACCCAGCTGCCTCGCCCACACAGCAACGCTCTGCTCCTCCGAGCCACCAGCCTCGGCGCCGCCCTCCACTGTGCAGCCGTGCAGCGATGCCACAGCCTGGCGGGCGGCCCGCACCGATGGGAATACGATCGAGACGGCAGGGGGGGTACAGCCATCAAGGGCGAGGCCTGGAAAAAGGTGGGGAAAAGGAAGGCAGAAGAGAAGGTGCTTGAGGTATATTCATACATACCTACATTCATACCACCACCGCCCAGCCGTGCAGTGATGCCACAGCCTGGTGTGCAGTCATCAAGGGCAAGGCCTGGTGGGGGAAAAGACGGAGGGCATGCAAAAGAAGGTGGGTGGGTTGAGTGAGGAACTGCAAAAGCAGAAGACAAAGAGAGGGAGACAACGAGAAAGAGCCTAGGTGACGTTTGACTCAATCAAAAGCCACAATGATACAAGTTATCCGTGCCTCGCTCCTTTAAAGCATCCTCTGGCAGAGGGCTTTTGACCTCCTCTGGTCTGGAGCAGCGACGGCAGCGACGGCAGCAGGCCGGCAGTGTAACGGCCAATGTGAGATCAGATTGAACCTCACCTCTCTCCTTGAGAGCATCTTCTTTAGAGCATCTTATGTGGGTTGGTGACCTCATCTGGAGCAGCGACGACAGTGATGTGAGTTGACTTCAACAATACTGTACATACAAATCAAACCTCACTCACCTCTCTCCTTTAGAGCATCTTCAGGCAGAGGGTTGGTGACCTCCTCAGGAGCAGCGATGGCGGCAGCAGCAGAGAGGACATGCGCCACTGCTGCTGGGGATGAGAGCCCTCCGAACACCACCGTGCGAGCCGGCCTGGGAGATACAAGTGAGGAACGAGCAAGGTGGGAAGGGGAAGAGAAGGGTTGGTGACCTCCTCAGGAGCAGCGATGGCAGCAGTGGCAGAGAGGACATGCGCCACTGCTGCTGGGGATGAGAGCCCCCCAAACACCACCGTGCGGGCTGGCCTGGGAGATACAAGTGAGGAACGAACAAGGTGGGAAGGGGAAGGAAAGGATTGGTGACCTCCTCAGGAGCAGCGATGGCGGCAGCGACAGAGAAGACATGTGCCACTGGTGCTGGGGATGAGAGGCCCCAAACACCACCGTGCGGGCTGGCCTGGAAAAGGGGGAAAATACGAGAGGCGTGAAAGGGGGGGAAAGGTTGGACTATCCAAGGAAAGGGGGAGTAGCGACGGCAGCAACAGCAGAGAGGACATGAGCCACTGCTGCCAGGGGGAGAAACGACAGTGCAGGCTGGCCTGGGAATGGGAGAGAGGACGGTAGTGGTGGGTTCGTGTTGAGAAGACTGGCATAACAGCAGGCAGCAGCAGCAGCAAGAAACTGCAGTGTGCATGTGCAACTTGCAAGGAACAGACAAAACGTGCAAGAGTTCTCTAGAAATGTGAATACCAGAACGGCTGCAAGCTGCCTTACCTCTTCTTTAGCGAAGATCCGCCTCCCTCCTTCTTGCTGCCTCCTTCTGCCGTTGCTGCAGCAGCAATCTGAGCAGTTGCAGTAGCCACAGAAGTAGTGGCAGCAGCAGCGGCAGGCTGAGCGTTCTTGCCCTTCTTCTCCTTCTTCTCCTTGTTCTCCTTCTTGCTGCTACCCTCAGCCCCCTTGCCTGGTGTTGCTACAGCTGATGCTTTGTCACTGGCACCAGCGGGTGCGCTCACAGCAGCAGCAGCAGGAGCGGCAGCGACAGCACTCGTGGCAGGAGCAGCAGGAGCAGCGGGAGGAGGAGGAGGAGCAGCAGGCGCATCGGCGTCAGCAGCAGGGAAGGTGGTGATGCGAGTGGGTATTCTTCTCCCCATGACATCTGTAGCGCCGCCACTCCTCCTCCCTGCACCATGTGGGTCGTTGCTCCTCCCCAGCCCATGCAGGCCCGTTAGATCATCCTGGTCCTCTACTTGATGGGCTGCAGACACAGAGAGAGATGGGAATAAGGAAGCAATGGGGGCAGGGGGGGCTTGGTTGGAGGAGCCATCGCGTTGCGCCTCCCCTTCCCAGCCCGTGCAGGCCCGTCAGGTCAGATCATCCTGGTCTTCTACTTGATGGGCTGCAGGAACCGAGGGAGCGATAGGAGCAAAAGGGAACTTGGAGCACCGAAGACATGGTTGGAACTAGGAGGAACCATCACGTTGCTCCTCCCCAGCCCATGCAGGCCAGTCAGATCATCCTGGTCCTCCACTTGATGGGCTGCAGGCACAGAGAGAGGGGTGGGTGGGTGGGAGCAAGGAATTAAAGCAGCAGAAAGAGCAGCAGCACCACCGCTGCTTCTCCCCAGCCCTTGCAACCCGGTCAAGTCATCCTGGTCTGGTCCTCCACTTGATGGGCTGCAGAAACCAAGAGAGAGACTGGAGCCGGAGAAGGGAGGGAGATGGATGCAAGAAAGAGAGCTAGCGACCATAATTTGAGACATCTCCAAGGGGATATGGATGGAAGCAAGGGAGAGAGCTAGCAACCAACCATCACACCGCTCCTTGTGAGCGATTCTTGAGAGATCTCCAAGGAAAACAGCAGGCGACCAGCTGCTCCTCACCTTCCATTTGCAGCCCTTTGCCAGCCGCTCCCTAGCTCGAAAAGGCCGCCCTTTTCGAGCTAGTTGCCCTGCCCGCTCTCCGCCTGCTGTCTTCCTGCTCCTCCCATTCACCTTGTGGTCACGGCCCTCGCTTAGCCAGCCTGTCCCTCAGAGCCATAGGCGCTCTCTTCTTCGCCAGCTACACTGCCAAAGGTCTCCCCTCCAGCCACCCTTTCCCTTCCCTTGCTAGTTCTCCTGCCTGCCCTTCCCCCACTCACCTTGCGGTCGCGGCCCCCTCTTGGCCAGTTCCTGCCAAAAGTCGCCCCTCCAGCCGCTTTCCCTCCCAGGCAATACTGCCCCCCATGCTAGATCATAAGTGCCCTACCTGCCTCCGTTTCCCCACCCACCTTGCGGGCGCGGGCCTCGTTTGGCCAGCCGTTCGCCCAGAGAAGCTCTCCTCTTCGCCAGCTCCACTGCCAGAGGTCGCCCCTCCAGCCACCCAAGAAACGCTTCGCCTCTCCACCTGCTAACTAAATGTCCTCGCCTTGTTCACTCACGTTGCGGGCGCGGGCCTCGTTTAGCCAACCTTTCGCCCAGAGAAGCTCGCCTCTTCGCCAGCTCCACTGCCAGGGGTCGCCCCTCCAGCCGCTTTCCCCCGAGCTCCCTCACTGCCCTCTCCGCGTCCTCTGCTAGCGCACTGGTGGATGGTGGGGGCGGGGGCGGGAGGAAGAGGGGGTACCGGTTTGGTTAGCAGGGGGTGCAAGCGGAAGCAAGGAGCTATGCGCTCTCAGCCGCTTTCCCCCGAGCTCCCTCACTGCCCTCTCTGCGTCCTCTGCTAGAGCGCTGATGGATGGTGGCGGGTAAGAGGGTGGGCAGGAGGAAAAGCAGGTACCAGTTAGCAGGGAGTGCAAGACGAAGCAAGGAGCTGTGATAAGTAAGATGCGCGACGGGTCAGCGGGTGGGTATACCCTCCAGCCGCTTCCCTCCAAGCTCTCTCACTGCCCTATCTCTGTCCTCTGCTAGCACGCTGGTTGGGTTGGGAACCGGGAGGTGGGGAGGTTGGAGGCAGGAGAGTAAGATGTGCGGCGGGTCAGTGGGTATGCCCTCCTCCAGCCGCTTCCCTCCAAGCTCTCTCACTGCCCTCTCTGCGTCCTCTGCTAGCGTTCTGGTCGGTCGGGTTGGGAATCGGAAGGTGGGGAGGTTGGAGGCAGAAAAGGGCGAGGTCAATGGGAGGGATGCAGGAAGTTGCCTGCAAGGAAATGCGAGGTGGGGTGCAAAAGGACATGCTCCCTCAGGTTTGACAGGCATGCTCAGGTTGGTTGGGGGTGCAAGAAAGAAGGGGTGAAGAACCATGCAAGAACACTAAATGTGGATTGGAACCATAGATTTTCAAGACACATGAGCAGGAAGAATCACCCATGGCGCAAGAAACAGACGCGAGCTGCACTCACTATTGCACGAATCCCATTCCTCGATGTGTTTCCGCGCCTGAAGTGCAAATGAAATCACCACACATGAGAAAGCAGATGAGAGGACAGATGAGAGGAGCAGATGAGAGGAGCAGATGAGAGGGCAGACGAGAGGAGCAGATGAGAGGAGCAGATGAGAGGAGCAGATGAGAGGAGCAGATGAGAGGGCAGACGAGAGGAGCAGATGAGAGGAGCAGATGAGAGGAGCAGATGAGAGGAGCAGATGAGAGGGCAGACGAGAGGAGCAGATGAGAGGAGCAGATGAGAGGGCAGACGAGAGGGCAGATGAGATTACAGATGAGAGGGGCAGATGGGGAGGGGCAGATGGGGAGGGGCAGATGGGATGGGCAGATGGGAGGGGTAGATGAGAGGAAGAGATGAGAGGAGGAGATGAGAGGACGGATGAAAGGCAGGGGAGGGGAATTAATCAAAGCTAATGTAGGCCATATGAATGTAGCACGTATCCCTATCAATAAAGAACGTAGCACTTATCCACATTAATAAAGGAGGTACAAAAAGCACTTCTCCCCGTCGATACAGGAGGTGCAAATAGAAATTATCCCCATCAGTAAAGGAGGCAGTGACGCACCTCTCTGTGCCACCAGAAAGCACTTTCGGATAGGGCCCACCGTCGAGAAAAAACCCTCGAGCTGCGGGTAGGAGGGGAATGCGTGTGGAGGTGGGGGTTGATGAGACGGAGGAGGAAGAAGGCTGGGATAAGGCATTCAGTGCTGCGGCTGTCTGTGCCACAAGGAGGCATTTTCGGATAGCGCCCACCGTAGAGAAAAAATCTTCCAGCTGCAAGGGAGGGGGAGGGGGGTGGGAGGGATGGGGCGGGAGAGGGACGCGAGGTGAGGAGGTTACTTGGAGGGGAGGGGAGGGAAATGCACTCAGTATTGATCATCTCCGTGCCACAAGGAGGCACTTTCGAATCGCAACCACAGTCGAGAAAATAACCCTCTAGCTGCAAGGATAGGGGTGGGGTGTGTTGTGTTCAAGGGTTTTGGGTTCAAAAGGGACGCGACGTGAGAAGGTTACTTGGATGGAGTGGAGAGGAGGGAAATACACACAGTATTGATCATCGCTGTGCCACTGGGAAGCACTTTTGGATGGCACCCACAGTCAAGAAAAACCCTTCAGGCTGAAGGGATTAGGGTTGAACGACTTAACGTGCTCTTGCTGTTTGCATTGTCAAATAGGTTTTCAGAAGGCCCAGCGGCTCGCTCGGATACGACAAAGAGCCAATAACGCGTATGCACAGGGATAAACTCGTAAATCCCCTCGACCTGCGAGTAACGCTAGAGGGAATTCGTCCGCGGTAAGAGATGCACTCAGCACTGAAATAGACACCCACATCGCTCTGTGTGGCTTTAAACGAGACGTTGCGCACAAACACCGTGTTTCTATCCACGTCACTCCGGCCCGCCTCCCCTCCCGCTGCATCTTTTCGCCCCACTTCCGCCCCTGCCTCCTTCCGCGCGCCATCCGCCGCTTCCTCCTTCCGCCCGCTATCCGGCACCCCCCCCTCCCCACTACCACCCCTTTCGCCAATTTCCTCCCCTTTGTGCCCCTCGTCCACTGTTCCCCCACCGCCCCGCGCGTATGGCGAGCTGCCTGCTCCGCCTCTCTTCGGCCACTGTTTGCCCTTCCCTACGGACCGGGTCGCAGCGGGAGAAAAGGCCATAGTCGCAACAGGTATTGAGACTGCTGTTACTTGCTCGCAAAAGTTTCGTGGAAAACGAACGACTAATCCGACTGTCAGTTGTTTCTAAGCGGAGCGGAACTGAAGGTGGAAAGTGAAAACCCGAAGTCCAGACCAGAACCCTGAGTAATTTTGTGCGTGGGGAAATAGGGTTGGAATTGGAAGTATTCGTTTTTAGGTGCTTCCGGTGCGATACAAGAGACCAGAGACGCCGAGAAAACTACATGGTACTAAACGTGCTACGTATTGGTGACCTGCTATTGTACAGTTGTGGAGCTGTTTTATTTTTTTAACACCTCAAGTGCAATGCATTGTCTTCTATAAACTAGGTGTAGGATATTGAGGCCTTTAGACACCCTCTTCGGTTGACTCGCTGTTGCTTCACTGTAGTCTGCCTCGCTTATGATTTAATGCTTCGACACATCAGAAGCGCAAACTACATGTTTCCAACACACTCCTACACCCACCCAGGTTCTTCAATCCAACCTGCCTTTCACTGCATAGCATTCCCTGACTGCAAACAGCACTTGTTGTCACTCTCGGTGTATGTAAATCGCATGCCTCTCATGCACGCATGCCCATATCCCTCACCTCATGCCGGGCGCATTCAAGCTAACCAGACTCCGATGCACCGTATCTAGACGCACAGCCCTCATCGCATGCGCCACATACGCTTCCCTTGCATCTCCCTCATCTCTAACTGCCTCGGTCTGCCAGCAGCACAATACACCACCCCAATGCACCGTACCTAGACACACAGGCCAACTGCATGCGCCACATACGCCTCTCCTGGCAACTCCACCGCCGGCCCACCACGCCAGCCTGCTTCCCATGCACGCCCATCTCCCTCATCTCATGCCTGCCCCGATCCACCAGGAGCACAATACACCATCCCAATGCACCGAATCTAGACGCATAGCCCCACCGCATGCACCACATATGCCTCCCCTGGGAGCTCAATCCCCGGTCCCACCACACCTGCGTGCTTCCCATGCACGCCCATCTCTCTCATCTCATGCCTGCCTCGGTCCACCAGCAGCACAATACACCACCCCAACCCAATGCACCGTACTTAGAGACACAGCCCCACCGCATGCGCCACATATGCCTCCCCTGGGAGCTCTATTCCCGGCCCCACCACACCTGCGAGCTTCCCATGCACACCCATCTCCCTCATCTCATGCCTCCCTCGGTCCACCAGCAGCACGAGCGCAAACAGCCTTCCCCCCGCTACCACCACCTGCTTCAACTGCGCCCCCCACAGAATCTCTCCTCCCCCTCCTCCTCCCGCTGCTCCCCCTGCCATCTCCCATACGCATGCTCCTTCTCGCCACACATCCCACCTCCCTTGGTGTTCCTGATTTTCTAGCTGCCGCTGATGCTGCTTGGAGCAAGCAGTGCAGGGGGTTTTGCAGGGAGAGGCGTTTGGCTCGCCCTGTAGCAGCAGAAGAGACAAGCTATGCTGTACCGCTGCCACTGTAGCGCCGCCCGCCCAGCCACATGCATGGCGATGTGCACACGAAGAGGGCCGCAGGGGGGCATGGCTGCACGTGTGTATAGAATCTGATGGTGGTATCAGAGCATGGGAGCATGAGCGTGGGCAAGGCGATGGTGGTATCAGAGCGTGGGGGGAGCGTGTGTGTGCACAAGGCAATGATGGTATCAGAGCGAGCATGCCAGCCGTAGCTAGGCGGTGGATAGGGTCGCATGGGGGGGCGAGGCTCCACCTCCCACTGCTCACATCCAGCTGTAGCACACACCCGCCACCACTGGCACTGGCTGTAGCAGCAGCTGTAGCAGGGGCGGCTGAGGGGGACGTGGGGTGGTCGGAGAAGCAGGTGAGGCGGTGGCGGTAACGCGCGTACACGCGGTTACCAGCACGGATGATGTCGCAGGAGCGGGGGGAGATGGAGGGGTGAAGTGCGGTTGTTACATTCACTCTGGTTATTGGCATTGGTGTGCTTGAAGGCGAGAGTGAGGGTGAAGGGGGTAAGGATGTGGGGGAGGAGGAGGATGGGGATTGAAGAGATGCGGGGGAGGAGGACAGCAAGGAGGAAGAAGACGCAGAGGTGGAGGAGGAGTAGGAGGAGGAGTAGGGGGCTGTGGAGAGGGGGGAGAGAGTGGCATCAGAGGAGCTGGCAATGGCATGGGCAGGAGAATCCCCAGGGTGTGTGGGAAGGCCCAGATTCACAGAGGGGTTGATGGGCGTGGGTAGCTTAGGTTCTGTGGGTTGTGTGGGTGGCGTGGGTAGTTTGGGTACCAGCGCGGGCAGCTCAATGACAGATGTTGTTTCGCTCACTGGAATATCCCTCATCCCCTCTTCCTTCCCCTCCCCCTCTCTGCCTGTGTTTCCCCCCTCACACCTCATCCTCTCCCCCTCCACTTCTCCCCCTCCTTGCACTCCGCCCATACCTGCGCCCCAAACGTTCCCCCTTCCGCCCATCTTCCCCTTTCCCCCGATCTCCCCTCCTCCCCCCACGAACAGCCTCCCCCCCGCCCACACCACCACCGGATCCAACCGCGCTGAAAACCCCTCATGCTGCACCTGCACCCACCGCCCCGCCAGCCAATCAAACAGTGACACGTGGCGGACCGCCTCTCCCGTCCCCAGTACCACTCCCCCTGCAATCGCGAGGCCCCAACCGGGAATGGCGGCGACTGAGAAATGGCGGCAGCGCTGCGACCCGTGCGGATTGGACGGCGGGATGGGCGGCAGCCGGCGCCATCTTCCGTAACCATTGGATCCACAGAGCCCGCCGCATCCTGACCGTCCACATGCTGACAGTCGGAATCTGCTGCCGCCGCTGCTACAGGAGCTTCCTGCGCCCTCCGCGTTCCGACGCGATTCGTTACAGGCGCTTCCGCTAAACGTCCATCGCGTTCCCTTGCTGCCGCCGCAATCGGCGGCGGAAGCGGCGGAGGCGGCGGAGGCGGGGGGAAGGGCGTCGGCGGCGCGCGAAGGAGCGGAGAGGTCGAAGGCGAACCAGTCTAGGCGGCCGGGATGCCGCCTGCTCGCCGCGCACAGACACACATAGCCGTTTACCCCGTTAACATCACATTCGCTTCTACCTTCTATACAATCGCGGGCGTCCCTGTGTGGGCAGCACGTAGAGGACGACGCGCATTCCGCGCAATCCGCGCGTTGCGCGCATGACGCGCAGTCCGCCCCGTGGCGCGTCACCACCCTCCGCACCCTCTGCGCGCCGAGCGCCTGCTGCCGCCGCCGCTGCTGCGCGAACGCGTCGCTCGCAATCGCCGCCGCCCAGCCGCGGGAGACGCAGCGCGCGACCGCGAGGTCCCAGAGATTGAGGCGAGCCAGGCACGCGATGCTGACGTCATCGGGCAGCGGAGGAATCAGCGGAAGAATCGGCGGAGAGATCGACGGAGGAATCAGCACGGGGGCGGGCGAATGCGAGGCGCAAGCGGCAGCCATGGCCCCCACGCGCAGCGACACCCCAGACCAGAGCAGAGCAGGTAAAAGTTTTACCGTAAAACTCTGTAAGACTTGGAGTGTCTGCCCGAGTCTGATGCTGACGGAATAAGTGACGAATCGGTGACTCACCAGGTTCGCATACGATATGCACTAATAGGTGTTCGACACGTTCAAGAGCAGCTGAACAAGCACCCCGATGGAACGGTTCGCTAAGGGCAGTCTCTATGTGTGGGTACCCGGAATCGGATGATGCAGTGAATCGGGAAAAATGTTTATGTACAATATTTTGATTACCTTCTGTACTGCACTCGCTCGCATCACTAAGCAAGCCACTTCATACAAATCAAGTTTAGGATAGTTTTTAGTAGAGAATACTTTCCTAACCATGCTACGGTACTGATGTTGGCTGCCTAAATTCTATACAATTACTGCTGGATGGATTTCCTTCACTCCCACGCCAAACACGTCCGATTCCTCCGATCCTCTCCTTTCCCGTCCTTCACAGCGAAGGCCAGCTTCACAAAATCCCTCAACACGGTGTCGTTGCGCTCGCAGAACCGACCCGCCCAATCAGGAGGCTCCACTGCATCTGTCCCCAGCCCAGGTATTAAATCGTTGCTGTTTTGCTTCGCCCCCTTCCAGTCCTTGGTGTATGTTGCCACTCGCCGCCGATACTTGGCCTTAAACTCGTCCCACACCTGACAGGACAACGCAGAAGCAAGGGGAGGGCATGGCTAGTGAGGAAAATTTTGAGTTTAACTCGAACGTCCCTGCACTGAGCTATTATGCCGTTGCTGTTGTGCTTCGCCCCCTTCCAGTCCTTGGTGCATGTCGCGACTCGCCGCCGATACTTGGCACAGACAGAGGACACGAGAGAAACAGGGGGGCAACGGGACTGCACGAGAGAAACAGGGGGGCAATGGGACTGCACGAGAGAAACAGGGGGGCAATGGGACTACCTGAGGTGGATTCGGATTACCAACGCACATTTCACGCTTCCCACTGCACAACCCACCTGGAACTACTAGTGGTTGAGACTCACTAAGTCAAGGGCAGCCATCAACCCACCCGCCTACCTCCACCCACCCACCTGGAACTTGCAGTGGTTGATGTTCGCCAGTCGCACTCTCCCCGAAAACACCTGGCTGCGGTACCGCTCCTCCTTGAGCTCAAACTGGTGGATGTGGCACGGCAGCAAGCCCTTCAAGGAGCACAGCACAACCCACCCACCTGGAACTTGTAGTGGTTGATATTCGCCAGTCGCACCCTCCCGGAAAACACTTGACTTCGATATTTCTCCTCCTTGAGCTCGAACTGGTGGATGTGGCAAAGCAGTGAATCCGCCACGGCCTCGGGCCGCACAAACGATTTGTGGCGGTCGGGCTTGCGCGCACGGCACGTGTACCCCACCGAGACCCCCTGCTGGGGGTGCTCTGTGAGGCCTGAGGGGCCGAAGTCCACACAGGGGAAGGAGATCTGCCCCAGCGGCCGCACATCGTCTTCGGCTCTCTCATTCTCCATGCTGCCTCCTGCCGTGCTCTTCCTGCCGCTGTCACTGTCCCTGTCGCTTCTGCTTTCGTTGTCACCTTCCTGCCATTCCCTCTTCCTCTTCTTTGTCTTCGTCTCCAGGCCCCCCTTCGTCACCCCCTCCTCCTTATCCTCCTCCTCTTCTTCCTCTTCGTTTGCCTGTTTATTCTTCTTGGCCTGCTTCCCATCGCGTTTGCCCCCTTTACTACCTTTCCCTTTTCCTTTTTTCATTTCCTTATCACCTTCGTCCTTCTTGCTACCCCTGCTCGACTTGCTCTTCTTGCTCTTTTCTCCCTTTCCTGCCTTACTCCCTTTGCTGCTTTTCCTGAACTCCGCACCCTCACCCTCACCCCCACCCCCACCCTCACCCTCACCCTCACCCTCACCCTCACCCTCACCCTCACCCTCACCCTCACCCCCACCCTCACCCTCACCCTCACCCTCACCCTCACCCCCACCCTCACCCTCACCCTCACCCTCACCCTCACCCTCACCCCCACCCTCACCCTCACCCTCACCCTCACCCTCACCCCCACCCTCACCCTCACCCCTATCACCACCAGCAAGCAGTCTCCGACCCACACCTCCCCCCACGCCTCCACTCTCCCTTGCACCTGCCACATCTGCTGCTCCTGCCACACCTCGCACCTCCTCCCCCTCTCTCTCCCTCACACCCCCGCCCATCCGCCTCTCCTCCCCATCCCCTCCACCCCGCACCTCCCGCCTGCCACCACCCGCCATTCTCCTCCGCCTGCTCCCACCCTTCCCCCCTTCCCCTCCTCCCTTCCCCTCCCCCCCCCTCCCCACCCACCTTCCTCGCAACCACCTCTTCAATCTCCTTCTCACTCGCCCTCACCACCCGTCTCAGCAAATGCGGAATGAAAACCCCCTTCTCCCGCACCTCCTCCCCCAAATCCTTCCTTTTCTCAGCGATATGTGCGATGAACTTGGAGGCAACGAATTCGTCAACGTCTATGAAGCCAACCCACTCGCACTGCCGCGCTGCCCGCAGCACACAGTGGGAGAACCCCGCCTGCTGCGACTTGATCCACGGCCACGGGTGTACGGTTACCACTGGAGTGGAGGGGTGAGAGTGAGGGGCGGAGGAGGAGGAGGAGGAGGAGGAGTAGGAGGAGTAGGAGGAGGAGGACGACGAAGAGGTGGAAGAGGAGGAGACTGAGGAGGGGGAAGAAGGCTCTATAAGTGATGGAGATGCGCCGTGGCTTTGGTTCTGAGTAGAGCCGACAAAGCCCGCCCGCACCCACCACTTCGCCCCCTCAATCCCCGCCTCCCCTCCTGCCATAGCGCCACCTTCCAGCCCTCCTAACCGTCCCTCCTTTCCCCCTCCCCCTCCCGGTGCTGCCGCCTCTGCCACCACCGCAGCCGCAGCCTGGCCGGCCGGCGTGCCCACAACCAGCCGAGCGCCGCCGTCCGCTGCCAGGCTGGCGACGACAGCTGTCGTGTTGTCCTCGCTGTTGTTGTCATACAGGAAGATCCGATCCACGCCCATCCAGTGGTGGTATACCACCCACTCGCGCAGAAACTTACCCACATTGAAAATCATCGTGCACATGCACACAAAGTGCGGTTTCTCCTTCCTCCTCCTCTTATTCCCCACTATCCCATTCAGTCCGCTTTGACCCACCATGCTGTCTCCCACCTCCTCTGCTGCTTCCACTCCCGCATCCTGTTTAGACCCCACATTCGTACTACTGCCATTACCAGCACTGTCAGTATTCAAAACATCACCAAACCGACTCCCATCGCTGCTATGCTGACCGTTGGATCCTTCGCCCCCCTCCTGCTGCCCGTGAGGCGCCTCGGGCTGGTCAAACGGGTCAACAGGGTCAAAGAGCGCTACAGACGGGAACAGCCGCCCCTCATACTCCACCGTCACTGCCCGCATGGTTAAATCTGCGACCTTCCCTGCTGCACCCACCCCAGTGCCGTCCCTGCTGCTGCTGCCGCTGCTGCTGCTGTTGGCAGTACCACCATCAGCACCAACATAGGCGGGCAGAGGGCAGAACACCACCTCCATAGCAGCAGCCCGCGCCGGCACTCGCAAGAGCCCCTCCTGCTCCGCCCCCTCACTGACACTTCCCCAATCATTGCCCCTTTCGCCCTTGCCGCCGCTTCCTCCTGCGCCAGCCCCCCCAATCCCCCCATCCGCGCCAAACACGCACGTCACATTGGCCAGCACAGGCGGCAGGTGCGGGTTGGTCTGCAGGCCCCTCACGAACAGATACACGCCCTCCCTCCCCTCCCTCTCCTCCCCCTCTTCCCCTTCCACTGTATCTCCCTTCTCCTCCCTCCCATCATAACCTCTCCCCCTCCCCTCCCTCCCCTCCCTCCCCTTCCTCTCCCGCCTCCGCACCGTCACTGCATCGTACACTAGGGGCGGCGGCCTCTTTTTGTGGTTCAGCGCTTGCCACACGACTGAGCCGCCCAGCCGCCCGCCTGCCTTGTCTTCTAGCGTCAGTTGCACACCCTTGCCACCGCTGCTGCTGTCACTGCTCCCGCTGCTGGTGCTGTTACTGCTGCTGCTATTGCCTGTGTTTGCAGCTACCGTCGCAATCTCCCCTGCGGGCCGAGCGCAGTGCACGTAGATAACACCAATAATCGCCTCTCCGACCTTCCCTCCTTCCATCCCTCCCACCTGCCTTTCTCCCATCCCTCTCCTTCCCTCTTCCCTCGTCCCGTTCCCGCCTGCCTTCTCGCCGGCCGCCCCTTGCACCCCCACTCCGGTGTCCCCTCGCTGCTCCTGCGACACTCCTACAGTCGCCAACCGTCGCCTGCTGCTTCCCCCCGTCGCCCCCTCCGCCCTGTCCCTGCTGCTATCGCTGTTGCCCCCACTGCTGCTGCTTCTTTCGTCGCCCACGTCGCTCGCATCGCTCACGTCGCTCAAGTCGCCGACGTCGCCCACAGCGTCGAGCCCATCAGCCGACACCTGTAGCACCCTCGTGCGAGCAGTCAGCGAGCCTTCCCCGAAGCTGCACTCCATCCCCTTTATCCGCTCCAGCTGCTCCTGCGACACTCGAGCCCGGCCGAACCGAGCGTTCCTAAAAATTCCGCTAGAGGCTTCCTCAGAAGATCGATTACCAGCGGCAGCTGCCACGTCAGCGGCCGTGTAACCAGCTGCCACGTCGGATTTTGGCGGGTTAGATGGAGCCAGTGGCCGCAGAAGGACGAGGATAAAGTCCGGGAGATCGATTGCCGCGTGAACAACCAAGTTTTTGAAGTCAACCCAGTCAACCGAGTCAACCGCAGAAATGCCGCTACTCCCGACCACCTCGCCCGTCTCGCCCTTCTCGCTCGTACCTTTCTCTCCGCTCGTTGCGAGCGTTTCAACATTCTCGCTCCCCCCGTCGCCTTTCAGGCTTCCGAACCCGAACCGGTCCTGCGCTCGCGCGCCGCCCCTCGCGAGCCGCTCCACCTCCATCCACGTCATCTCTCCCGCGTCGCCTGCGTCACCTGCGACGGTCGGTCTCACCTCTATGCCCTCACTACCCGCCAGTAAGTTATCGCCAAATTGCAAACTCGCATCGGTCCCTCTCCGGCCGACCACCGCTAACAACACGAGGAGAATCGCCAGCAAAGAGAGAACAACGGATGCGGAGGACAGGCGCAGCTGCAGCAGTAACGCCACGAGCCGGTAGATCAGGCCTTCCCGCTTGCCCCGCGGTTTGTGGTACAACGGTATCGGCACATCTCCGCCGTTGGATTTGTCGAAACGGGGATCCGGCGTGCCTGACCTAGAAACGGGCTTCGAGTTTTGTTCCGCGGAGTCGCGCCTGCTCATGGCCGCCGGGGATGTCGCGCACGCGCGCTGCGCGATCTCCGCGAGTGCGGAAGACGGAGCGCGCATTGCTGCGGTTACGTCACGCCTAACACGGTACTACCCTGGATAACTACCCGACCTCCTAAATCGTAGGTTCAATATCCAACGTCGAACTAACCTACTCACGCTCCCATCTCTCCCAGTTTACACAGTGTCAGGTCTAGTCAAGTCCAATATTTCCAGTATTCTTGAGACTTCTCGTAATCCCCAGTGCTTTCTAGGTCTCTAGTGATCAGTGCCTCAGTTTCTGGTACCTCGAAGATAGCTCTCAGTGCACCCAGTTTCAGAATCTGGCTCTTGAATTCGACTGGAAGGCGTTCCCAAGAACCGCGGATTCTCTCGGTCTTTCCCATCCCAACCCAACCAATTTCTCCCGAAAAGCAATCCAATGGGGAGGAGAAGACAGGCGCGGCGCGACGATCGGCGGGAAAAAAAAGGCGGGAAGCTCGGTTGTGCTGTCGGGACCTGTTGTCAGTGACCAAGTGCATGTGCTTATGCGGGGGAGATAGCCTAGCTGGTGATAAGCCTAGCTGGCTTGTATTAATTCAGGAAATAACCTGACCTGTACTTTGAGCAACAAAAGGAATAAATGAATGAATGCAATCAAAGACTACAAATTTCTTCCTTCATTGCAATCTATTAGAGCATTATACACAGGTGACAGGACTGCTGACAAGTCCTGGCCTAGAGAGCATAATTTGGGGTGCTTATGAAGAGGACTGAACAGGATCTGGAGGACGATAAAAGGTATGCAGAGGTCTGAGCAAAAGTTTCATGAAATTCAGTCTCAGGATAAGGGGTGCTGCCTTTTTATTTGTTTTGACCATCAACAACAGAACCAATGCTAGCCGTAGCCGGCCCTGTTGCCATGTGCTTTCGTCAAATGTCAACTGAAGGAACAGAAGAACCTATGGCAGCTGGCACTGAGAGCATGTGCAGAGGGAGGAGGCGGGCCTTAGCTTTAACTTGAGAATGCGGCCTCTAGTGTCTTCCTCACTCGCTCCACTGATGCCCGCGGTGACTGGCGGGGAATGAGGGTCTGGGGGGGAGGGGGTGGGTGGGAGGAGGGAGGTGGGGAAATGAAAGGGGGGATTCACCAAAGAGTTAACCTCTAGTGCCTTCCTCACTCGCTCCACTGATGCCCGGAGTGACTGGCGGGGAATGAGGGTCTGGGGGGGAGGAGGGGGCGGGTGGGAGGAGGGAGGTGGGGAAATGAAAGGGGGGATTCACCAAAGAGTTAACCTCTAGTGCCTTCCTCACTCGCTCCACTGATGCCCGGAGTGACTGGCGGGGAATGAGGGTCTGGGGGGGAGGAGGGGGTGGGTGGGAGGAGGGAGGTGGGGAAATGAAAGGGGGGATTCACCAAAGAGTTAACCTCTAGTGCCTTCCTCACTCGCTCCACTGATGCCCGGATTGACTGGCGGGGAATGAGGGTCTGGGGGGGAGGAGGGGGCGGGTGGGAGGAGGGAGGTGGGGAAATGAAAGGGGGGATTCACCAAAGAGTTAACCTCTAGTGCCTTCCTCACTCGCTCCACTGATGCCCGGAGTGACTGGCGGGGAATGAGGGTCTGGGGGGGAGGAGGGGGCGGGTGGGAGGAGGGAGGTGGGGAAATGAAAGGGGGAATTCACTTAAGAGTTAGCCTCTAGCACCTTCCTCACTCGCTCCACTGATGCCCGGAGTGACTGGCGGGGAATGAGGGTCTGGAGGGGAGGGAGGACAAGTGGGAGGGAGGATGGAGGGAGGAATGGGGGTAGCCACTTAAGAGTCAGCCTCTACCTCTGGTGCCTCCCTCACTCGCTCCACTGATGCGCGGGGAGACTGACGGGGAATGAGTGTCAAATTGTTTGTGCTAGATTTGTTAGCCTAGATTAAGGTTAGCTATTTGTGCCACCCGGCCCTTTCAGTTCAGTCACTCGTCTCAATTCTGTTTCCAACAGTGAGGGTCTGGGAGAGGGGCGGAGAGAGGGAGGGAGGGAGGGGGAAGGGAAGGGAGGGAGCTGATATATATACATACATATATTTACACATATATATATATCTGTACATATATATGTATATACATATATTTACACAAAATATATATAAATATATATATATAAGTGAGATGTCGAAGGATGTCAAGCAAGGTAGGAGGGTGGCACTGCCAAGCAGCATGCAAGCATGCTGACCTCATCATCCTTCCCTGATTGGTCCACCGTCCCGCGCATCATACTGGTATGCATCCATCTAAGAGAGCAAGTAGGCCTACCTCTACAGCGTTCCCTGATTGGTCCACCGTCACTCTCATCATGACTGGAATCTCGTACTGATATGCCTCCATCCACTCCTGCCTCGCTGTTATGTCGCGCACCTGCGTGCACATGCACAGGGGAAGAGCACATGCACAGACAAGCCATGGGAAAGGGAATGTGTCAATTTATGGCAAGACGAGTACTGATAAGCCTCCATCCACTCCTGCCTCGCTGTTATGTCGCGCACCTGCCACAGTGCGTGCACATACACAGGGAAGGGGGAATAGGGATTTGTGGCTGGGGAATGGGGGACGGGGAAGGGGGATCGGGGGATGGGGGACGGGGGAAATGGTGGTTGGGAAATTGGGGATGGTGGATAAAGAATGAGAAGGGGTGGTTGGGGCATGGGGCATGGGGGAAGGGGAGCGGGGGATGGTGAGGGGGGGAATGAGGATTGAGGAATAGGGAGTGGTGGATGGGGAATGGGGGATGGGAAATGGGGGACGGGGGATGGGGCATGGGGAATGGGGGGTGCGGGAATGGGGAAAGGAGAATGGGGAACGGGTGATGGGGAATGGGTGGTGGGGAATGGGGGATGGGGAATGTGAGATTGAAAATGGGGGATGTAGAATGGGAGATGGGGAACGGGGGATGGGGAATGAGGAATGGGGAATGGGGGATGGGGAACGGGGAATGGGGAATGGGGAATGGAGAATGGGGGAATGGGGAATGGAGAATGGGGGAATGGGGAATGGAGAATGGGGGAATGGGGAATGGAGAATGGGGGATTTTGATGGGTTTCTCCCCAGCGCACCTCTACCTGCACTGCTCTCCGACCCACGGTGCTCTCTGACCCACGGTGCTCTCCGACCCACTCAGCAGCAGCGCCGTCTTGACCTTCCCCAACACTCCTTCCCCTCTTCCTCTCCCCCATCATCCCCACCCCATCCCCTAGCCTCTCCCCCTTCCCCCCTCCTCCCCCTCTCCCACCCTCCTGCGCACCTCAATCTGCAATCGCTCGAGAGCACTGCTCTCCGACCCCATCAGCAGCGCCGTATCAATCTTCTCCCCCCCCCCCCCCCCCCCCCTCCCGCGTATCTCCCACATTTCCCCATGCGCATTCTCCCTTTCCCCCCCACCACGCCCGCACCTCAATCTGCAATCCCTCCAGCGCGCTGCTCTCAGTCCCCATCAGCAGCGCCGTGTCGATTTTCTCCCCCATTTCCTCTCCCCCCCCCCCCCCCCCCCCGCATTCCCCCTTCGACGCACCTCAATCTGCAGTCCCTCCAGCGCACTGCTCTCAGTTCCCATCATCAGCGCCGTGTCGATCTTCTCCTTCAGCCCGTCGCACAGGCAGCACCCCTCGCGGCTGTATATCACCAGCCGCGGCCCGCTCCCCGCGCCAACCTCGCCTTCCGCGCCCCCCGCGCCCGCTCCGCCACTCGCTTCCGCTCCGCCCTGCGAGCTTGCCGCTGCCAGTGCGCGCGCCTGCCCTATTCTGGTGCGGACGCCGGCGATGGCGGGGCTTCCGCGCGTGACACGTGGCAGGAGGGGAGTGGACGAAGGAAGGAGGATGGGATCGTATGTGCGCATTGGTAAGGATTGGTTCGAATTGCTTCTACAGACTAACCGGTTGGGCAGAGCCGCGGCTCGGAACAACGGACGAACAATGCTGGCCATTTCGCCGGCCCTCACCGCTAATGTTTGGCTTATTGCCACGGGCACGGCCCTGGAACGCGGTGAGATTCAAGTGGGGAGAGACAACAGAGGTGACGCTAGACAGCAGGAGGGAGCGCAGCGGCCAGACTGCAACTACAGCTGGCGAAGCTGATCAAATCTAAAAGGCACAGTCGGGAGGGCTGGATGATATCTGTAGGTTCTAGGTGCGGCGTTGTCCTCGATTCAGAAACACTCGGTAAACCAAGAGATTTATACGACGTACGAATTTATCTCATAGACGTACAATCGTACCAATGCCCGATTGGATTGGTTGCTGGGAGAAGTGGAGGTGTAGGGGGGAAACTGTTTTATTGGTTGAATGAGATACTCCCTGAGCCAATGAAATATCAGGTCAGGTTTTGTGCGCACCTTGACACGCATAGCATGTCACGGGCTGATCTTTCCACGCTGTCAAAGCAGGGGTAATCTGTTTGGAAAAGTGACACTAGTTAAAGTTTGCGAAACGTGTTTCCGAGTTTCAAGACAGTATTTCTCCTCATTCCTGGCGGTGCTTAGAGACTCTACACTCTACAGGGGGAGTTAGCTACTCGAGCAGTAAATGTTTTTGCGTTGCGAGCCATGCTGCCTTTCCCCCCCTTTTCCGAAAGTTGCTGCTTGGTCTCCGTTCGCAAAAATAAAAGGGGACAAGCAAGCAACACCCTTCCCGACTCACTTCCCTCACGGGCCAACATCACAGGCATGCAAAACAGTCTAGTAACCCTATTCGATTGTATGCAAAACCGTCGATACCCCAGTTCCACTGCGCAAATCTGTCTGGTACCGCCACTCAAAACACTGTGTAACAGCTGACGCAGCACAAAAAGGAAGCAATACGTGCAACAATCGATTACGCTTTCGATTTCGCTTCATTCTATTCTTACCGCGTCTTGTTTGGCGCCTGACAACGATTCCTGCGGGCAACTATTTTCCGTCGAATGTGCACGATAATTTCGACCGAAAACTTCGTTGGAATGAAAGTAATATATATATTACTACCGGGTACTGTCAGGGCAGGCAAGAAAAAAAATAAAACCACTAGAGACCTGGACTCATTTCAGGGAGGGATCAACCCTAAACACGGGAAAGGGCATTGTTTTTAGGGTTGATGCCTCCCGAGTTGCATCCCTTTCCGATTGGGTTTTATTTTTTCTGCAGGTGTAGCGAACAGTGTTGCTCATATGGCAGAACAGTCGCCCGAATAAATCGAATTTTAGAGGAAAGAAAAGCGTGGTAAAATTCCGTTTTTGAATTCAATAGAACCGCGATTCTAGAGCAATATGTCAATACCTCCAAAACCGAGGTATCGACGGTTTTGCATACAATCGAATAGGGTTACCATACTATTTTGCATGCCTGTGATGTTGGCCCCTTCCCTCACAGGTCACGAGTCACACAGATACCTCCGAGCGGATGTGGTAGGTTGCCTTGGCTCACATCAGCAGGCAGAGTTTGGCTCAATCCAAAAGCACGAATCTGGACTTTCTGCTGCTAACATAGTGCATGTAGAGAAACGGCGAGAAGTCGCTTAGTATTCGGGCTGTCGTCGTCGCGTCAAACGCGGTTCTCGGCAGGCCGTTCGTTAGTCGCTGCTTCCCTGCGCGCCCAGGGGCAGCGGGATTTATAATCTCTCGCTGTAAACACTTCTTGCCTTTCTCGCGTCGCACGCTGCAGATTACTAATCCCTTTCTACCCAAACCGCCACAACCCACTGCTCGCAATTTCGTTGCTTGAATCCCTTTAACGACAGGCAGGCTCGAGCTAGCCGGGAGCAAAGAATGGGAGGAGGAGCGGACAGAAGGCGAGCGCTTTCGCTGTTATCGCGCACCCTATCTTACGCCACGTCAGCATCCCTAGAATCCAATCGCGTGCCGTCCTACTCGTCCTACTCCTCGCTGCTGCTGCTGCGACGCGGACTGTCGTCGGCTGCCGCCAATCTCTCGTCGCCGAGCGTCGCACCGTCCATCCCCGCACGTCGCCGCCACTCACTACCGTCGCAACACACCCCTCGCCTCGCCCTACACACCGCTCGCCTCTCGTATCCCCTCGCCGCTAGTCGCAAAGCGTTACCACCCGTAAGCGTCGCCTCCTCCGCGGGTTTTCTGGGTCGTTACACGTCCGCCCGTGCGCTCTCGACACGTGGCGGCTGCTCAGATGGACCGAATGACGTGGCAGCGTTTCGGGTCTCCCCCGATGGTCGAGACGGTTTAGGAGACGGTTGCTCTCGTTCGAGCGACGGCGACAGGTCAAGGCGTCGCGCGCTGCGATGCCTGTCGCAGCCAGTCGAGGATTTCATGCGACCGTTCGTCGACGTGTCGCCCGCGATGTCGTCGTCGCACGGTGGTCGCTGGTTCGTCGCAGAGGGAGAAGGACGGAACGTGTATCGTAACAGAGAAACTAATAAAGGGTACGTCGTGGACTATTCGGTAAACGAAGCAGTCGCCTCAACTGACGCCCTCGTCCCTTCGTCGCACACTTTCGCAGCATCGTCGCGATCCGACGTGGCGTCGCCTCGAATCGTCGCACAGGGAGCGGAATGGGCGGACGACTTCCCGCTCTCGTTCAACAGCTTCCCCGCCCCGCCCAACCCTCGTCGCACAGGGAGCGGAATTGCCGCTAGCTTCACCCCCGCGTGGCCCAACGCGCGCCTGGAAGGGCCGGGGGGAGCGTGGGCGGTGCCCGTGTGGGTGGAAATAGCGGCGACGGCGGAGAGGGGAGCGGGCGGGGATGGGGGGGAGGGCGGGGGTGGTGTGGGGGGAGGCGGAAGCGACGGTGTGGTTGCCGGGGGTGGCGGAGCGGCGGGAGCGGGTGACGGAGGCGGAGGGGGTAGCGGGCGCGGGGACGAGGAGCTGCTGTGCCCCGACTGCCGCGCGCCGCTCTCGCTCCTCTCTTTCCCCGCGCTTGCCTTCCCCCATTCCCCCTCCTCCCCGTCCGCGTCCGCGCTATCTCCGCCCATGTCCGCGGCGGAGGCGCGCGCGAGCGGGCGCGCGGTGCTGTTCTGCCGCCAATGCCAGCGATTCACCGACAGGCCGGTGGCGGGAGGGACAGGGGAGGCGGAGAATGGGCGGAAGGGGAAAGACGAGGGGCAGCCGCAGGTGACGGCGGAAGGGCAGTGCGCAAGCGGGGGGAAGGGGGAAGGATTGGGGAAGGGCAAGGGCGGGGGGGGCGCGAGAGTGGGGGAGTTTGTGGAGGCGGACTGGTATGAGGCGGACTGGAAACACGTGTTCCCCCTCTCCGCCGTCACTCCCCCCGAACCGCCCGCCTCTGACGCCTGGCAGTGGTCCCGCTTTGGGCGGCAGCTCAGCCGCCCGGACGGCCGCCCGGGCGGCAGGTCGGCGCGCAGCGAGCTGGACGGGATGATGGGCGGGGCGACCGGAGGGGAAGGGGGAAGCGCGCGGAGAGATGCGCGGGAGGAGTACTTGAATCGGTTCCAGGCGAGTTTGCAGGGGTGGGGGGGGCACCCGTGGGCGCAGGGACAGGGGCAGCAGGGGCAGGGACAGGCAGGTGCGGGGGGAGAAAAGAAAGCGCAGAGGCAGGGGCAGGGGCGGAGTGAGGGGCAGCAGGTGGGCAGCAGCGGAAGGAATAGAAGCCCTGGCGGTGGCGGAAGCAGCACCAGCGCCTATCCCCCTAGCTTCTCCTCCCCCCTCCTGCACGCCCCCAGAGGCCCCCCCGCCCCGCCCCCTCCCCCGTCCCCCCTGGCCGCGCCCACGCAGATCCCCCCCGCCCCTGGCGCGGGCGCGGGGGAGAAGCGGGGGAGAGGGCAGCAGAGCGGGGGAGGGGAGGGGAGGGAGGGGCGGGAAGGGCGGGAAGGGCGAGAGGGGAGGGAGGGGCATGTGCCGTGTTTTGGGGCGGCAGGGGGAGGGGGGGACGGCACAGAGCATAACTGGGGAGGGGCGAATCTGGGGGAGAATCTGCCCACGCCCAAGCAGATCCGGGCAGCGTTGGATGAATTTGTGATCGGGCAGGATAACTCGAAAAAGGTGAGCTTGTGCTGGTGACGTGGCAGTTGCTGACAGGCTGGCGTGGTATTGCTCCTTTACGGTCGCATACTCGTCACTTCTTCTTTCGAAAATACTCGCAGCCGAATGTTTGCGGCAGTGTACAATCATTACACGCGCATCGTCCTTAGAAGCTCATTTCGTTATTGGCCATTTCTGAACCTTGTATTTAACTCTTCTCTACAGGTTACAACAGTTGCGGTGTACAACCACTACAAGCGTATCCCGGTTATAAGCCCTATATGATATGTAATTAACCCGTCTCAACAGGTGCTAGCAGTGGCGGTTTACAACCACTACGAACGCATCTTCCTTATCAGCTCGTTTATTGACAAAGCCATTTAAGTGCATCTCATTTTGTTTTTTTTTACTTTGTATTCAACCGTTTTCAACAGGTGCTGGCAGTGGCGGTGTACAACCACTACAAACGCATCTTCCTTGAAAACCAGAAGCGGGAAAGACTCGCCAACCTGCCCGAGGGGTGAGAAGGGGTTGAGAGGGGTGAATGAGGGTTGAAAAGGGTGAGCGGAGGTTCAGCTGTGGGAGAGTGGGAAGATTGCAGAGGGGCTGTGATTTGTGTGGAGTGGAGTTAACTTTTGGTTCGACTTAAAAGTCGGCTTGATTTGTGTGGAGTGGAGTTCTCAGAACTCGATGTGTGTAGATGGAGTGACTGATCATCTACCTGAACGCTCTCCTAGAGGGCCGGATTTCGTCCTGGGTTCACCCAAAAGCCCAAGAAAGAGAAAAAGAAAGTGAACTCGTTCGCTTTCTACAACTCCCCTGCTGGGGGATTTCATTCGACTTGCTCCATGCTTTGCCCCTTGTCCGCCATCTCTCACTCACTCCCGTTCTCGTTCACTGTCGTCCCCCCCTGTGCTTGCAGGGCATGCGAGAACCTGGTGGGGGGCGGTGAGGAGGACGAGGTGGAGGTGGAAAAGAGCAACGTGCTGCTCATGGGACCGACAGGGTCAGGTGGGTTTAAGTGCTGACAGGCAGCATACGCGCTCATACATGCAGCACAGCAGTGCCATCATGGAACGAGGTGGAGGTGGAGAAGAGTAACGTGCTGCTCATGGGATCCACGGGGTCAGGTGGGTGCACGAGCATAGCCCCCACACACAGCATACATGCAGCATCGAGTTCAGGTGTGTGCGAGCAGCACTCCTGTGCCTCACGGGACGAGGTGGGGGTAGAGAAGAGCAAACGTGCTGCTCATGGGACGACAGGCTCAGGTGGGTGCACGTGTTGTCAGTGCAGCGTAGGGGGCAGGCAAGGAGAAGCATAGCAGCAGCATAGCATGCGGGTAGTATGGCAGTGCAGTCATGGAGCGAGGTGCAGGTGGAGAAGCGCAGCGTGCTGCTCATGGGACCCACGGGGTCAGGTGGGTGCACGAGTTGTCATGGGACCAGGTGGAGCCTAGGGTGCAACCAAGGAGAAGCACAGCATATAGGCAGTATAGCGGTGCTGCCATGGGACAAGGTGGGGGTAGAGAAGCGCAACGTGCTGCTCATGGGGCCCACCGGACCGGACCGGGTCAGGTGGGTGCTCCATGCACGAACATAGCAGTGCAGGGTAGGGTACCCGCAGTACAGCATACAGGCAGCGTACGCGCAGCATGTGTGCTGCTGTGCAGTGCCTTGTGGGACAAGGTGGGGGTAGAGAAGCGCAACGTGCTGCTCATGGGCCCCACCGGACCGGACCGGGTCAGGTGGGTGGGTGGGTGGAGGCAGCTCATCGGAAGCAATAGGTGCTCGTATCGGACGGGTGCAGCTCAACATATCAGCTCCACTCCATCCGCCCACTCCCCACTTGTTCCGCACCTGCCCGTTCCGCACCTGCCCGTACCGCACCTGTCCGCTCTGTGATGTCATTGCAATTAACACGGGTCATCATCTCCTATTCTTTGCGGACGGTATTTCATCCTCTGCTGTGCCATGCGTGCAGGCAAGACCCTCCTGGCCAAGACTCTGGCCCGGTTTGTCAACGTGCCGTTTGCCATCGCTGATGCCACCACTCTCACCCAGGTGCGCCTTTAGCGAGGTGACTCTTGGTTGACTCAAAGGTCGCTCTCACCCAGCTGCGTTGCATTCCACCACTCTCATCAACTTCCACACTCAGCTGCGGCTCTCTGATTCTCAGGCTCGATACAACCTGGTTTCCACGCTCTTTCACACCGTTTTCCAGCCATAGTTCTTAAACCAGTATGGCTAACTATCCCTTGTCACGCTATGCCTCACAGGGAGTGTGTGACAAGGGGCATATCACTTTCACCGTTGCTCTTGAGCCAATTCCCACACGATGACTCGTGATTCGCCTCAAAGGTCACTTCGTTACAATGGCATGCAGGACAACGGGCTTTCTACTATAACTGTGTTTCCTGAGCCAACGCTCACCTATTTCTCATTCTCTGGTGCTGTTTGTCGTGCAGGCGGGGTATGTGGGAGAGGACGTGGAGATGATTCTCTATAAGCTGCTGCAGGTGAGGGGGTTTGGAAGAGGTGAGACGGGTCAGTAGAGGTGTTAGCTTGTCGTGCAGAGGACGCGGAGATGATATTTTACAAGTTGCTGCACCTACAAGTGGAGGTGAGGGTAGGGGTTGCTGCACCCGGGTCCCAACCCCGGGTGGCTTCACGTAGCTCAACTGCTCCTTACAAGTTACATTCATTTTGCTCCTGATGTGCATGCTTGCATGTTCATGACTAGCTGTTTTGTGTGTGATTCCCATGGTGGTGTGTGTGTGCGTGACTGTCCACTTGTTTTCCGCAGAGCGCCAATTTCAGTGTGTCAGCAGCGCAGCAGGGCATTGTGTATATCGACGAGATTGACAAGCTCACCAAGAAGGTAGGCTTGCTAGCAGCACTAGCGGCACGGGCACTAGGTGATGCACACCCCCACTAAAGCAGCAGCGCAGCAGGGCATCGTGTATATTGAAGGGACGACACGCGTATATACGCTATAAGCGTATAATCCATCATAGAAGCTCACCAAGAAGGTGAGCGCACTGACGCCAACCCTCAGAGCTCTCACTCACACACGGTTTGTGAGCTCTGTAACATCACTAGATTTGAGGCGTCTCAAAAGAGTTTTGAGGCGTCCCAGAAGAGTTTTGAGTCGTCTCAAAAGAGTTTTGAGTCGTCCCAAAAGAGTTCTGAGCTGTCTCAAAGCCCTCACACACGGTGAGTGAGTGAGCTCTTGACACCACTAGCACCAGGCCGTTGTGTGTACGTTTGAGGTGGATTGGCGTTTCCTTTCCGCCAATTGTGGGGGTGTAGCTCACATGGTAGAGCGATCGCTTTGCATGCGATAGGTTCGGGGATCGATACCCCGCGTCTCCAGAGTCCCACAGTTTTGCACACCCGCACCCCGCACATGATCAGTGTAAAGGTGAGCCACGTTATTCCGTTTCTACTCGAAACTAGGTGATCTGTTGTAAATGGCACATACATAACATCCAGTGCTACGTGATTATAGGGCGCAACAGTGGAGTAGGTTCTCCTTTGTAATGTGCTGCAAAGCCTTGTGTCTTTGAGGCGAATCATGACAATTTCTCGTTGATCACTCTTGTGATATCAGTTTCATTCAATCTGCTCCTGACTGTATCTTCCTTTCCAGTCCCAATTCCCGCCTCCCTCGTGTTCGAACTCCTTCCCTCATTTCACCCTGTTGGCTTTCCTCCTCCACCTCTTTACCCCCCCTTGCCTCCCCTTCATTATCGCTCCCCCAATCCCTTGCAGTTTTCGGAGTGGCTTTGGTGGATTCTCAAATGTGCCTCTCCCCTTCCCTCATCTCCTTTACCCTCTCTTCTCCCCTCACCTCTTCGCATTCCCTCCCTCTCACCACCGTACAGGCGGAGGGCATAACGAGCACAAGGGATGTGTGAGGGGAGGGCGTGATGGGATATCGTTGAAGATTGCTTCATGTTGACTCTTTCTCCGCTCCCTCATCCGTGCATGGGCAGGCAGAGGGCATCACGAGCACAAGGGACGTGTGAGGGGAGGGGTGTTGGAGTACTTCAAATCAGAGGTGTTGATTTGATGCCTGTCTCTTCCCTCTCCTCATCCCCACTCCCCTTGTCACCACACAGGCGGAGGGCATCACGAGCACCAGGAACGTGTCAGGGCAGGGCGTGTTGAGGTGCCTTGAAAGTGTCTTAACGCTGCCCCCCCTCTCCCCACCCTGTGTGCCCGACCCGACAGGCGGAGGGCATCACGAGCACCAGGAACGTGTCAGGGCGTCATCTCCCCACCCTGGGCGTCACGAGCACCAGGGACGTGTCAGGGCAGGGCGTGTTGGAGTGTCTTAAGAAGCGTCTTACTGGTGCCTCTCTCTCGCCTCTCTCATCTCCCCACCCCACCCTGTGTGCCCGACCCGACAGGCGGAGGGCATCACGAGCACCAGGGACGTGTCAGGAGAGGGCGTGCAGCAGGCGTTGTTGAGAATGCTCGAGGGTGCTGTGAGTGGGGGGTTGGGCGTTTAAGGGAACTAGGGCAGTAGAGAGAGCTTGGGGCGTAAGAGGAATATGCAGAGGAGTTTGGTTTGGAGTGCCAGGGACGTGTCAGGGCAGGGCGTAATGTCATTGTTGAGAATGCTAGAGGGCGCGGTGAGTGAGGGCGGGGCAGTCTGTAAGGGGTTATGTGAGTGTGGTTTGAAGGAGGGTGGGATGAGAGAGAGAGACATGTCTGTCGGCATTTGAGACGTGTCTGGGAGGGGCGTGCAGCAGGCGTTGCTGAGGATGCTCGAGGGCGCTTTGAGTAAAGAACGGCGGGGGAAGGGGGGGTGGGGAGGGGGGGGGTGTTGTGGGGGTATGTGAGAACAGGATTGGAGGAGGGTGGGAAGACAGGGACGTGTCTGGGAGGGGCGTGCAGCAGGCGCTGCTGAGGATGCTCGAGGGCGCTGTGAGTAGCAAGGGAGGTTGGGTTGAGTGCTGAGGGAGTGAGTATTCCGCCAATGAGGGTTATGGAGTTTGCTAATGTGAGTAGCTTGAGGGGAGAGGGACGTGTGTCATCAGGGGAGGGAGGGAGGGAGGGAGTGTAGCAGGTGCTGCTCTGAATGCTCGAGGGCGGTGCCCTGAGCTGAGTGGTGGTGGGCTTGAAGGTGCCTATTCAGTCAGTTCAAAACTCTTGTCCGGTTCCCTCTCCCTTTGGGTGCAGGTGATTAATGTGCCGGAGAAAACAGGGAGGAAGAATCCAAGAGGCGAGTTCATACAGGTACGGGGCTACATTGGTGGGGGAGTGCGGGGGTGCGGGGGTGCAGGGGTGCAGTGCAGGAGTGGGGGGGTGCGGGGTTATATTGATATCTGGTGTTTTGGTGCTGCTTGCCTCACTCCCTGTACGAGTTGTTTTGGCGCCTGAAGAATACCTGTTGTTGAGACGTCTCAAAAACAACCTCGCTGCACGTAGAGTGCCTGGAAACCAAGAGAACCCCACGTAGGAGGCATGGAGACGTCTCAAAAGTCAACGCTGCACGTAGAATACCTGGAAACCACAACGAGTATTACACAATGTGGAATGGGTTTCTTATTAATGGCTAGCTTCTTTTGAGGCGCCTCAAAAGTCAGAATGCATTTCTTATTAATGCCTATCTACCTACATCCCCTTGTGCCCACTGCCTTTCAGTTAGCCTTTGAGGCGCTTCATAAGTTGTCTCAGTTAGTTCTTGCTGCCCCTTGCTCCTCCCTGCCAGTTGGGCACGTATAGCATTCTCTTTATCTGCCCGCCATCTCTATCGCCTGCCAGCCATCTCCCTCCCATGGCCAATACCCCTACCCCGCCACCCGTTTCGCTGCCCCACCCACCCCACCAGCTGGACACACAGAACATTCTCTTCATCTGTGGAGGGGCGTTCGTGGATCTCGAGAAGATGATTGCAGAGAGGTGAGGAGATGAGAGCAGAGAGGTGAGGAGATGAGAGCAGAGAGGTGAGGAGATGAGAGCAGAGAGGTGAGGAGATGAGAGCAGAGCACCCAAATGCACATCACTGCAAGCACATACGATGACTTGCTCTCCCTGCAAGTCATCAATCGGCTTTGGAGCACCTATGCATTCGTCACGCATGATGTTGTCCTCATTCGCCTTTAACTGCATATCGTGAATGTCTCGTCATGTCATTCATTTGTTGCAGGAAGCGCAAGTCATCAATCGGCTTCGGGGCCCACATGCGACATCGCTGCAAGGAAGCCCTGCAACAAGCACATATGATGCTGACTGTACCACATGTCTGGAATCTCTCTATTACCTTGCTGCGTGCAGGAAGCGCAAGTCATCCATCGGCTTCGGGGCCCCCGTGCGCGCATCGCTGCGCAACCGATCGGTGCTTGACGCCCGCACTGCCGGCTCGCTGCTGCAGTCGGTGAGTGCTCCTCTTGCATGCTCTTCTCTTTTTCACGTTCTTCCCTCTTTCATCATTTTCTGCTCTTCCTTCTTTCATGCTCTTCCTTCTTTCATGCTCTTCCTTTCATGCTCTTCCTTTCATGCTCTTCCTTTCATGCTCTTCCTTTCATGCTCTTCCTTTCATGCTCTTCCTTTCATGCTCTTCCTTTCATGCTCTTCCTTTCATGCTCTTCCTTTCATGCTCTTCCTTTCATGCTCTTCCTTTCATGCTCTTCCTTTCATGCTCTTCCTTTCATGCTCTTCCTTTCATGCTCTTCCTTTCATGCTCTTCCTTTCATGCTCTTCCTTTCATGCTCTTTCTTTCATGCTCTTTCTTTCATGCTCTTCCTTTCATGCTCTTCCTTTCATGCTCTTCCTTTCATGCTCATTTCCGAGTTTGTGTGGCGATTCGTAGTGCTAATTTTGAGCCCTATTTTCTCCCCTCCTCTAACCTCCCTTTCACCTCAACAAACCCCCTCCTCCCTCAATCGTTCATCAAATGCAGGCGGAGAGCACGGACCTGATAGCCTATGGGCTCATCCCCGAGTTTGTGGGGGCGATTCTTTGTTAAACCCCTCCGCAACCCTCCCCACCTATCTCCACCCCCTGAAACCCCCCCACTACCTTTCTTCGTCTATGGCAGGCAGAGAGCACGGACCTGATAGCCTATGGGCTCATTCCTGAGTTTGTGGGGCGATTCCCGGTGCTCGTGGGGCTGCATGCTCTCACAGAGGAGCAACTCGTGCAGGTAATGACTGGTGCAGGTGGCAACTGGTGCGGGTAGGAACTGGGTAACATCCAGTGCTGGTGGGGCTGCATGCGCTCACAGAGGAACAACTCGTGCAGGTAGGCGCAGTGAGGGTGCAGGTAGCAACTGGTGCGGGCATGAACTGGTGCTTGTAGGGCTGCATGCGCTCACAGAGGAGCAGCTCGTGCAGGTAAGTATTGGTGCAGGTGACAATTGGTGCAGGTGACAATTGGTGCTGGTGACAATTGGTGCTGGTGGCAACTGGTGCAGGTGGCAACCGGTGCAGGTGGCAAGTGGTGGTGCAGGTGGCAAGTGGTGGTGCAGGTGGCAAGTGGTGGTGCAGGTGGCAAGTGGTGGTGCAGGTGGCAAGTGGTGGTGCAGGTGGCAAGTGGTGGTGCAGGTTGCAAGTGGTGGTGCAGGTGGCAAGTGGTGGTGCAGGTTGCAAGTGGTGGTGCAGGTGGCAAGTGGTGGTGCAGGTGGCAAGTGGTGGTGCAGGTGGCAAGTGGTGGTGCAGGTGGCAAGTGGTGGTGCAGGTGGCAAGTGGTGGTGCAGGTGGCAAGTGGTGGTGCAGGTGGCAAGTGGTGGTGCAGGTTGCAAGTGGTGGTGCAGGTGGCAAGTGGTGGTGCAGGTGGCAAGTGGTGGTGCAGGTGGCAAGTGGTGGTGCAGGTGGCAAGTGGTGGTGCAGGTGGCAAGTGGTGGTGCAGGTGGCAAGTGGTGGTGCAGGTGGCAAGTGGTGGTGCAGGTGGCAAGTGGTGGTGCAGGTGGCAAGTGGTGGTGCAGGTGGCAACTGAGGGACCTTGTGGAGGCGTCTCAGAACTCGCCTGAAAGCCAGAGTCCGCATACAGTGCTGCATGACTGTGCTCTCTTCTCTGTGAAGGTCTTGAAGGTGCCCATTCACCAGGGAGATGATCCGCCTCGTTTTACGCCCTTGATGTCCTTATCCGTTTTGCTCCTCCCTGTGGCTGTGCGATTCCTGTTTGCCAGGTTCTGTTAAAGCCCAAGAACGCCCTCAGCAAGCAATTTGCAAAGCTGCTGGCTATGAACAACGTGAGTGAAGGCTACTGTTAGAACCCGTTTCCAGGGCTTGTGAACAGCGTGATTGCTGGGTGGGCTGCTGCTGGTGGGTCATGACTATCACAAATCTCTGCTAACAATTAGTGCAAGGTACGAGAAAGGGCAGCGATCGGACCTGTTTTTTATCAACAAGACTAGTGCATGTGCAAGGTCCCTTGAGTCGATTCAACAATGCGCGTGCCATGAAGTGTTTGATGGCAAAAGCAGCACTCGTGCTGGCTCTCTCTTTCATGTCTCTGACCAATCCCCTTCTCTCCCTCTCTCCTTTCTCTACCAACCAGGCCCGGCTGCGCATGACAGAGGGGGCAGTGAGGGCCATTGCTCGCAGGCGCATGCTACCTTCCTCATTCTTCTAGTGTTCTCCCCTCTTTTCCCCTTAACTACCAATCAGGCCCATCTGCACATGACAGAGGGCGCAGTGAGGGCCATTGCTCGCAGGCAGGGCAGCACTCATCCTTCCTCCTTCATTTTCCTCGTGTTCACTCCCTTTCCCATTGATTGCCCCCTACCAACCAGGCCCGCTTGCACATGACAGGGGGGGCCATGAGGGCCATTGCGTGCAGGGCAGCAGCACTCATACCTGCGTATTCCCCATGCTCTCCCTCTGTTTCCCTTCAAATTTTAACCACCAGGCCTGGCTGCACATGACAGAGGGCGCAGTGAGGGCCATTGCTCGCAGGGCAGCACTCATACCGTCTTCCTTTACCTCATGCTCTCCTACTTCCCCTCTGCAACCACTTACCTACTCAGGCGCGCTTGCACATGACGGAGGGGGCAGTGAAGGCCATAGCACGCAAAGCAGCAGCACACATTCTTGCCCGCTTCCTTCTCGTCATGTTCTCCCCACTTCCCTCGTCCACTCCACTTACCCAGGCCCGTCTGCACATGACAGAGGGAGCAGTGAGGGCCATAGCGCGCAGGGCAGCAGCGCGCAACACGGGGGCCAGGGGGCTGCGATCGCTGCTGGAGGGGCTGCTCACCGAGGCTATGTACGAGGTACGGTAGCTATCGGGGCTATGTATGAGGTACGGTGGTTACCGAGGCTATGTATGAGCTGCAGCAGTTGTCAGGGCTGTGTAAGTGGTTGCCGCCGAGGCTATGCATGAGGTCCGGCGGTTTTCGGCTATGTGAGGTATGGTGCCTACCAAGGCTATGTGTGAGGTACGGTGGGTATCAAGGCCTCAATCCCATTCTGCCTTCATTCCCCTTTTCGCCCCAACTCACCAGTTCCCAGCACTCTCGTGGAGGCAGTGGTGTTGGTCGAAGCAGCAGTGGGGCACGAGGGGGAGGAGGGCGAGGAGGGGGTTACCTGCTTAACCCCTTTTCGCCCCTCCGTATCATCCACCCATCCCTATCATCTTTCCCCCCCCATGCTTAACCTCTCACCCCATCCCACCAGGTCCCCAGCTCTCTGGTGGAGGCAGTGGTGTTGGACGAGGCATCGGTGGGACACGAGGGGGAGGAGGCGGAGGAGGTGGAGGAGGTGGAGGGGGGGTTGATTTTTTCCCTGCCTTAATCCATCCATCCTTCCCATCCCTGCTGCCCATGCCTGATCTCTCACCCCATCCCACCAGGTCCCCAGCTCTCTGGTGGAAGCAGTGGTGTTGGACGAGGCATCGGTGGGACACGAGGGGGAGGAGGGGGAGGACGGTGTACCGGGGTGTGGGGCCCACATACTGCAAGGGGAGGGCGCGTGGGAGCGGTGGTTGCAGGAGAACGAAGGGGGAGAAGGAAGAGGCGGAAGAGGAGGGGGTAAACTTGCACCCTGCTTTCCATCCACCCATCCCTCCCATGCCTGATCTGCCCGTCCCTGCCATCCCTGCCATCCCACCAGGTCCCCAGCAGTCTAGTGGAAGCAGTGGTGCTGGACGAGGCATCGGTGGGGCACGAGGGGGAGGAGGGGGAGGACGGTGTGCCGGGGTGTGGAGCCCACATACTGCAAGGGGAGGGCGCGTGGGAGCGGTGGTTGCAGGAGAACGAGGGAGGTGGAGAGAAGGCAGGAGGGAAGGGAGAGGAGGGCCAGGGGGGAGGAAGCAAGGGAGGTGGAAGTGATGAGGAATCGGACTCTGCTCCTGCTCTTGCCACAGCCACGGCAGCTTGAGCTGTCTCTGCGTCTCCGCGTCTCTGCTCCAGCATTGATATACAGCACAACCCTTCCTGGTTCTGATGGACTGTGGGGTGTCAGACTGTCAGTGTGCTGCTGGAGTGTGCTGCTCTTGCAATGGCCACTGCAGCTTTATTTGCATCAGTCTCCCCTCCAGCATCGGTATAGACAAAACCCTTCCTGGTTGGATGGACTGTGGGATGCCAGTGTGCTGCTGGGGCATGCTGCTCTTGCATGCAACAGCCTCTGCACTGCAGCTTGATGAGTCTCATCTTTCCTTGAGCATCGTTCTTCCCCTCCTGACGTTGTGGGATAATGTTTTCATCGTGTCTGTTTATACGCCCCTTCTCTTCTCTCCCGCTGTGAATTTGAAACGTTTGCCCGCCTTCACTGGCATGCTTTCCAACAATTCCTTCTTGTATGATAAGACCGCCAATGAATTGTGAAGTGATGCGAGCACGGTGGAGTTGAAATGTTGCCGCAAAAAAACTGCAAGCATTTATTGGCAAGTTCATGAAGAAAGTCTTTGGCTTATGGAAGAAACAATGACCAAAAGTTCATTCTACCATGAGTGCAAGGCACATAGGCGTGTACCTGTCTGCGTTTAGTTCTTTTGTAACAATCACTTAACAGGAACCGAACACTTCAACAACGGAGGCACTTGTTGAAAGTGGTTGGTGTGTGATGCACCAAAATGACTTTGCTGGTGTAAAACTGTAACAATAATGTCCAGGATGGCGAGTAGCGGTTTAAAGCGGTGAAGCATTGCAAAAACATCCAACCGGTTTTACTCCTCGAAATTCTGCTGCCGAGGAAAACCGTCACGCACCTCGTTGAACCGCTACCATACTCAGAAGTTCAGATCACGCCCCCCTCCCCCCCCCCCCCACCTTCCCCCCCACGCGTAGCATTTTGGGTGATGTGGTAGCGGCTGCGGCACCTGCCCCGTCAGCAATGTTCAACGAACGTAGTATTTCCCGTCCCGTATAAAGTCCGCTTCTACTAGAATTGACAAACAAATTGTAAGATTGTGGAGACGTCGTTTGACAGCCAATGAAATATTAAAACCAGGGTGCACATTCAATTGGATTTCTGTCAAAGGTTAACCTTTGACCTCGGGGTTACTCAGTGATTTAGGAATATCTGGGGGGAGTGTTCGCTTCAGCAGGTGAACATTTGAACCCTCGAGATTTGGCAAATGTATACCGAAGTCATCGAATGTGCTTCCGCCAATTCGTTTCCCCCCTCCCCATACCTATTCCGCTCCCACCGAAATTGTTTCCCCTTCCCCCACAATATCGTCTCACCCCCTTTCCCCTTTCCGCCAACCCAGTTGCCCTCCCCTTGATCCCCAATTTCTAGATCCAAGTGTTATCAATTTCTCCCCTGCCAAGCCTCATCTCTCACGGACGAAAAGCCCCATGCTCGCCCATTCTCAACAATTTATTCGCTACTCGTCAACCAATCAGCAGTTCCCGCAAACATGCCGCCCAAAATTTAGCCTGGAGTCGCGTTGAATGTGTACCCTGGTTTTAAGATTCCTGATTTTCATCTCCCTTTTTGACAATGCATTCGTCCAGAACTCACGGGCCGACGAAAATATATCACCCAGGCGGCACAACGGGTGACCAGCCGGCGAAATTAAACAGTGCGATCCCGGCGATTCTCCCGTGGCACGTGCTGCTGATCCTCTTCGTCGCCGTGCAGGCCTACTCGCTCCGCACGCTCATCGTGTATCCGCCGTCCATTCTCTCCGCATCCGACGGTTATCAGCAGCAGCACCACCACCAGCTCCACCAGGAACAGCAGCAGCCGCAGCAGCAGCATCAGGAGCGCGAATGGTCGGAGCGCGCCGAGCCCGTGTCCGCGGCGGAGCAGGCGGAACTGGAATTGGAAGGTCCCCCAAACGGGGAAGCGGGGAGGAGCGACGCGATGGGGTCGCGGGGAAGGTGGGGAAGGGTGGGGAGGGTGGGGAAGATGGGGAAAGGTGGGGAAAGGTGGGCAGGATGGGAAGGGTGGGGAGGGTGGGGAGGGAGTGGAAGGTGGGGAGGGTGGGGAGGGTGGGTAGGGTGGGGAGGGTGGGGAATGTACGCTGCTCTCACTCCCTTCCCTTCCACCCGTTCTCCACGTGTATGGATTCTTGACTTGTCGCTATGCCATTCGCCTTCCCAGTCGTCTCAATACGCTATTTCCTGGTACATTCAAAGCAATGCTCTGACATTCTGTCCTGTCTCCCCCTCCCCGTCCCCTTCCCCCCCCCCCCCCCCACCCCTGCCTTTCTCCGCCACTTCCCCCTGCCTCTCACGCCCCCCTGCTTTCCACCCTCACTCCCCCCTTCTCCGCCTTTCCCACCAAACAAACGTCAATTGTGTCGCCACCTCCTCTCACCTTACCACCTGCCCGCCAGACACCTCCTCTCAGACCCCGGGCAGAAAAAAAAGAAGGGAGTCACAACAGCAGAGGACGTCGAGTTTTTTCTGCGCCGCCGCTTCCCTGCCTGCAAACTGGAATACATCGGCGGGCAGCCCGGGCAGGCGAAAGAAAAAGGCGGGGGAATCGTGTGGCCTGTATGCTCCGACCACCTGCGACCAAGGGGAGTCGTGTACTCGTTTGGAGTCGGTCCGAACCTTCTGTTTGAAGGCGAAATGACTTTGAGAGGACAGCAGGTGAGGCAGGGGTTGTGTGAGGTGGGAAGGGGTACTGTCTGGTATGATTGGATCACCTGCGTCCAAGAAGCGTCGTTTATTCTTTCGGTGTTGGCCCAAACCTCTTGTTTGAAGGCGAAATGACTTTGAGAGGACAACAGTTGAGGCAAGAGGGGGTGTGGCGTAGAGGGGGGGAGTGAGAAAAGAGGGGACGATTGAGCTCAAACCTTCTGCTTGAAGGTTAGGTGAACAGCAGGTGAGGGGGGGGTTGTGTGCGTGCAATGGGAAGTGGAATTGTGTGGTCCAATCTGATCACTTGCAACCAAAGGGAATTGTGTACTCGTTTGGAGTTGGCTTTTTTCTTCTTTTTTTTGTGAGATGACTTTTGAGAGGACAGTGGGTGAAGCGAGGGGGAGGTGTGTGGGGGGGGGTGGCTGGTGGGGGGAGGGTGGGAGGGAAGGGGGCGTGTTTTTGTTATACCATTTGCCGACAATATCCCCTTCTCCTTACTGACAAATGCTGCCCATTCCCTTCTCACACCCCACCATCCCCCCCGTCTTCGAGCCCTAGCTTTTTTTTCTTTCTTTCTTTTTTTCAACTTATCAAGAACCTCTTCCCTCCTCCCACACCTTACTAACACCCCCCCCCCCCCACAGGTGTTTGTGTTCGACCCTTTCGTCAACGACACCACCTTCTCCTCCATGCTGCAACCCATCAAGGGCCTCTCTCCCCGCCGCTCCCCCCAGTTCCGCCCTTTCGCCCTCGGGCCTCGAGACGGGGTCGCCCTCTTCCACCCCGTACCCTCTCCCTCCTCTCCCTCCTCTTCCTCCTCCTCCCCCTCATTCTCTGCATCCTCTGCTGCCACCTCCTCATCGTCTCAAGAGACGCGGGAAGCGGCAGTGCTGCGCCTGCGCACGTTCATGTGTATGCACTCCCACCGTTGGATCGACATCCTACGGCTGGACATCGCCGGGCTGGAGCTCGATCTCTGCGAGAATGCAGCAGCAGCAGGAGGAGGAGGTCGGGGAGGAGGGGCTTTAGGAGGGGGAGATGCATTTGGCACCAGTGTGGGAGATCTGACGCAACATGGCGCCGCGGCATTGGCCGAGAAGACCCCCGTGGGGCCCACGCCAGGGAGTGTTCCGATTGGCCAGGTGGCGGTGAGATTCCATGCTGAGCTGGCGGGGAGAGACGGGGCGAAGAGGCGGCAGAAATGTGAGGAGACCTTTGCTGCGTGGGGACTGAAGAGAGTGCATGTGATGGGGGATGGGAACACTGTGCTGTTTGCTCGCACCGATGCTCCTCCTGCATTGTAATGCACTAAAGGGTGTTGTAACTTGTACCGTACCGTATTCTTCTGGCTGTAGGACCCTGGATTCTCCTTACGTGAGAAGGAAGTTAAAGGTGGAGCTAGATCATGTCCAGGCCTTATCTACTCATTAATAAGCCCACCCTATGAAAAAAACACGCTTCATTATAAGTGCAGATGCTCTTATACTCGGGGTAACACGGTACATGTCAAATCCCATGTTCAATGTGAAATACAATATTAATGGTGAAAAGAACTAAGGAAAACCAGGGAGGAAAAATCTAATAAAATATTGGGCCCACTAAATGGCCGGTTAAGTATGCAGGTACAAGATTGAATTGATAAATGCATTATGGTAATAGTGAGAGGACACTTATCAAGAGCGGTGACAATGCTTGCTGAACGTAACAACCCTGCCACTTGGACTGTTGTATTGAGACGGCTTGGAACGTAACAACCCTGCCACTTGGACAGTTTCTGACGGTGTCAACTTTTGTCCCTTTGCCCCTTGGGTCAATATAACAGTGCAGCGGGTTTGTTGAGGTTTCGATATGATACTGATCAGTGTACACTGCTTCTACGGGGCCTCTGCACCATCTTTCGTGAATCCAGCAATGCAAAGCATAGCGAGCCTGCCTATACACAGTACTGTACACACCCACACGCAATGCCATATTGGCATTCAGGGCACGCGCTCTCTGATTCTGGGGATACATTGCTAAACCGAAACGGGCAGAGTCATGTGAAGCAAACACCCCGACACACACACTTTCTAAACACTTCCAGTTGGACGCGACACCGTATTTTCAGTCAAACCTTCGAATGTTGCGGGACCCTATAATTCCAGGAATCGATAGTGAAAACGCTCACGTAAGAGCTTTTCTGGATAGCCACTTTTCCGGGGAGGTTTTTCTGAGGACCCTGTTTTTTCAAGAAAATTTTCCGAGGATCACGCTACGTCCGAGCTGGCAATGAACCCAACTTCAGCCCTAGTGGCATGTACGGAATGCAGATTCAGTGTCAGCCAGAATGCAGCTTGGGAATGCAACTCAGCTTTGGGAAGCACTCCAGCGTTGCAATGAATTCCAGCGCTATAATGCAGTGGTGGAATGTCATCACATTAGGGTTTTTTCTGATCAGTAAGTCAGCTCTTTGGCAAAGGCGGAGTTTCAACCGCATCATCCGCATCACCAGCAGCGCATTATCCATCCACTCAGCACATTACTATTCCATCATTCCTGCTTGTGAGGAACTATCTCCTGTGTTTCGCGAGATTGGTCAAATTCTTGAGAACAGTTGTTCTGTGCACAGCCGGAGCTTTCGTATCCAAACCGAGCCTGCGCCTGTACGGCACCGGGATGCAATGTTGGATGCATCCAGCTTCGAGTGGGATCCAGCGCCGCCGTTCGGATGTGCAGCTCAGCTTTGGAATGCAGTCCAACGCTGCAGCGCAGTCCAGCGTGGAAAGGCAGATTGGAATCTTTTTGAAAGTTTATCCTTTTCCACTTGCAACGCTGGGATCCAGCTTTCAAGTTTTCGTGCGCGCGGCGCAGCTTACTGGTGTTTCTACTGTTCAGCTCACACCTCACCACACGCCCACCAATCCCCGCTAGTCTTCAGACCGTCATGCTGGAGCTGAGTCAGATTAAGTCAAGCAATCCAACGTCATTGAGTCAATCTGTCCATGTCAGATCTGGGATGCGCTGGCTGGCGACGTGAGCAACGGAAAGTCAACTCTTTGGCACCCACAGAGGAGGCGGAAGGGCGGGAGGACATAGATTTTTTCGTAGAGGAAGGGCGGAGTTCCAGTGACCGCATCCGGCAGGAGGCGGAACTGGACAGGAAGTATTTCAGAGGGCCATCCCAGACGGCAAATCATTCATTCCTGGCTGTGTTTCCAATCTGAGATTGCTGACCATATCGAACATCGTTGTCATCGCTTCGGAAACTCGGATCAACTATGGCTGCACTCTACGAGGCTAGTAGGATGCGAGGCTCTGGCCTTGTACTTGCTGCCGCACTGGCTGCTCTCATGCTCTCTGGTATGCTCATTCCTTCACCCTTGCAAACAGTTATCTACGCATGTATAATCTGCGCAGTCCTGCACATACATGTCTGCTTTGTTTCTCGTGTAGTAGCCTTATGAGATCCAACTCTCGGCCATTGACCATCTTCTCCTTCATTTTCCCCACCGTTTCTCCCAGCCTGTGTGCCCAGGGCTGTGGTAGCCATTCGCCTGCTATCGTGCCCAGTGGGCCAAGAGAAGGACGCAGACGGCAACTGCGTTGGTGGGTGCTGTTGGAAAGAGTGAACGCAACATCATTGCTCCACTGCCGCCTTTCGTCATTTGGTAACTGCATTTGACTGTGACAACTTCTTCTGACGCCCATGTGCCTGTGTCTGACCTCTGCTCCCCGCGTGCCTATCTCTGACCCCCACGTGTCTGACTGCAGACTCATGCACGGTGCGCAACTGCGGCACCAACGCGAGGTGCCTCAAGAACGAGGCGGGCTGGGCGGACTGCGTGTGCGACAGGGGCTTTAAGCTGCTGCCCGATGCGTCCTGCGCCCGTGAGTTCAGCCTCACCCACCCTTGTTGCTTCCCATATCCGCTCCTGCACGGTGCAATCCTTTTCTTTCTTCGCAGCGCTAACATCCATGCCATTGCTGCCTCTCGCTTTAAACCCCTCCCAGAGCATCTTACGGCCTCTGAGCATCCTGTGACCGCTCCAACATCCTCTGATCTCCTCACCTGTCTCTTGTGCTTATTGTGCTGTCCACCCTCTCGTGCTGTCCACCCTCTCGTGCTGTCCACCCTCTCGTGCTGTCCACCCTCTCGTGCTGAACTGCCGAGGACTGCGGGGAGAACGGCTACTGTGAGGAGGACCAGGGAGTCTCCTCCTGTCATTGCAACCCTGGCTTTGCCAAGACCGCGGATGGCTGTGTTGGTGAGTGCTGCTTAACCGTGCTGCACTGATAAATCGCGCTGTTATTGCTCCTTATGGCTCTGCTGGATTCACGTGACGTTTGTTATCCCCTTTGGCTCTTCCCTCACCAGATACATGTGTGCTCCAGGCGTGTGGTGAAAATGGGTGCACCAAAGACTCAGAGGGGGTGGCATCCTGTTTCTGTGACCTTGGCTTCGAGCTGGAGAAGGATGGCAGGACATGCACAGGTAGCTGTGTGCTGCTGCTCATGTGTTGTGTGCTGCTGCTCATGTGCTGTGTGCTGCTGCTCATGTGCTGTGTGCTGCTGCTCGTGTGTTGTGTGCTGCTTCTGATGTGTTGTGTGCTGCTGCTTTTCTGTTGTGTGCTATTGCTGCCATGTTGTCGTTGATTGCGGTACTGCTTTTTATGTATAACCCTTCGCCTTCACTGTTGCTGAGTTTTTTTTTGTTCCCGATGCAGACACATGTGTTGCCCTGGCGTGTGAGAACGGTCAGTGCGAGAAGGACGGGGATGGGGTGGCGTCCTGTATTTGTGACCCTGGCTTCACGCTGCGGGAAGATGGCAAGACTTGCACTGGTAAGGCTGCTGTGTGCTGCTATGCTTCTATTCTTCGCTGCTACTATGAGTACTCTTTGTGTTCGTTTCTTGGAGAGAGGGAGAGAGGCAGGCAAACCGGATTGCAAGATCTGCCACGCGGCTTTCATCTTGACCACATGGTTTCAGCGCTTTCAACTATTCCCTGCCCCACATTGTGTTCCGCAGACCATCCGACCGGGCCTCCTGCTGACGTTGATCTGCCTCCTCCTGCTGACAACCGCCCCTGCCCAGCGGGCGAAGAGAGGGACGCAGACGGCAACTGCGTTGGTGGGTGCTGCCAGAAAGAGTGAATGCAGCATTGCTCCTCTGCAGCCTTGTGGCCGTACTTGACATATGCAATCCGTGTTTCAGATTCTACACATGCTGTTATGGATTCTGGCCAACTGTGTTGAATGTTGGTGTGCTTTATGCATTTGTGCTTGCCAAATGCACTGTCATATGCTTCGCCCCCCACGTGCTCTCTGCCCCATACTGTGCCTGCTTCCGACCCCCACGTGCATGTGTCTGCCCCCACGTGCCTGCTTCCGACCCCCACGTGCATGTGTCTGCCCCCACGTGCCTGCTTCCGACCCCCACGTGCATGTGTCTGCCCCCACGTGCCTGCTTCCGACCCCCACGTGCCTGTGCCTTCCTCCACGTGCCTGAGTGCAGACGTGTGCGCGGTACGCAACTGCGGCCCCAACGCCAACTGCCTCAAGACCGAGGGAGGCTGGGCTAACTGTGTGTGCCAAGGGGCCAACAGCTGCTGCCCAATGCGTCCTGCACGCGTGAGTGCCTTCACCCACCCTGCACCCTGTTTGCTGCTTTCCTTATTCGTTTTTGAGGCGCCTCGAAGAGAGCGAGGGAGGCTGGGCGAACTGTGTGTGCCAAAGGGGCCAACAGCTGCTGCCCAATGCGTCCTGCACACGTGAGTTGCCTGAGCCCAATGCACCGTTCTTGCTCCCCATGTCTGCTGCGGATTGCGTTCTGCACGCATGAGTCGGCTGAGCCCAACCTTCTTGCTTGCCATATCCGCTGCTGCCCAATCTGTCCTGCAGGCATGAGTTGACTGTGCACCATTCACCCATCTTTGTTGCCTGCTGTTGCACGTAAAGGCATAACACCTCTGCCATTGCTGCTTCCTTCCCACAATAACCTCCCCAGTCACAATATAGTCTTCTCGGGCATGCCGTGCAGGCAGGGCACTCTGATCATTCTTTCCAGTCTCCTGTCCTCACTCTGTCGTCGTTGCTCCCCGTTCCACATGCGTGTTCTTTCTTGCTGTGAACCGGACAGACTCGTGTGCGATAAGGGACTGTGGGGAGAACGCGTACTGTGAGAAGGAGCAGGAGCTCGCCATCTGTCACTGCAACTGGGGCTACGCCATGACCGACAGCGGCTGTGCTGGTCAGTGCTGTGCTGCGATGCGCGACGAACGAATCTGTCTGTGGTTCCGTGCCAGATGAATGAATGTCATTTCCGATGATGCTTTTTGTGTGCTGCCACATTTTCATGTAGTACTGATAGTGCTCTTTGTATTTGCTGCTCCATTTGTTTGGTTTCTGTTTTTTTTTTTTTCCTTCCTCGACACTTCCTTCCCCCCCAGATACTTGCATTCTTAAGGGGTGTAATTCGTTTACAGAGGATTGTAGGAAGTATGACGATGGCTCTGCATACTGTGTATGCAAGCCGGGCTACAGAAATGTCAATGGCTATTGCGTCGGTATGTAATTTTAACCTCACCATCCCCCCAATCCCCCTCCTCACCCCCCCCCCCCCCCTCCCCCCCCCCCCCCCCACCCTCTCCAGCTTCTTCCCCTCTCATTCCATTCTCTCTCCCTCCTTTGCATTGTTAGTTCCCTGTGCATGCTATGATTGCATGTTTGTTTTTTTCCTGCCCCACTATTCCTGTGCCCATTGTTGCTCTCAAGCGTTCATTGCATTGTGCTGCTTTGTGCTATCCTGTGTGCTTGCCTGTTTTCATCTGTTCTCCCCTTCTAATCTACCTTCTTTTCTATCACACTAACAAATCCCCACTATTTTCTAACCTGTGCTCACCAGGACCTGCCACCTGTGGGAGCTGTCCAACCGGGGCCACATGCAATATTGTCTCTTCCACCGTAAAGGCTCCTTATTGTTCCTGCCCTAGTGGCTACGGCATGAGCAGCACAGCTTGCGCCCGTGGTAAGACCATGATCTTGCATTCAAGGACAATAATGCAAGTCTAGCCAGTTGTGCTTCCACATGGGTTTCATCAATAGGTCATACAACCTTGTAACAAACCCATACGCCGCGCCAAACCATACGCTCCAATTTTCTGTTCCCCCACTTCTCATCCTTCCAGGATATGCCCCAACCGTCTCCTCGGCGAGTTTCACCTTCTACCGTTATCCCAAGTACACCTTAACACCCTACACCTACACCATGCGCGTTTTGTACAACGGATGCACCAACCTGCCGTCGGCAGTTGGTGTCTACATGAAGTCATACTGGCGAGTGGACCGTGCACCGGGAGGAGCGGGGCACTGCCGGATTATCTACGCGTATACCTATGCAAACTGCAATGGACCGATGGCCGCTGTGTTCAATTACCTGTCCCTGAGCAGCATCGCTGCATATGGTGTTACGTAAGTACCATACATTTGTCTCATTCTTGTTGTGCTCAATATTCCTTATTGATTCTAGAAGCCACTCTACTCCATGCACACCCACTTCCCTTGTGCATTCACGTTTCACTGCGTCTACCTACTTCTTTGTGTCCCACTAAACAGATACTATTCATCAACTTCACCTGACATGATGTCTTTCAAGTGTATCCACTTCTAGTCACTATGCTTCTGGAGTTGTATGAAGACCAAGAATTCAAGACTCTAGATGAAGAAATGCTCCTCGTCAAGACAAGGCAGCGAAGAATGCCAGCTTGATTTGGCCAGGGAGCTATGGGTGTCTAGCTTGTTTTACCTCTCTTCACCACCTAGCTCTTTTGTTCTTTCCTCCCATTCCTCTCTTCCCAGTCTAGTAGTAGTAGTAGTACTAGTAGTGTGTGTGTGTGTGTGCGTGCGTGCGTGTGTGTGTGTGTGTGTAGACCATGGACAAGATCATCAATAAAAGAGTATGCATTGATTACCTTACATTTAAGTTATCATATTGGTATCATATTTGTGGGAGTTACATGCGAAATTGACCGAACAAATGAGGAGAATATGGTCATGAGATGGTCATGAGATGGTTAAGAGATGGTCATGAGATGGTCATGAGATGGACAAGAGATGGTCATGAGATGGTCATCAGATGGTCATGAGATGGTCATGAGATGGTCAAGAGATGGTCATGAGATGGTCATGAGATGGACAAGAGATGGTCATCAGATGGTCATCAGATGGTCATGAGATGGTCATGAGATGGTCATGAGATGGCCATGAGATGGTCATGAGATGGTCAAGAAATGGTCATGAGATGGTCATGAGATGGACAAGAGATGGTCATCAGATGGTCATGAGATGGTCATCAGATGGTCATGAGATGGTCATCAGATGGTCATGAGATGGTCATCAGATGGTCATGAGATGGCCATGAGATGGTCATGAGATGGTCATGAGATGGTCATGAGATGCCATGAGTTGTTCCTAACGCTTTTCACCCGTCGCTTTCACCCTCTTCCTCCCTGCAGGTGAAGGTGCTGAGGGAAGCAGAAGGGGTGGGGCCGGATGGAAAGCCGCGGTCCAAGGGAGTGTTGTTTAATCTCTCTTTGCACTCCTTCAAATCTGCTTCCTTCTCTTTCACCATCCTCTCATATCTGCAGGTGAAGGTGCTGAGGGAAACAGACCGGGTGGGGCCAGACAGCAGCCCGCGGTCCAAGGGAGCGGCGTTCATTGAGTTCAGTGAGCACCAGCACGCTGTGGCAGCACTGAGGGCGCTCAACAACCACCCTAGTGAATGCAGTGTGGTACAGTGCGGTGCAGTGCAGTGCTGTCCCTGAGACAGCAGGCAAAGGGAGCGGCATTCATTGAGTTCAGTGAGCACCAGCACGCGGTGGCGGCGTTGAGGGCGCTCAACAGCCATCCCAGTGAGTGCAATGCGGTGCAGTGCGATGGTTTGCAGTGCAGTGCAGTGCGGTGCAGTGGTGTGCTGATCTTGAGGCGTCGCTCCAAGGGAGCGGCGTTCATTGAGTTCAGTTACCACCAGCATGCGGTGGCGGCTCTCAGGGCGCTCAACAACCACCCCAGTGAGTGAAGTATGGTGCAGTGAGATGTTGTGCAGTGCCGTGCTGTGCAGTGTGGTGATGTACTGTATGGTGTGTTGTTGTGGACTGTGGTGCTGCACTGTTCTTGATACGGCAGGCAAAGGGAGCGGCGTTCATTGAGTTCAGTGAGCATCAGCACGCTGTGGCGGCGTTGAGGGCGCTCAACAACCACCCCAGTGAGTGCAGTGCGGTGCGGTGCGGTGCAGTGAAGTACTGTGCAGTGCTTTGCGGTGCAGTGCAGTACAGTGCGGTGCAGTGCGGCAGTGTGGTTCCCGTGAGACGGCAGGCAAAGGGAACAGCTTTTATTGCGTTCAGTGAGCATCAGCATGCTGTGGTGGCGCTGAGGGCGCTCAACAATCATCCGTGTGAGTCCCCTGAGGCGTACAGTGCAATGTGGTGCAGTGCGGTCCAGGGCTGTGTATGCGGTGCTGTGCAGTACGGTGCTGCACTGTTCTTGAGACTGCAGGCAAAGGGAGCGTGTTCACGTTCATTGAGTTGAGTAAGCATCAGCGCGCGGTGGTGGCATTGAGGGCGATTTGCAACCATCCAAGTGAGTGCACTGCGGTGTTGTGCAATTCTGTGCAGTGCCTGCAGGCACAGCATTTCCTGTGCCTTTCCCTTACACCCATACCTCTCCTTTACTCATGGCCCTCTTCTGCAGCCATTTTCTCTCACATCACTTGCCCCATAGTGGAGTTTGCGGTTGAAAATGTCTCGATAGTGAAGCATGCGGAGAAACTACTACAACGGGAGCTAGACTGCGGGCTAGGCAGGGGTGCTCGTGTGATCTCTGCGTTCTCTGTTCCTTAGTCGTTTTCTTAGTGCTCGTGTGATCTCTGCGTTCTCACTGCTTGCTAGATCACCGGGCAATATGGCAAGAGTTTCACTAGAGAAAGTTGACAACAATGGTAAAAAGAAGTTGGCATGGCAAGACTACACCAGAGCTAGCATTCAGGTCGGTCGACTGCCAGCACAGCATGGTCAACCACGTTCCAGCACGACTTGGTCGACCGCGCTCTAGCAGTGCAAAGTCTACGGCGTGCCAACGCTGCAGGTCGACGGCGTGCCAGAGTAGCTCCCGCAGTACAGCATCGCACCAGCTTCGCAGGTGCTCGCAGATGATTGGCGTGCTGAGCCTTGTCACCTGCACAGCGCACACACCAAGTCAACCTGGCGCTGACGACTGCATCTGATCAGCCACGTCGACCTCGGGATACCACCACCGAGGTCGGACTCGCCAACTTCGCCTGGGCGACCGTCGCACTCCTCCGCAGAACCTCGTCACCCAGGTAACCTGGTCGACCGGGCAACCACGTCGACTAGCTGCTCCTGTATGTGCCCGTCGACCTCCCAAGTTGACGACCACCCCAAGTCGACCTCACCAGGTCGACCACACCTCTGGTCGACCAGCTCCAGGTTGACGTCACTCCTGGTCGACCAGCTCCACGTCGACCAGCACTCCTGGTCGACCAGCTCCATGTCGACCAGCGCAGTTGTCGCCGACCACCCAAGTCGGCTACCCGAAGTCGGCGACACCAAGTTGACGCCCTGCTACTCGACGCCCAGCCACTCGGCGTCCTGGGTCGTGGTCGACGTCGGCCCCTCCTCCGTCGACCACCAAGTCAGGTCGACCACCAGGTCGACATCACGCCTGGTCGACCAACCACCAAGTCGACCAGCAGACCTGTCAGCCGACCACCCAAGTCGGCTGCCCCAAGTTGGCGTCACCAAGTTGACGCCCTCCGCAGGTCAACTTCCCAGGTCGACCTCCCTGAAGTCGGCGCCACCCTGAAGTCGGCGCCCGTGCAGTGGTCCCCGTGCAGGTCGACCTCCTCGTCAACCAGCTCGCCCACTGCTGCAAGTCGGCTGCTCCCCTCACACCCGACCACGAAGTCGTCTCCGCCCAAGCGAGGACGGGGCCAACACACAACTTCCGTTGACACTCCCCTGCCGCGTTCACGCTTGGGCCCCACAGCCCACACGGCAGTACTCCTCGGAGAATAGCTCGTCGACGTGCACCCAACACACAGCACGTCGTCCACCGCACCAGCCATGCAAGAGGGCATGGCACCTACTGCTGCACGTCGTCGTCGCCGTCGCCCACGTTGGCCAAGCGCACCTGGCCGATGGCGTCGGAGCACCGGTTGAAGGCCGGATAGTGCAGCGCCTTCGTCAGGAAGTCGGCCGGCTGCTCGGTGGTCGGGATGTACCTCAGCGAGAATTTCCCGCGCCTCACCATAGGCCTGTCGCCGCTCCATGTGCTTGAGGTTGCCCGTCAACCCCATGCGCTCGGCGACTGTGATGGCCGACTTGTTGTCCACCCGGCGGACGGTCGGCTTCCCGTCATCCAGTTGCCGGAACTCTGCGAGGAGGAAGCGAAATCGGCGTCCCTCCTTGCCGGCTTCGTTGGCCGCCACGTAACCGACTCGGTCGACGACAACGTCGCGCACTTGATGCGCTGGCTCGACCAGGAGACTGCGGCCCCTCCGTAGACGAACACGTAGCCGCTCGTGCTCGTCCCGTTCTGCTTGTCACCGGCGTCGTCGGCGTCCACGTAGCTGACCAGCTCCAGCGACTCAGGTCCACCGCCGAACTCCAGGGCGATGTCACGCGTGTTGGCGAGGTAGGCGAGGCAGCGGTCAACTTCGCGCCAGTGGTGGTCGCTCCTCACCGTGAGGCCGCTCCCCAGCTTGCTGCAGGCGAAGGCGATGTCCTGCCTCGTCGTCGTCGCCACGAACTGCAGCGAGCCGACCTTCTGCCGGTACTCCTCCTCCTGTCGCTCCTATGCCTCCTCGTCGTCGAAGGTGAGCTCGGCGTAGGCGTCGACCGAGACCGGCGTCTTCGGGGTGCGCCCGGTCTGCTCCTCGTCGATGAAGCGCCTACGCAGCTTGTCGGCGTAGCCCTGCTGGTGCAGCCACAGCTTCCCTGCCGACCTATCGCGGACGATCTCCAGCCCGAGGTACTTCTGCACCGGCGAGATCTCACGCAGCTCGAAGGCGAACTCCAGCAGCCCCTTCAGCTCCTTCAGCATCCCGGTGCTGCTGCTGGCGGCGAGCAGGTCGTCGACGTAGACCAGCACCCAGCAGGCCATTCCGTCGTCGCCAACCTTGAAGTACAGAGCCTCGTCGACCTGGCTCTTCTTCCACCCGGCGCCGACCAGCACATCGTTGAGCGCCAAGTACCACAGCAGCGGCGACTGCTTCAGCCCGTAGAGGCTCTTCAGCAGCTTGCACACCCGGACGGTTCTGTCGTTGAAGTAGTCCGGCTGGGACATGTACAGCACCCGGTCGAACTTGCTCTGCAGGAAGGCGTTCTTCATGTCGAGCTGCATCAGGTTGAGGGTGAGGACGGCGACGATGCTGAGGAAGATCCTCAGCGTGACGTAGCTTCCCACCAGCGCAAACGTCTCGTCGTAGTCGGCGCCATACACCTGGGTGAAGCCCTTCACGACCAGCCTCGCCTTCTCGCGCTCGATGGTGTCGTTGATGTGGTACTTCGTCGTCAACACCCACCGGTTCTTCATGATGTTCACCCCCGGCGGGCGTTCGACCAGCTCCCAAGTGCCCATGTTGATGAGGCTGCGGATCTCCTCCTCCATGGCGGCCTTCACCGCCGGGCCCTTCCAGCTCGCCAACGCCTCCTTCACCATCATCGTCGAGATGTCCCAACGGTGCTCGGGGTCGGCATGCATGTCCGGGTCGAGCTCCGGAAACTCCTCATCCTCCTCGGCGTCGTCGTACGCCAGGTCGTCGTCGTCCACGTCGTATACCGTGGTGAAGGCAGCGGGGACGAAGAAGTCGGGCGGCCTCCGAAGTCGGCCTGACTTCCGGGGTTCAGGCCGAACCTCCACCACGTCGCTCTTGGTTGACTCCTCAGCGTCCCCTCCTTCGTCACCTTCCTGCTACACCTCAGTCGACTTTCTGGCCGACTTCTCCCCTGCGGTCGGCTCCCCTGCCGACTGCCCAGTTGCCGACTGCTCCGTGGTCGGCCTCACTGCTGCCTGCTCCTCTGTCGCCTGCTTCTCCTCGACCTGCTCCTCCCCTAGCGACTTCGACTGCACTCCCACGTCGACTTGCTGCTCCTTACGTCGGCCACCGGCGATGCTCTTGGCGGGCGCCGAAGGCGACGTCCCACTACTCCCCTCATCGCCGGAGGCCGACACCGAGGTCAGCCCGCGCAGGTCGGCCAGGAGGGGAGGGGTAGGGGTCGGAGAGGGGTGGGAGGGAGGACGGACATCCTCGACGTCCTCAGCAGCCAGCTCACCGACCTCGGCGAGCAGAGGCAGCGTCGCCGTCGAGGTGTCGGTCGGCGGCGTGGTCGGCGTCCGTCCTGACACCGGCCCGTGCTCCGACTTCCACACTTCCAGCGACAGATCCTCGTAGAACACCACGTCCGACGTGGTGACCACCCGGTTGTCGGCGATGTTGAGGAGCTCCCAGCCCTTGCTCTCCTCCGACATGCCGAGGTGAAGGCCCCACCTGGCCTTCGGCTGTAGCTTCCCGCCACGCTGCTGCTCGGGGACCAAGAATTTCGCCATGCAGCCCCACACCCAGGCGAGCGACAGGTCGGGCTTCGTCCCGGTGAGCAGCTGGTACGGCGACGTCCCCGGCGGCAGCGTCGACCGCTCAAGGTAGTCGCAGACCCAGACGGCCTGTCGCAGAGCGAAGTGCCACCAGTGGTGCTGCACGCCCATGTGCAACAGCATCGTCCGCACCGACTCCACCACCGTCCTCATCTCCCGCTCCGCCATGCCGTTCTGCTGCGGGGTGTGTTGCGATATATATTTTATATATGTTTATAACTGCCTGTAGCTTTAGCTTTAGTGTAGTTATGCCTTCTTGTTGTTGGTGGTGCACCGTTGCTATTTTGCTATATGTACCTTGTGTTCTATAGTGAAACCATCATTCTCGATTATCTCCTTGGTACAACCACCTCGACACCCCTTGGCCTAGGCTACTAAGCCTAGGCCCTTAGTTAAACCCGTACTCTAGTTAAGATCGTATCGTAACATGGTGTACGGGCAGGTGAGGTCGTGGACGATCCCCTTGCTTTTCACGATGTCGGTGAACTTCTTCCCGAGGAACTCCCCTCCTCGGTCTGAGCGCAGCATCAGCACCGACTTCTTCACCTGCCTCTCCACCAACACCAGCCACTTCTGGAACTCCAGCAGCACATCCGACTTCTTGGCGACCGGCCTCACCCACACGAAGCGGGTCTTGTGGTCCTTCAGCAGCAAGAAGTACAAGCTGCCGTCCTTGGCAACCACGCAGAACGGCCCGCACAGGTCGATGTGCACGACAACCAGCACGTCGTCGGCGTCGGAGCCTTGGTCGGGGAAGGTGTGTCGCGCCAGCTTCCCGCCGACGCACGAGACACACGGTGAGTCGGCGCCCGTCGCCGACTTGAGGTCCAGCCCAGTGGCGACCTCGTGCTTCGCCGAGCTCCATATGGTATCCATGCCGACGTGCGCAAGTCTCGCATGCATTCTATCCGGCGTCGACTTCGTCGCCGAGACGATCGCCCGCAGGGCCACAACCTCCGGCGTGGGCGACGTCGACCTCGTTGAGCAGGGACGCAGGTCGGTGCAGAGGACACGCCCGGAGTACGTCGCCCGACCGAGAACCTCTCCCGCTGCCGAGACGAGCAGCATCCCGTCGCCGTCCTCCTGCAGCTTCACGCCGTGCTCCTTCAGCTGGCCAGACGACAGCAGGTTTGCCCGCACACCTGGGACGTACAACACGTCGGGGATGAGCACCTGCTTTCCGGCCTCCCCTTGTAGGGCGACGGTGCCGCGGCCCTGGACGTCCTGCAGCGCCCCATTGAATCCGCGAACGTGCTTGATGGAGCCGCTCGGCTGCAGGTCGACGAAGACTTCCTTCGTCCCCATCAGGTGGTGGGAGCAGCCGCTGTCGAGTAGGACCACCGCCGGGTTCGCCTGCACAGCTGCCGCCACCGCTTGGAAGTCCTCTCCAGCCTCCGGCGCCAGTGAGACGGTCGGCTCCACGACGCCGACCAGCGAGCACGACGCCGTCTTGTCGTCCCGCGCCTTGCCGCCAGCAGAGGAGTCGGCGTCCTTCGTCGAGGTCGACGTGGTCGACTGCTTCTCCTTGCGCGGCTTGTTTCCTCCACGACGAGGACGACGGCTGCCAGACCTCCCACGGCCTCCCTTGGCGTCATCGTCGTCGGAGTCACTGCGATCGGGGCACTCGAAGGAGAGGTGGTCGGGGTCGCCGCACAGCCAGCACTCCCGACGTCGACCTCCTCCTCCTCGACCGCTGTCCTTGGTCGACTTCTTCTTGTCGACTTCCTTGGCCGGCTTCCAGCCACTGCTACCACCGCCGCCAGACTATCCGCGCTGCCCTGGTCGGCCACCTTGCTTCGCCGGGCGACGTAGTTCGCCTGTGCCAGGAGCTCCTGGGACCGCTCAGCCTCCTGCATCGCTTCGTCCTGCAGGATGTACGTGGTCAAGTTGTCCTCGTTGAGCATCGCCCTCGTGTTCGGCGCCATGGACAGCCGCTTCAGGAGGTTGTAGCTGCTCGAGAGACCCTGCATGACATGGGTGACGTACGACGCCGTCGAGTACTGCGGGCCGGCCATCCTGATGGTGGCGAGAATTCGCCAGGCTCAGTTGCAGTAGTCGGTCGCCGTCTCCTCGTCGCCCATACGCAGGCGCGTCAGCTGCCCCTCCAGCTGGGCGATGAACAAGTCGTCAGTGACTTGGTAGGTCGACTCGATGAAGTGCCACGCCCGGTGGCCGGCGTCGAGGTACTCTCGGCACCACTTCAAGGCGATCTGCACGCCCTTCAAGCCGCACCGCGAGATGACCGTGAAGGTCAACAGCTGCACGGCGCGAAACTCCGCACGTAAGTCGGGGCCGTCTGGCAACGCCACGGTGCCTCGGGCAAAGGTGATCAGCCCGGCCATCTCCAGCTGGGGCTCGATGGCTTCCTTCTAGGTGAGGATGTCCTGTCAATCAACGAGCGGCGGGGTGACCAAGATCCTGTCTGGCGTAAACTTGAAGTAGCCGTAGCTCGGTGCAATCCCACCCGCCGTCACCTGGGTCGTCGACATTGGCGACAATCCGCTTCGTCGACCTCCGACGTCGCCCTGCGAGGAGCCTGCAGCCGCCGATGACTGCACTCATCGCGCCTGAACGCCGCCGACTTCATCGGCGTGAATCACACCTCGCTGCCTCGAGGTGCCTCCCGCACTGCTGCCGACTTGACCACCACTGGCGTTGACGCCCACGTCGACGCCGCCTTCGTCGTTCACCGGTCGAGGAGAGGCAGGTCTAGAAGGGTGCTCCGTCGCCCACATGGTGCAGAGTCCAGCCTCGACGACCGCCCAGGGCAGGTCGCCATACTCGTTGGCCTCGTGCCTTCTCCTCGCGTTCTCCAGCCGTGCCTCCAGGGTGTCCACCACCCCTGCGTCACCTACGGCTCCTACCATAGTGACTACCGCACAGCTGCCGACCTACAACCACGAATTAGGTAAGTGATGTCTACGTCGATCTGACTAAAGGTAAGTCGGGTGCCGTCGACGCCCACCACACAATGCGGAGATAACTACTACAACGGGAGCTAGACTGCGGGCTAGGCACGGGTGCTCGTGTGATCTCTGCGTTCTCTGTTCCTTAGTCGTTTTCTTAGTGCACACACTGCTTGCTAGATCACGGGGCAATTTGGCAAGAGTTTCACTAGAGAAAGTTGACAACAATGGTACAAAGAAGTTGGCATGGCAAGACTACATCAAAGCTAGCATTCAGGTCGGTCGACTGCCAGCACAGCATGGTCAACCGCGTTCCAGCACGACTTGGTCGACCGCGCTCTAGCAGTGCAAAGTCTACGGCGTGCCAACGCTGCAGGTCGACGACGTGCCAGCGTAGCTCCCGCAGTACAGCATCGCACCAGCTTCGCAGGTGCTCGCAGATGATTGGCGTGCTGAGCCTTGTCACCTGCACAGCGCACACACCAAGTCAACCTGGCGCTGACGACTGCATCTGATCAGCCACGTCGACCTCGGAATACCACCACCGAGGTCGGACTCGCCAACTTTGCGTAAGCGACCGTCGCACTCCTCCGCAGAACCTCGTCACCCAGGTAACCTGGTCGACCGGGCAACCACGTCCACCAGCTGCTCCTGTATGTGCCCATCGACCTCCCAAGTCGACGACCACCCTAAGTCGACCTCACCAGGTCGACCACACCTCTGGTCGACCAGCTCCAGGTCGACGTCACTCCTGGTCGACCAGCTCCACGTCGACCAGCACTCCTGGTCGACCAGCTCCATGTCGACCAGCGCAGTTGTCGCCGACCACCCAAGTCGGCTACCCGAAGTCGGCGACACCAAGTTGACGCCCTGCTACTCGACGCCCAGCCACTCGGCGTCCTGGGTCGTGGTCGACGTCGGCCCCTCCTCCGTCGACCACCAAGTCAGGTCGCCCACCAGGTCGACATCACGCCTGGTCGACCAACCACCAAGTCGACCAGCAGACCTGTCAGCCGACCACCCAAGTCGGCTGCCCCAAGTTGGCGTCACCAAGTTGACGCCCTCCGCAGGTCAACTTCCCAGGTCGACCTCCCTGAAGTCGGTGCCACCCTGAAGTCGGCGCCCGTGCAGTGGTCCCCGTGCAGGTCGACCTCCTCGTCAACCAGCTCGCCCACTGCTGCAAGTTGGCTGCTCCCCTCACACCCGACCACGAATTCGTCTCCGCCCAAGCGAGGACGGGGCCAACACACAACTTCCGTTGACACTCCCCTGCCGCGTTCACGCTTGGGCCCCCCAGCCCACACGGTAGTACTCCTCGGAGAATAGTTCGTCGACGTGCACCCAACACACAGCACGTCGTCCACCGCACCAGCCATGCAAGAGGGCATGGCACCTACTGCTGCACGTCGTCGTCGCCGTCGCCCACGTCGGCCAAGCGCACCTGGCCGATGGCGACGGAGCACCGGTTGAAGGCCGGATAGTGCAGCGCCTTCGTCAGGAAGTCGGCCGGCTGCTCGGTGGTCGGGATGTACCTCAGCGAGAATTTCCCGCGCCTCACCATAGGCCTGTCGCCGCTCCATGTGCTTGAGGTTGCCCGTCAACCCCATGCGCTCGGCGACTGTGATGGCCGACTTGTTGTCCACCCGGCGGACGGTCGGCTTCCCGTCATCCAGTTGCCGGAACTCTGCGAGGAGGAAGCGAAATCGGCGTCCTTCCTTGTCGGCTTCGTTGGCCGCCACGTAACCGACTCGGTCGACGACAACGTCGCGCACTTGATGCGCTGGCTCGACCAGGAGACTGCGGCCCCTCCGTAGACGAACACGTAGCCGCTCGTGCTCGTCCCGTTCTGCTTGTCACCGGCGTCGTCGGCGTCCACGTAGCTGACCAACTCCAGTGACTCAGGTCCACCCCCGAACTCCAGGGCGGTGTCACGCGTGTTGGCGAGGTAGGCGAGGCAGCGGTCGACTTTGCTCCAGTGCTGGTCGCTCCTCACCGTAAGGCCGCTCCCCAGCTTGCTGCAGGCAAAGGCGACGTCCAGGCTCGTCGTCGTCGCCACGAACTGCAGCGAGCCGACCTTCTGCCGGTACTCCTCCTCCTGTCGCTCCTATGCCTCCTCGTCGTCGAAGGTGAGCTCGGCGTAGGCGTCGACCGAGACCGACGTCTTCGGGGTGCGCCCGGTCTGCTCCTCGTCGATGAAGCGCCTACGCAGCTTGTCGGCGTAGCCCTGCTGGTGCAGCCACAGCTTCCTGCCGACCTGTCACGGACGATCTCCAGCCCGAGGTACTTCTGCACCGGCGAGATCTCACGCAGCTCGAAGGCAAACTCCAGCAGCCCCTTCAGCTCCTTCAGCATCCCGGTGCTGCTGCTGGCGGCGAGCAGGTCGTCGACGTAGACCAGCACCCAGCAGGCCACTCCGTCGTCGCCGACCTTGAAGTACAGAGCCTCGTCGACCTGGCTCTTCTTCCACCCGGCGCCGACCAGCACATCGTTGAGCGCCAAGTACCATAGCAGCGGCGACTGCATCAGCCCGTAGAGGCTCTTCAGCAGCTTGCACACCCGGCCGGTTCTGTCGTTGAAGTAGTCCGGCTGGGACATGTACAGCACCCGGTCGAGCTTGCTCTGTAGGAAGGCGTTCTTCATGTCGTGCTGCATCAGGTTGAGGGTGAGGACGGCGACGATGCTGAGGAAGATCCTCAGCGTGACGTAGCTTCCCACCAGCGCAAATGTCTCGTCGTAGTCGGCGCCATACACCTGGGTGAAGCCCTTCACGACCAGCCTCGCCTTCTCGTGCTCGACGGTGTCGTCGACGTGGTACTTCGTCATCAACACCCGCCGGTTCTTCATGATGTTCACCCCCGGCGGGCGTTCGACCAGCTCCCAAGTGTCCATGTTGATGAGGCTGCGGATCTCCTCCTCCATGGCGGCCTTCACCGCCGGGCCCTTCCAGCTTGCCAACGCCTTCTTCACCGTCATCGTCGAGATGTCCCAACGGTGCTCGGGGTCGGCATGCATGTCGGGGTCGAGCTCCGAAAACTCCTCATCCTCCTCGGCGTCGTCGTACGCCAGGTCGTCGTCGTCCACGTCGTATACCGTGGTGAAGGCAGCGGGGACTAAGAAGTCGGGCAGCCGCCCCTGGCCCCTGGAGCAGCCGCCCCTGCAGCAGCCGCCCCTGGCCTCTGGAGCAGCTGCCACTGCAGCAGCCGCCCCTGGAGCAGCCGCCCCTGGAGCAGCCGCCCCTGCAGCAGCCACCCCTGGCCTCTGGAGCAGCCGCCACTGCAACAGCCGCCCCTGGCCCCTGGAGCAGCCGCACCTGCAGCCGCCCCTGGCCCCTGGAGCAGCCGCCCCTGCAGCAGCCGCCCCTGGCCACTGGAGCAGCCGCCACTGCAGGAACCGCCCCTGGCCCCTGGAGCTGCCGCCCCTGGAGCAGCCGCCCCTGGAGCAGCCGCCACTGCAGCAGCCGCTCCTGGACCCGGTGCAGCCGTGGGGGGGTGGGTATGGGGGTGGCGGGTGTGGGGGTGATGGGTATGGGGGTGGCGGGTGTGGGGGTGATGAGTGTGGGACAGGTGGGGGAGGTTGAGTGGAGGTGGCCGCCGTGAAGCCAGCAGCTCCAGTCGCCCGTGAGGCCGTTGCGCCAGTCGCCCGTGAGCCCGTAGCTCCAGTCGCCAGTGAGCCCGTTGCTCCAGTAGCCCGTGGGTCAGTTGCTCCTGCCGCTCGTCTAGCCGCGGAGCCAGTTACTCCAGTTGCCCGTGTGCCAGTTGCTCCAGTTGCCAGTGTGCCTGTTGCTCCAGTTGCCCGTGTGCCAGTTGCTCCAGTTGCGCCGTGTGTCTGCCGCTTCCGCCGTCGCCTCCCATCTCCTCTCCTGTCACAGTCCCTCCTCCTCCTCACTTCCCCTCTCCTTCTCCTGCGCTTGGTGTACCCCTTCAGGGGGCGTTGACTGCACATTCTTCCCTACAGGCACTTATGGGGGCGTGTCAGACTAATATATAATTCTATATATTGTTCTATAACTGCCTGTAGTGTAGAATACTGTAGTCATATAACTTTCTAGTCGGTGGTGCACCTTGCATGCTCTGTTTGCTATATGTACTCTTGTGCTATAGTGAACACCATCCCCTCTCAACTTTCTCGACACTTCTCCTTACCCTCGAACTCGATCACTAAGCTACTAAACCTATGGCTCCTAAGCCTACTCATGCTTAGTATCTTAACAAGGTGAGTGTGAGAGTACGACGGCTTATGCCAGCTATGCTTGCTTGCCTTTACTTTATCATGCTATTTCTAGCATAGGATAATTATATGCATGCATGAATTGCTTGATTTCCTAGGCTAGGTGCTTTCCTATATTTTATTATAGTTATAGCACCGAGCTAGGTTGCGTGCACCGAATTCTGGCTTTTCGGCGGCCACCGAATTGCCTTCTACCGAATTCGGTAAGGATCTGTTCGGGACGCTTCGCGACCCGCGGAACCTTCGCGTAACACCTGGTTACGGGGCCTTGTGTCGAGCCTATATATAGCCTCGTGTTGTACCCAGGTGATCATTCAATTCACATTCTCTTTTCTGAGCTCGATCCTAGATCCTCACACTTGGTAATCAGAGCGGGTTTTCACGCGAGGTCTTCAACCGCTTAGTTCCGGCCTTTAAAAAACCGCGGGGGCGACGACGAAAGCGCCGATACGGGTATGTAAAACCAGTTCCGCGCAATTTTTCTAAGTCCCCCTCGACTCGGTTTTCGAACACTTCTCAGATTTACTGGTGGAAGGGTTGGAGTTTCGACCGTTCGATCGAGTTTCATCTCAACGGCCCACAGAATTTCGCCCAAAAACGTTGGAATTTGGAGCGTCGGATTGATTTTCTCCTCGACGGCCAAGATCGGACGCGAATTTCGCCCTGGGGAGATTTACGCGACCCACAGAATTCGCGCTCGTCGATCCTATAGTCAACTTGACTCGCAGTAAGTCGACCAGCACCTAGAATTCGATTATTTTCGTCGCGCATCTTCCTGTAAATCGCCAAATGGAGGGAAAAGGAGATATTTCAGTACAGAAAATCGCGGAGTTACGTGCTGAGCATAAGAAAATACATGCGGCGCTCCCACGACTCGAAAAACTCCTTGCGAACCAGTCGGCAACCGCCACAGCAGCAGCGACAACAGTAGCAGCAGCAGCGGCGGCAACACCGACAATTCTACATGCGACAACGGCAGCAGCTACAGTTAACCTCGAAGCAGTAAAGCCGAGGCTATCGGGGGCGTTCGATCCTACAGTAAAAAAGAACGGCGTTCGTCGATTTGTAGCTGAACTCGAAATTTACTTCGAAGCCGTTGGATGCACGACCCCGACAAAAGACGCAATGCGCATACGGCTCGCAGCAACACTGTTACGAGGCCCAGCTCTAGAGTGGATCAACAACAGAATAGTCCAAGGCGAGGGGACGTGGGCGCAGTTTCCGGTAGCACTGATCGAACAGTTCGACACGTTGAACAGTAGCTACTACGGAACACGACGCAACAAGCCAACTAGTGGCATGGGGCGATTGGCACCACCCACGACTGCCGACCCGATGGAGGACGACGAGGGCGATGTGGAGCAGCGGCTAGCAAATAATGAGACGTGCAAATTTTGCGGCGCTACAGGACATCGTATCTTGCCGTGTTGGAAAATGAAGAGAAGGTGTGCGGAGCTGAAGGACAAGAACAGTGCGGCACCCCCGAAGCAGAAAACGGACAACGTGGCAACTTCGGAGAGGGCGAAAAAAGGAGAATATGGTGGCGCAAATTTAAAACGTCACGACCAGCCGGCACCAGGGGAAATCGCCGAGACTAATGGAGGATCCGCGAAACAAGACCCTGCACTGACTGGGAAACTCCAGCCGTATACCCCGACAAGTAAGAATATTACTTCTCGTGGGTTTCAAGTCTTTATTAAGGGAGAGTCAGAAATTAAACCGGTACCGGGTATTATGGGGACCCTACTCCAGAGCGCTAATACGGGTCGAGCGTTCCGAGGAGTTAATATTCTCTCCCAGCAGCACTGTTTAAAGGCTCCCTGTTCCCCACAGATGAAGCCTACACAGCTGCAAAGGCTTAGTGGAAGGTTCCAGGCCCAAGAGAAGCCGAATCGGCCTCGGATAAATCCTTCTAACCTTTCTCAGTTGAAAACTGATACTGAAGCTGCATCTTCGAGCGCAGGACCTAGGGATAACATATTCGACGTACCCTACGATCCTATAAGCGATACCATCTACGGATACTCGGAGCAGCAGCACCCACTAGTACTCGAGGTGATCTGCAACGGGCGTCGCCTCCAGGCCCTGGTGGACAGTGGTGCGTCCCACTCGGTGTGCGACCGCGGGACGTTGGAGAAAATTGGAGAATCCTCAGAAGAAACCCAGTTTACAGCAACGATGGTGGACGGTACGAAGCTTCCCATCCACGGCAAGTCAACACTGCAGCTGCAGATAGGGGCGTTGAGGTGGAAGCCGACGTTGCCGATCACGAACATCAAGGGATTAGATTTCATCTTGGGGCGAGATTTTCTGAAGCGGTTCAACCCCGAGATCGACTGGGTCAACCGGAAAACGTGCATATACAACAACGGGAAACGAGTGGAGCTGCGAAGCTGGACAGATACAGGGAGCGTTCCTGAAACGACACTGGCACGGTTCGAACGGACAGTGAACGAGAGTAACACGGGTTACTTAGCACTGGTTATGGCAGCAGCAGAGGAGGAGGTCTTGGAGCAGTACAAGGATATAATGCCCGACGACCTACCCGCAGGCGTACCTCCAGCACGCACCCACGAGCACGAGATCGTGGAGGAACCAGGTGTGAAACCCGTCTCACGTGCACCATACCGACTGAGTCCGACTGAACTGACAGACATGAAAAAACAGATAGAGTATCTACTGGACAGACAACTGATCCGCCCATCCACCTCTCCCTACGGTGCACCAGTTCTCCTCACTCCAAAGCCAGACGGTAGTTTACGGATGTGCATCGACTACCGCGCACTGAACAAACAGACAGCACTGACTACAGCGCCAGTACTCATCCTACCGGATCCAGACAGAGACTACGTGGTGGAAGCAGACGCTAGTGACCAAGCAGTCGGAGCAGTACTGATGCAGCATCACGAACGCAGTTTGCAGTCCATCACCTACCTCAGTAAGAAGCTGTTACAGTGGGAGAAAGACTTAGCTGTAAGGAAGGGTTCAGGAAAGATTTGGGTACCGAATTACGCCCCGCTACGGCAGATCCTATTGGAGGAATTTCACGACGTACCTTACGCGGGACATTTCGGGAGCAACAAGACGTTAGCAGGGATAGCGAAGTATTACTACTGGCCCGGGATGGCAGCAGACGTGCAGCAGTTCGTCACCTCTTGCGACACGTGCCAGCGGATGAAGAGCAGCAAGCAGAAAAAAGCAGGGTTACTTCAGCCTCTACCCGTATCGGAGCAGCCATGGCAGGTCGTTAGCCTCGACTTCATCACGGGACTTCCTTCGACTTCACGAGGGCATGACGCTATACTCGTGGTGATCGACAAGTTCTCCAAAATGGGTCACTTCATACCGACCAACGCCACAGCTACAGCTGAAGCAACTGCTCGCCTCTTCTTCGACCACATCATCACCATCCACGGCATCCCCGCTACACTCATCTCAGACAGAGACCCCAAATTCACGAGTAAGTTCTGGAAGGAGCTCATGGGACTGTTGGGGACAAAGCTTGCAATGTCTTCAGCATACCACCCACAGACTGACGGACAGACAGAGCGACTCAATCAAGTGGTTGAACAGTTACTGCGCACAGCTTGCAAGGACGACGTCAGCCACTGGGACACACAGTTACCGACCCTAGAGTTCGCTTACAACAACGCATCACATGCGGCCACAGGGAAAACTCCTTTCTTCCTGTGTTACGGACGGGAACCACTCACCCCACAGCAGCCAACTACACCGGCATACGTCCAAGCCGCACATGACTTCGTCACCACCATGCAGCAGCTATGGGAGAAGACTCAGCGACGTCTCACCACGATGTAGAACTCTCAGAAGCAGTATGCCGATCGTCAGCGACGAGATCACTCAGTAGCATTCGGAGATCAGGTGCTTCTTGACACACACAACTTGAACCTGTCTCACCTACCATCCAAGCTCCGGCCTCGCTTCTGTGGTCCTTTTCTCGTTGAGGCACAGGTGACACCAGTTACATTCCGCTTGCGCTTACCAGATACGTGGAAGCTTCACAACGCTTTCCATGTGCAGCTACTGAAGCCCTACAAGGACCCCAACCAACAGTTCCAGGGACGGCAACTACCGCCACCACCACCTGTTCTCATACAGGATGAACTCGAGTACGAGATCGAGCGCGTTCTCACTCATCGGCGCCGCAGCGGCAAGGCCCTCGAGTTCCTGATACGCTGGAAGGGATACGACCCCACTGAGGATAGTTGGGTTGCAGAAGCTGATATGGGCAACGCACGCCGTGCTCTCAAGGACTATCTTGTCAAGCAGGGTGTATCTCACGCCACCCAGCTTTAAGGGGGGGACGTGTGAGAGTACGACGGCTTATGCCAGCTATGCTTGCTTGCCTTTACTTTATCATGCTATTTCTAGCATAGGATAATTATATGCATGCATGAATTGCTTGATTTCCTAGGCTAGGTGCTTTCCTATATTTTATTATAGTTATAGCACCGAGCTAGGTTGCGTGCACCGAATTCTGGCTTTTCGGCGGCCACCGAATTGCCTTCTACCGAATTCGGTAAGGATCTGTTCGGGACGCTTCGCGACCCGCGGAACCTTCGCGTAACACCTGGTTACGGGGCCTTGTGTCGAGCCTATATATAGCCTCGTGTTGTACCCAGGTGATCATTCAATTCACATTCTCTTTTCTGAGCTCGATCCTAGATCCTCACAGTGAGCCAGCGTAGCTCCTGTGCAGCCATGGCTGTGGCGTAGATCTCAGCCTCACAACTGGAGCCGAGAACTGAAGACGAGTGTGTAGAACGCCAGGAAACTGAACCAGAGCCAAAGCTGAAGGTGTAACCCTGTGACGACCGCTGAGTAGCCAGGTCGTCAACCCAAGAATCGTCCGAATTCCCAGTGAGGACAATGTCGCCCCGTCCTCCAAGCACGAGCCCCATGCCCGATGTACTACACAAGTAGCGTAATACCCTCTTAGCAGCATCCATGTGCACCTTTCGGTGCCGACCAGGAGCCACGTAGCGAGCCAGAAGGCCAAGAGGGTGCGCAAGGTCAGGACGAGTGCAGATCATCAGGTACATGAGGCAGCCCACTAGCTCTGGGTAAGGACCACTCGGCTCTACGGACTCGTCCGAAGGTGGAGCTGAGAGCGAGTGACCTGTAGCCAGAGGAGTGTGCTGTGCCAGAGACCACGTGAAGCCGAAGCGCTGAAGGACCTGCTGCACCATGTGTGACTGAGTCAGTGTGATGGTGCGGCGTGCTCTGTCCCAGGTGATCTGCAAGCCAAGGTAACTGCGCAGCTCACCCAGGTCTGTGCACATGTGTCTCTTCTGCAGCTCCGACTTCACCAGGGCGAGAGCCTCAGTGTCAGCAGTGGCAAAGACCAAGTCGTAGACGTACACGAGGATGTAGAACGGCGGCAGCGAAGTGTTGGTGCGCAGAAACAGCGACGGGTCAGCAGTCGACGGAGCAAACCCAAGAGCAGCAAGTGTCGTCCTCATTGTGTCGTGCCACTCACGCGGGGCGTGGCGGAGACCGTAGACCGGCCGCCGGAGGCTCCACTGGGTACCAGAAGGGAACGACCCAGTGAAGCCAGGAGGGCGGCGCAGCCAGATCTCCTCATGCAGGCTACCCTGTAAGAAGGCTGTGCTGAAGTCAAGAGAGTGAAGCTCGTAGTCACGCTGAGCGGCAACGTGCAGCAGCACCCGAAGACCACTCTTCTGGGTGGGGGAGAAGGTCTGGAAGAATTCTACTCCCTCTCGCTGACTGAAACCTCAAGCAACATAACGAGCCTTGAAGACAGGCGGAGAACCTGGCGGCCGCTTCACCCTGAAAATCCACATGCCATCGACGATGTTCGCCCCAGGAGGGGGAACCTCGTCAACGTAAGTACCTGTGGACCTCTAGGATGCCATCTTTGCATCCATGGCTGTCTGCCATTGAGAGGAGCACTCACCCGTGATCGCCTCAGCGTAAGAGTGCGGGGTCGGGATGTCTGGAGCATCCGGGTCTCCCTCAGGGGCAAGCAGCATAGACACGAGATGAGGCGCAGCGGCTGCAAGACACTCAAGGTCCTCCTACCTATCCCCAAGGACGTCCGTGCCAAGAGCACACTCACCCCCGACGGACGGAGGACAGACAGACTCTGACTCAGCAACAAGACTAGTGGCGTAGTCTAGACGAAAGGCAGCAACAAAGTCAACAAGCTCAGAGACTAAGGCAGACGCAGCAGCAGACTCAAACGACGGGTCAGTGATAACTGTGGCTAGCAGACGTGTGACAGTAGGGTGAGCAGCACGAGCGCGGTCAGACTTAGGCTCTCGAACGTCAGGCAGAGAAGACGCAGGAGGGGACGGCAGGGGAACACGCTGCGGAGCAGAGGAAGGACGCAGGGCCATGAGGTGTGTGCTGGGGACAGCCGGCGGACGCTCACGAGGAACACGACGACCAGGACGACCAGTGCGGACAGTGCGAACAGGCAAGACAGCCTGTCAGCTCAGTGTAAGGAGAAGGAGCAGGCAGCGGTGAGCCAGGCTGTAACGGAAGACCAGCAGAAGACGGGAGGCTAAGAACCTGGCGAAGCACGGAGCCAGGCGGTGGCAGAGACGAAGGTGACGGCGGAGCGAAGAACAGTCGCGGCGGTGCAGTGACACCAGCACCAGTAGCTCTAGCACCTCCTGCAGCTCCAGAACTGTCAAAATGTTGTATTTGTCTAGCCTGCAGTGGGGTACTCTATAGCGAGTACAGCCCAATCTAGGGTTTCCTATATGTACTCAACTGCTTGCTAGTGCAACCCCTCTTTCTTGTTCTAAATTTTCTGCTCGTACTTCTGACATGCTATCAGAGCCTGTCCTTCCTTGGCCTGTGGGCCCACCAACCTGCTTTCGCTGCTACTCGATCTGTCGCACGCCCCGTGGCGCGCGGCCCCTTTTCTTCCTGGCGCGCCGGCCCCGCTGGACCTGCGCGCCGCACCATGTTGACCTTCGCGTCGCCTCAGGGGACCCGCGCGCCACCCCCGTCGACCCTCGCGTCGCCCCCAGGGACCCGCGCGCCACCCCTGGAGCCGTGCGCGACCCCCCCGCTGCCTCGTCGCGGCGCCCAGGGGATCCGCGCGCGGCCCCTCGCTGCCCCGTGGTGGCGCCCTGGGGGCCGCGCGCCGTCCCCCGCGCTCCTACCCCGTGCCACCCGTTTTAGGGTTTGGGGGTGGGGAGTGTGGGGGTGGCGGTTGTGGGGGTGCCGGTTGTGTGCGCCGTCCCCTACTCCTCCTCCTCCTCCTCCGTCTCCCGCTGCTGCAGCTGCCGCTCAGGGGGGTGGGTGTGTGGGAGCCGAAGGAGTGGTGCTAGGGGGGTGACGTGGGAGTGGAGCTAGGGGTAAAGCAAGGGGTGTGTGAAAGGGGGGGTGGGACAGTTTGGGGAGGTTGAGCGGAGGCTGCCGTCTTGTCGTCCGCAGCACCTGTAGTCCGGGGCGCTGTCCTGGTAGCCCAGTCGTAGCCAGCTGCGCCAGTCGTCCGTGGGTCCGTTGCTCCTGCCGCTCAGAGTTAGCCGCAGAGCCAGTTACTCCAGTAGTCCGGGGCACTGTTCCGGTAGCCGCTGTGCCAGTGTGACTCTTGTTGCCCGTGTGTCTGCAGCTTCAGCCGTCGCCTCCTATCTCCTCTCCTCTTACAGTCTCGCCTCCTCCTCCTCACTTGCCCTTTGTGAATGCCTCTAGCTTTGCTTGCAATTGTGAACCTGCTCTATGACTGCGTGCTCTGCTGATTACACCCCACTTTGGCTATGGGGGTGTGTCAGAATGTTGTATTTGTCTAGCCTGCAGTGGGGTATAGCGAGTACAGCCCAATCTAGGGTTTCCTATATGTACTCAACTGCTTGCTAGTGCATCCCCTCTTTCTTGTTCTAAACTTTCTGCTCGTACTTCTCACAAGAACCTCCAGCTCCGGTGCCACCAGCGTCAGCACCTCCAACAGCTCTAGAACCTCCAGTGCCAGCACCCGCAGCAGCTCCAGAACCTCCAGCTCCAGCGCCACCAGCGCCAGCACCTCCAACAGCTCCAGAACCTCCAGCGCCAGCACCCGCAGCAGCTCCAGAACCTCCAGCTCCAGCGCCACCAGCGCCAGCACCTCCAACAGCTCCAGAACCTCCAGCGCCAGCACCAGCAGCAGCTCCAGAACCTCCAGCTCAAGCGCCACCAGCAGTAGCACCCCCAGAACCGGCACCTCCAGCTCCAGGGCCTCCAACCTCAGAGTCGACAGCAGCACCTCCAGGTCCAATAGGACCTCCAATCCCAGCAGCTCCAGTACCTCCAGTACGAGCACCTTCGGGACTAGCTGCTCCAGGAACTCCAGTAGCAGAGTCACCAGCTCTAGCGCCTCCCGCAGCAGGGCCCCTAGCTCCAGCAGCGCAACCCTGACGGCTAACGTACCACTCACGCAGCTGCTGTGGGGAGAGAGGGACAGCACCGGCTCTTGTGCCTCCAACACCAGCACCTCCCGCAGCAGGGCCCCCAGCTCCAGCAGCTCGACCCTGACGGCTAACGTACCACTCACGCAGCTGCTGTGGGGAGAGAGGGAGACGACGACGAGAGTGCAGCGGCGAGGCACCAGCGGAGCGACTACGAAGACGGCCGCTCCAGGGAGACTGCTCACCAGACGCCTCAGCGCCCCCAGGTGCAGCACCCCCAGACTCAGTACCCCCAGGCTCAGCACCCCCAGACTCCGCACCCCCAGGCTCAGCACCCCCAGGCTCCGCACCCCCAGGCTCAGCACCCCCAGAAGCAGCACCCCGAGCAGGACCACTCTCAGCAGGACCTGAGTCACTAGTGACCTCAACCGGCGCAGTCAAGGGAGGAGGGTCTACCTGAGACACACCTGAAGGAGCAGGACCGGGAGCGGGGAGGGGGTCTACCTGGGTAGCACCTGGAGCGAGGAAGAGCGGCGGGGGGGGGAGAGGGGCAGTGTGGTAGGGGAAGAGACGGTAAAAGGGAACCGACTTGTTGAACGTGACGTCCTGAGAGGGGAAGACACGGCGCGAGGTGAGGTGGTAGAACCGCCAACCAGGCGCGTCAGGACAAAGCCAAGGAAGACACACGGAACGGCGCGGGCAGAGAGCTTGTCCGCGGTGGTATCGCGGACAAAGGCACGAGAACCCCAGACCCGGAACACCGACGCATCGCCAACCTCCCCCGTCCACCGCAGTGTGGGCGAGGTCTACGGCAAGGAGACACGGGGCCAGAGGTTGAGCTGATGCGCGGCGTAGTGGACCGCAAACGACCACAGAAAATGGGGGGCAGCCGCATGGACCATGGAGGTACGAGCGATCTCCATGACCAAGCCAATGCGGCGCTCAGCAACCCCATTCTACTGCGGAGAGGCCGGAAGCGTGAACGTCTGGAGAATGCCCTCCCCACGACAAAAGCTTTGCAGAAGGTCGGAGGAAAACTCACCACCTCTGTCAGAGTGCAGACGCAGGACGGGATACTCCGTCCCGAACTGCTCACAGAGCTAGAGACGGGCACCGCGGATCCAAGGGATCAAAACATCAGGAACCTCTGCGCAAGGGGAAGACCGTGGTGTAACGCGAGTAGTCGTCAACAACCAGCAGGAAGTACCGCTCGCGGTCCTGCCCACTGACGCGGGCTGGGCCACACACGTCCATGTGCAGGATCTGCAGGGGAGCTGTCGTCGAGGGAAAGGAGGAGGAGTGAGGAGGGGTGCGCTGCCACCCCTCGACATAGGGAAGACAGGGAGGAGCAGGCGAGGGTGGGAGGGGAGGGAGAACCCTGGGAAGTCCAGAGACAAGGACACGTCGGTGCATGCTACGAAGGCGCTGCACCGAGGGGTGACCAAGACGGTGGTGCCAAAGGAGGGTCTGGTGCGACAAAGCGCGACATGAGCAGGGGACCGCTAGCTGACCTGACGCAGACGCAGACGCAGCGACCTGAGGGGACACAGTAGTCAGTGTGTACAGACTCGAGCCAGGCGCACGGGTAAACGTGGCCAGGTGCCGGCCCGTCCTGGAGCACGTACAGTGGGTCACGCGCTGCCCTTAAGGAGTGAACTGGTCAACCCACTGGTCCTGGAGATCAGCACCACTCACCAAGTTCGTAGAGAACGAGGGGAGGTGAAGACCTGACAGGGAGCCAGACGGGACCGCCGGACACGGCAGGACCGTGGAGGAGTGCGCAAGGACTGGACCCCCAGAGGGGTCTGCCAGGGAGTCTGCAACCGGCCGACTGAGCGGCGTGAGGGTGGTGCTGTCGCGAAAGAAGGAGCGGGAAGCACCTGAGTCAAGTGTGAAGGTGTACAAGGCCTTAGCAGGCGCAGTACCAGAGAGAGCAGACTCACCAGTACCTGGAGCAGCAGCCTCACCAGCACCTAGAGCAGAAGACGCACTAGCATCTAGAGCAGCAGCCTCACCAGCACCTAGAGCAGGAGACGCACTAGCACCCAGAGTAGCAGCCTCACCAGCACCTAGAGCAGCAGGCTCTATACCTGGGTCAGGCGGTACGCGCAGGTAACAGGCACGGTCAGCACTAGTAGGCAATGCATACATGGTAGTGAGAATAGCATCATAGTTAAGAGCAAAGATATCTACCCTCTGCCCAAGCAGCTCCAGCCAGGTGGGGAGCTCAGCCTCGTCGCCAAACTCGGTACGCCAGGCGTCGCTCAGACGGGCAAAGCAGCGGGACTGTGTGTGACCAAGCGTCCCGCAAGCCTGACCAGCCCGATCACCTGTGCGAATGACGTACGGACAGCGAACGGTACTCCGATACCCTCTACTCTGAGCGTACCACTCATGAAGCTGCTGGGACGTAAGTGTCTCGCGCGGACACCGCTGCAGCTGCGGCTGGCCGCTCCAAGACGCTCCCGACTAACCAGCTCCAGGGCGACAGCTACGACGGCTACCGCCACAACCCCAACTAGCGTACCAGTCACGAAGCTGCTGGGGCGTGAGAGACTCGCGCGGACGTCGCTGGAGCTGCATCTGGCCACCGCCAGTAGCAGCAGTAGCAGCCTAGCAGTAGTAACAGAAGTAGCAGCAGTAGCAGCGCGGGCAGGGCAGGTGCGGCAGGCAGGTAGGCAGGCAGACAGGCAGGCAGATGGCGCGGCAGCACACGAACAAGGCAGGTGCTCACCAGTGGCGGCACTGGGTCGTTCCCTCCTGGTACCCAGTGGAGCCTCCGGCGGCCAGTCTACGGTCTCCGCCAGGCGGCGCGTGAGTGGCACGACTCACTGAGGACTACACTTGCGGCTCTTGGGTTTGCTCCGTCGACTGCTGACCCGTCGCTGTTTCTACGCACCGACACTTCGCTGCCGCCGTTCTACATCCTCGTGTACGTCGACGACTTGGTCTTTGCCACTGCTGACACTGAGGCTCTCGCCCTGGTGAAGTCGGAGCTGCAGAAGAGACACACGTGCACAGACCTGGGTGAGCTGCGCAGCTACCTTGGCTTGCAGATCACCCGGGAGAGAGCACGCCGCACCATCACACTGACTCAGTCACACATGGTGCAGCAGGTCCTTCAGCGCTTTGGCTTCACCTGGTCCTCGGCACATGCCACTCCTCTGGCTACAGGTCACTCGCTCTCAGCTCCACCTTCGGACGAGTCTGTAGAGCCGAGTGGTCCTTACCCAGAGCTAGTGGGCTGCCTCATGTACCTGATGACCTGCACTCGACCTGACCTTGCGTACCCTCTTGGCCTTCTGGCTCGCTACGTGGATCCTGGTCGGCACCGAAAGGTGCACATGGATGCTGCTAAGAGGGTACTACGCTACTTGTGCAGTACATCGGGCATGGGGCTCGTGCTTGGAGGACGGAGCCCAGTTGTCCTCACTGGGCACTCGGACGCTTCTTGGGTTGACGACCTGGCTACGCAGCGGTCGTCACAGGGTTACACCTTTAGCCTTGGCTCTGGCTCTGTCTCTTGGCGGTCTACACGCTCGTCCTCTGTTCTCGGCTCCAGTTGTGAGGCTGAGATCTACGCCACAGCCATGGCTGCACAGGAGCTACACTGGCTCACCTACCTACTGACCGACCTTGGAGAGCGACCTCGTTCTCCTCCAGTGTTGTACGTAGACAACAAGGCCTCCATTGCCTTGTGTCAGGAGCACAGACTGGAGCACAGAACGAAGCACATCGCTCTGCGTTACTTCCTTGCTCGAGAGTTGCAGCAGCGTGGTCAGCTTCGTCTTGCTTACGTGGCCACTCGGGCCAACACTGCTGATATATTCACCAAGGTACTTCCGCCTGGTGATCATCAACGCCTTTGTACGTCAACGCCTTTGTACGTTGTTGGGCCTTGTGCCTACGTTTCCTCACTTACCGTAGGCTCTGCCTGTACTGTGATTTATTTGTATATACCCGCATGCTTACTCTTGGTAGGTGGAGATCACTGTGCTGTTGTTGTTGCATATATACCTCTGCATGTGAACTGGCCTTGTGGCTCTTTGCTTGTGCTCAGTGTGTGTGGTGACGTAGTGATCCACCCTGAGCTTGCTTTGCTTCTCTTGACTGGTTTGGTGACCCCTTGCTCTCCCCCACTTTGCCTATGGGGGTGTGTCAAATTATATGTATGTCATATATGTGTAGGTTGTAGTGTGGTAGCCAACATGGGGTACAACCCCATTAGGGTTTCACATTTGTACCCAACTCTTTCATAGTTCATCCATTCCTGCAAGGACAAGGTACCAGAGAGTGATAGTGAAGATGACGGCCGTGCAACGCTGACCCTCACCAGTGATTCTGGCACAGAGTAGCTAAGTGATGGTGCTTCCTAGACTCGTAGTCTAGGTACCTTAGTTAGAAGCTGAACTGACTAGTGTAGAGTGGTTTCTGCAAACTTGTTAAACATAGAGTAGGCTTATAAGGTAGGACATATTCTAATATCTGATTTATAAGGTAGGACATATACTAAAATCTGATGCAAAAGGCGGGCCCTAAATGAAATGTCTGATGCAGAAGACGGGCCCGAAGGGACCGTCTGATGCGTCAGGCTGGTTCTGGCACTAGCGAGGACCCTGGCTACACCTCTCAGCTGATTAGCAGCTACAAATGCCAACATTGATAATAGGTTCCCAGCTTCGAAGCCAACCCTGCACCACTAATACCTCCATGCACTATCCCTATCTACTCTACCAAGCAGGAACCTCCTCCCATTCACAGCTTTTTCCCCAAGAGCCCTTTACTTCAATCACACTCACTCTATCCACCAGCGATTGTGGTAACTCCTTCAGCTGCACGCAACCGTCCAGATCCACCTCCCTCAGACAGGACAAACTGCCCAAGTCACTGGGCAGAGCCCTCAGCTCCTTGCATTCTTGCAGCGAGACTTGGATAAGTGAAGGGAGGGAGAATGGAAACGGGAGAAAACGCAGCTTGGGCAGACGATTGAGTTTCAGAGAGGAAAGGCGGGTGAAGAAGGCGAGGGAATCTGGAAGACAGGTGATCTTAGGACAGTTGATGATGCTGAGTTGTATAAGGGAGGAGAGCAGAGTGAAGGAAGACGGAAGGTCCTGCAGGCTTTTGCATGTATCCAAACCCAACTCATGGAGTGCCTTCAGCTGCCCGAGATTCTCGGGCAGGTGAGTCAGCCGAGAAAGGGACTTGAGATCAATCTGCTCCAGTTTCGAAAGCGTAGCAATGGAAGAGGGGAGGGACGTCATGGCATGGCACTTTTCGAGCAGCAGCACTGCCAACTCCCTCAGATCGCCTAAATTCTCCGGAAGCGAAGGGAGGTTGGAGTTGACAATGTGAAGGTGCACCAGAGATGACAGGCGCCCCAACCCAGCCTGCCCTATTGATCCAGGCATCCTGGGAAGCTCAGGCAGTGGGGTGCGAGGTATAGCCTCCTCTTCGGCTTCAGCGTTGGCTGGGGTGTGGTTGAGGGCTGGCAGGCTTACAAGCTGCTGGAGGGAACGGAGGTCATATAGGTTCAAGTGAAGAAGGCGGTCGAGGGAAAGGAAGGACTTCGGGAGGTAGTGGGCTGACTTAAAGACATTTGAGATGATAACAGTCGCTACAGATTGCGGAAGGGAGATAGGCGCTACAAGTGGGGGCGGCGAAGGGGAGTTGGAGGAGGGGAATGGAGAAACCAAGCTGGTGCTAGATTTGGGGAGTTTTAGGCCAGTGCAGTTTTCGAGCGTGAAATGCCTGAGCCTAGGCAGCAGATGGAGGCCTTCTGGAAGGTTCGTTAGCTTTGGGCAGGATGAAATCAGCAGTTCTTGAAGTAGCGGGAGTGGAGTGATGGTGGTGGAAAAGGAGGAGGTGTCAGCAGATGGGGTGGCGGCAGATGATGGGGCAGCAGATGACGGGGCAGCAGATGAGGTGGCAGTAGCTGAGGTGGCAGAAAATGAGGCAGCAGCAGCAGCAGCAGCAGAGGAGCTGGCAGCAGGAGGAGAAGATCCAGCAGCTGGGGCACCAGCCTCAGCAGGAGGAAAGAAGGACGGGAAGACCTTCACCCGCTTGCAATTCTCCACTTTCAGAACTTTCAGGCTGCACAGGTTGCCCATGCCACTGGGAAGCCCCTCCAGCATCGCACACCCATCGATGATCAGCTGCTCCAAGCGAGTGAGCAAGCTGAAGGAGGAGGGAAAGCCTCACAGGAAGCAGGATCCGTCCAGATCATACTCCTCGTCATCGTTGGTGTATGTTTCGGTTGTTTGCACTTTGAGGATTTCCAGGCTCGGCAGCTCCCCGAACCTATCGGGCAGGTACGGCATGCCGCAGTTTAGCAGCTCTAGTGTACGGAGCTTAGACAGCTTCTCAAAACCCAGAGGCAACTCCCTAAGCGAGGATCCACCGTAGATGAGTAGCGTTTCTAGTGAAGAGAGGTTGGTGAAGGAGGCAGGGAGCTCGAATAGGTCGTAGCATTCGTAGATGGTCAGCTCTTTCAGCTGCCCTAGCTGCCCGAACGAGTCAGGCAGGTGAGAAAGGCCTGTAGAAAACAGCTTCACAGAGACCAGGTTTTGCAGCTGCCCAATGTCTCCGGGCAGGCCTGAAAAAGAGCAGCCGTCAAGAATGAGGCTTGTGAGCGCTCCCATGGCGCATACAGACTCGGGGAGGTTCACCAGATTGACGCACTCAACCACTTTCAACTCCTTCATCGCCGTAAGGAACCCCAGGGAATGCGGAAGAGCCGTAAGATTATCAAGGAACTTCAGATGCAGCTGCTGAAGAGCGGAAAACTGGCCGATATTGTCAGGGAGCGAGGATAGGCGTGAGCAATTGAGGATCGTGAGATTACGGAGGGCAGGAAATCGCAAGGGTTGGCCGGCGGGCTGCTGACCGAACGAATCGGGAAGCGCGGTGAGAGCAGCCAGATCGTCTAAATGCAGCGTATCCAGGTCGGGCAGCTGGAGAAGATTCTCTGGTAGGCTGGCGAATCGGGGACAATGGTCGAGAGAAAGGTGGGAGAGGGTCGGCAGATGACAAATGGATTCTGGAAGAGCGGCCAGGAGTGGCAGATACGATAGGCTTAGGATCTTGATGTTACGAAGCTGACCTAAATCGCTCGGGAGATGGCCAATAGGGCAGTTGCGAAGAGAGAGGTGCTCCAGAAAGGTGAAACGCTCGAACGAAATAGGCAGCTTGCGAAGAGACTGCGACACGATGAGTAACTGCTTCAGTCCCAACAAACCGCACAGCTCGTCTGGTAACCAGGTAACGTTACGAAAACTCATGCTGAGGCGCGTGAGCTGCTGTAGGCGGCTGATGGAAGGTGGGATATCGCAAACACCTTTTCCCAGCCGTAGATCCAGATTGACCAATCGCGTGCAGGAATTGAAGATTTCGGCGACATCCGAGGCCGCGATCGGTACAAGGCTGGTCGACTGATTCCCGCGGCTACTACCGGCCGATTGCGTGCTCGATATTGACTGGTAGCTTGTTCTTCTGATACCGGACGTCACTGGTTGGCGATCGTACAGGTGCACTGTGAAATGGGTCAGCGACGAGCCGCATCCGTTGCAGATGGATCGCACGAGGTGGCGATCTACGACGTCCGTCGCGAATTCGCCGAGGTGCAGGTGGCGAAGGTTCGGGAATCCCGAGGTGGGTGAGATCAAGAGCGAGGCGAGAGTTCGTGCAGAGAAAAAGCGGTTTCGAGGCACGACGATGGCGGGATGCACAGATCTGGCGACGCGCAGCCATCGCTTGCAGACCAGAGCGTGGCGGAAAGCAGTGAGCGACGAAGCTGTGGCGACAGGAGCCTCGGGTAACCCGAACAAGACGCTCTCGCTCGGCAGGTGCTCGTTCAACGCGTTCTCGATCCTTTTTTGCAGAATGGGCTCGTTACTGGGACAGTCGTGGATATCGAACTTGGTGCCCTTAGATGCGACGAGGAGAAGAATCGTTTCTAGCAAATCGTCAGAAATACTTGAAAAGAGATTATCATGGCTGCTAATTCGTTGCCGACGTTCTGGCTGATCAGGGGCCCATGGCTGCTGTGGCATTTTCCCTTGCGCTAGCTCAATGGTACCCTTAGGGCCGATCATATTAGCAGATGTCAAGTACGAAGCAGCAAAAATACAAGCTCATAACAACACGGAAGTCATAACGTGACGGTATAGTCCACTCCAGGGTCTGAAATCTAGGTCGGTTTTTCAGAGACCACGATTTCCTTGCTTGCTGGGGGTGTGGATGGAACCTCGCTGTATGTAAACCGCCGAAGCACTGGGGTGTGGGAGTTTCGAACGTGCCTCATAGGGTCCGCCATATTTCATTCGTTCAGGGAGGTTCAGTCTGTTGCGCTATGGTCTCAAGCGGTGAAAAACAGCTGCTCTGCCTCAACGGTTCGCAGGGCGGTAAACGAACACCAAACGAAAAACCACGAACCACCAGAAATTCGAAATCCCAGTTCTTCCGCTTTGCCACACTTCCCAAACCACTAACCGCGAAACCTAACCAGCTCCAAACCATACCAAGCCAGACAGGTTCAAAACCATTCGAAGACAACCAGAACCAAACCATACCAAACCAAACTGTTCGCCTCCGAACTTATGACGAGCCTGGTTTCCCGCCAAATCTCATTGTCACTTTTCCTGTCAAACAAGCCTGCTCATCCTCTCTGATTCACAAGCACCAGCAGCAGCAACTCTCTGATTCACAAGCAGCAACGACTTTCTGGTTCACAGGCAGCAGCAACTCTCTGATTCACAAGCAGCAACGACTTTCTGGTTCACAGGCAGCAGCAACTCTCTGATTCACAAGCAGCAACGACTTTCTGGTTCACAGGCAGCAGCAACTCTCTGATTCACAAGCAGCAACGACTTTCTGGTTCACAGGCAGCAGCAACTCTCTGATTCACAAGCAGCAGCGACTTTCTGGTTCACAGGCAGCAGCAACTCTCTGATTCACAAGCAGCAGCAGCTCTCACAAGCCCTTACCTTACCAGTCTTCCATTAGAGTTTCTCTCATGTTGCCTACCTCTCAGCTAGCATCCGAGGAGAACATGACGCAAACACCAGCGGAAACATCTCAGCAGCCTTTTGTTCAGGCTGCAAACCAGCCGCTTGCAGCGACGCAGCAGAAAATGATCGGTGATATCTTTTCCCGCATTTCTGACGACCTGCTGGGTGTGATCCTTCGTTTTGTTGCTTCTAACGGCAAAGAATTCGACAGCATTGATTCGCTCGCTAATACCGAGGACATTCTCCAGAAGAAAATTGAGGATGCATTGCGGAAGCCGCTGCCATGCGAGAGCCAGCGGTTAGGCACGACTAAGGTTCCTCCTTCCGAGACTTGCTCCTTAGTCGCGTTCAGCCACGCTCTCGTCTGCAAGCGATGGCTGCGCGTCGCCAGCTCCGTGCATCCCGCCATCATCGTCCCTCGAAACCGCTTCTTCTCCTCACGAGCTTTCGCCTCCCTTCTCGCTCCACCAAAATCTAGGTTCTCGAATCTTAGTCACCTGCATCTCGGCGAGTTCGCGTTAGACTCCATTGATAGCAACCTCGTGCGATCCATTTGCACCGGATGCGGCTCAACGCTGACGCATCTCACGATGCACCTGTACGATCGACGGTTCTCGCGATCCACGCAGCACAGCAGTAGCGGACGCCATGGACAGTCGAACAGCCTCGCACCGTCCGATGTCGCTGCCATCTTCGAATCCTGCTCGCGATTGGTCAATCTCCAGCTGGACGGTGTTCAGGAGATTCCGGCTTCCATCAGCCGTCTGCAGCAGCTCACGAGGCTCAGCGTGAAGTTAAGCGAAGGCGTTACCGGGTTACCAGAGGAGTTCGGCAGGCTGGTGGGACTTCAGGACTTGCAGTTTCAGTCGGGGCGTTCGTTGAGTACTTCACCTGATCCCATATGCTATCTCAGCTCCCTCGAGCGACTCACCTTCAGCGGCTCCCACATTTTCCATCTGCCCAGTAATTTGGGGCAGCTCCGGAATCTGAAGTTCATCAGCCTCATGTTTCTAGAAGAAGTTTCTGAACTGCCAGTTTCGATCTGCGAGCTTTCAAGCCTTATGCACCTTTCTCTCAGCCATTGCCCGCAGCTCACCAGGCTGCCCGAAAACCTTCACCAACTGCCCAATCTGGACACACTGGAGCTGATTGGACTGATGGCTCTGACAGCACTACCTGAGAGTATCGACCAGCTGCCAGCTCTACAGGAAATATATATTCACACCTGCCCGTTACTGACGCAACTGCCAGACTCCCTATCCGCCAGCCAGTCCCTTCGTCGCCTCACAGTAGACAACTGCCTAGACATGGCCTCGCTACCCGACGACATCGGCCTGATTGATACTCTCCAGTACCTGCACCTGGACGCTCTTGATGAGCTCAACGTGCTTCGGGACTCCGTTTCACTGGAATGTTTGGAGATCTATGGTGGAACCTGTATTGAAATGCCGCCTGTTGGGTTTGAGCAGCTGCTGCAGCTGAGGAGATTGGAGCTGTTTAACTGCTCCATTACCGAACTGCCTGAAGATTTTGGAGACTTAGCGAACTTGAAAGAATTTAAGATTGGTACCAGGGATACTTACACCAGGAGGGGGTTCGATGTTGACATTTTCTTAATTTCTGGTCCGAGAAATCCGGAAGCAGAGGTTGCTTCTGAGTCTGCCTTAAGCGGGTCATGCGCTCTTCGTGCTCTTCCACACTCGCTAGTTAACCTCCCCCGTCTGGAGCTGCTGATAATCGACGGATGCGAGGAGCTAGTGGAGCTGCCAATAGGCATGGGCAATCTGTCCAGCCTTACAGCTCTTGAGGTGATGAACTGCGAGAATCTGCGTGTCTTCCCTTCGCTCTTGGCTCGCGTTGATCCAGGACCTTCTGTCGCTGCTGCTGCCGCCGCCGCCGCCACCGTGACTGCTGCTCCTGCTGCCGCCGTTGCCGCTGCTGCTGCTGCCACTGCATGTTCTTCCGGAGCCGATCCTTGCCCCTCTGCTAGCTACATTCCTCTCCCGTCACTCCAGCGCCTGAAGATCTCTGGCTGCCCCAAACTGGAATGTCTTCCAGAGGGCCTCGATCTGCTGCCTAGGCTGGAAGATTTCACTCTTGCAGACTGCAAGAATCTAAGACTTGCCGACCAGACCGTTTGGCTTCCCACTGTACCGGTCGACCCCCTGCCTCTTTCTGCACCTATCTCCCTTCCTCGCTCCCTGACCTCCATTTCCATTTCCGACACCTTTGAGAGAGCTCGCTACCTGCCAGAGTCCTTTCTTTCCCTCAGCCGCCTCACCAGTCTGAAGATCCAAGGCCTCCAATCCCTCCAGCAGCTGATAGCCCCTCTGTCCTTACACCAAAATCCATCCAAAAGGAAGGGGGAAGCCGCGCCTCATGTTCCTCCTGAAAACTCGAGTCCTAGGCAAGCTTGGTTGGAGCTCCTATCCTCTCTCACCTTCCTCCACATCAGCAATACCAGGTTGCCTTCGCTCCCAGATAACCTGAGTGATCTGAGAGGGCTGAAAGTACTTGTTCTAGAGGAGTGCCCTGCCATGCCACTCCTTCCTGCCTGCCTCTCCGACCTTTCCAATCTTGAACGGCTCTCCATCAAGACTCTCCCGCTACTTACCAACCTGCCCGAGAACCTTGGGCAGCTGAAGGTTCTCAGCCTGCATCTTGAATCATGCAAGGAGTTGCAAGGCCTTCCTGCTTCCCTCACTCTCATGACCTCCCTCATATGCCTCAGCATTGTTGACTGTCCCCGCATCACCAGCCTTCCAGATTCCATTTCCTCTCTCTTCCACCTCGCATCTCTAAAGCTGAACCACCTGCCTGGTCTGAACCATCTCCCGCCCACTCTCCCCCTCCTCCCGTCCCTTGTCAAACTTTCTCTAAGAGAGTGCACTGGATTACGTGCTCTGCCCAGCAACTTGGGCAGTTTGTCCTGTCTGAGGGAGGTGGATCTGGACGGGTGCTTGCAGCTAGAGGTGCTGCCTCAGTCGTTGATGGAGAGGCAGAATGTAGTTGAAGTGAAGGGCAGCTGGGGAAGTGCTGGGAATTGAAGTGAAGGGCAGCTGGGGAAGTGCTGGGAATTGAAGTGAAGGGCAGCTGGGGAAGTGCTGGGGATTGAAGTGCTGGAGCGTTTTTTTTTTGTTTTTGTTATTGTGTTACTACTGTACTCCTGGTCCTTCTTTGGTTGAAATGCGGTTATTTATAGAACTGAGCTGGCAGTACTGCTGCTTCTGGTAGCGGATCGGCGTGGCGGCGGTGGTAGTGGTGGAGGGGTTGGGGTTGGTGCAGGGGCAGGAGCAGGTGGGTTGGTGCAGAGGCAGGAGCAGGGGTAGGGACAGCAGGAGGAGGCAGCAGACACAGCGGCAGCAGGGGCATCAGGGGCAGCAGGAGAAGAAGAGGCAGCAGCAGGGGCAGCAGCAGGGGCAGCACCAGGGGCAGCAGCAGGGGCAGCAGCAGGGGCAGCAGGGGAGCATACAGCCTGCATCACAGCAGCAGTCTGCATCCCCCCAGGGGGTTTAGTTCCCCGCCATGGTGCCTATACTGGCTGACCCCGGCCCTGCACCCTCCACCCGCGTAGTGCACCTGTTGGGAATTCTCGATCGCGACTCAGATTTTAGCCAGTTTAGAGTTCCCTGTACCCACCCTCGTTGTGCAACCCTGGGGGTGTGTAGCAGGTACAGCTGATGCTTCTGTGGGAGGGTGGGGCGGATGGTGGTGTTGGGGAAGCTGCTGGTGCTGGGGGCAGTGCCGATGCAGGCCATTGTGGCATGATGCATGGGATGGGGGGAATGGTAGGCATTCCGAATGGTATGTGAAGGATGGGGTATGGCATGAGGCGGATGTACCAGTACCTGTATCCTCACACATGGGGGTATTGGCAATAGCATAGGGTATGGGATGGGGAGGGACAGGAGGAGGTCGAGGAGGGGATGGGATCTGCCAAGTTTGCATCAGAAAGTGGTCAATGTTACATCGCTGATGCAACTGCATCATTTTCACTCTCCACACTCAAATTAGGGTTTTGTTCTGTTCTCGCATATGCCATAGAGTAATTTGCTCTCAATTACCGTATCACGCATTCATAGCAAACTTCAATCAAGCACTCACGCTGTTATGAGCTGTGAAAGAGAAGAGTGCGCAGAATTCAACAACGCGGAAGTGATTATAACGTCTGACCAAACAGCGAGGCCTAGAACTAATATAGCCATCCTAGCTAGGCCGAGATCGCGGGGTCACGAGATGGTTGGGTGCAGGTTCGGTGTTGGGAAACACAAAGGCGACGCGATGGTGGTTCGGAGGCGAGGTCGGCGGGCTGAGCCTGGTTTTCCGAAAAACCGGGGTTGTACGCGTACAGTGTGACCCAGTAAGGAATCCGAGAAAATTCCTTACAACACTACCCCCCCCCCCCCCCCCTTAAGAAAGGTGGTGTACATTGTTGGGCTGAGAAAAGCCCTTAGGATCTTTGCAGGACTAAATTCTGAGTAGAACAATGTAATAGCGGAAGCGTTTAATGAAAGGTTTGTGAACCACCTTGCGCTGGTATGTGAGGGCAAAGTAGTTGATACGGAAGAATATCGCGAAAATTTCTCCCCGGATGAAATTTCGTGGTACATTCACTTACAATCTACCGAGATTTCCCCCCTCCCACTACTTCAATGTCGCCACGTGCAGGCAAATCTTCCGCTGCAAGTGGCAAGAGAGGTGCCACATGGCATTTTCGTGGGGGTGATGAAGTTCGTGGCCGAAAATCACATTCGATTCGCGCCTCAGACAGTGATGTTAAACTGAAAATCAAAACACCCACATTGTCTAATTAAATAAACACTAACACTAAAATATGCCATATGTAAAGACCCGGGTATTATGTATTTTTTTTCCTATGAGGAGACCCCCCCCATTTTTTCCCTGTATTTTTAGCTATACCCTAGGGTGTTATGTCCGGGAGAATACGGTACAAGCTTTTATAAGAGTACAAGGGAATATGAAGGGTTATAAATAATAACTGTTTTGCTGTTGCTGTTGCGGTTCGATACAGTGACGACGACTCGGGTGAAGACAGCTCGAGTCTCCCCTTCTCGATCTCGTCCTTTACGAAGAAATATCGCAGGGGGATATGCTTCGTTCTGTTCGCGAATCCATTTTTGTTGGCTATGCGAATTGCCGACTGGTTGTCGCACAATAGGGAGAAGCTGGGTAACTGAGCCAGCTTCGCCTCCTCCAGAAGTTCGCGAAGGTACAGTCCTTCCTTGGTGGCTGAGCAGAGTGCGATATATTCTGCTTCAGCTGAAGAGAGGGCGATTAACTCCTGCTTGCTTCACTGCCACGAGATGGGTCCGATAGGTTCGAGGCGATGGATGTAGCCGGTGCGCGAGCGTCTGTTGTCGGAGTCGCCGGCGTGATCAGCGTCGACGCAGCCGATTAGTTTAGGCGTTATAGTTCCGTTCTTGTGGTAGGTTAAGCCAACAGTCGGGGTGCTGACGAGGTAGTGGAGAGCGCGGTCGAGTTCCGCCATGTATCCTGCTTCAGGTTTCTTGAGGTAGGTCGCGAGCTGACTTGCGGAGTACGATAGATCCGGACGGCAGGTGACAGCTGCGAAGAGGAGGCAGCCTAGCTTTTTCTGGTAGTCGCGTATGCCTGCGGGCTTGAGCAGAGCGGAACTTTCCTTGTGGTTTCCTGCGGTGTAGCAGTAAGGCGTGGAGATGGTGATCGGGGTGAGTCCGAAGCGTTTGGCGATAGTGTCGGCATATTTCGCGGCGTTGAGGTAGATCGCGCCTTCTTCTTCCTGGATGTTGAGGCCGAGATACTGCGTGATGGTAAATGACACTGTGAGAGTGAGGTCCTGCTGCAGTTCTCCTTCGAACCAAGTAGTGACGCTGTCAGTCGAGCCGATGTAGAGCAGGTCGTCCACGTAGACGTTCCGTAGGATGTAGTCGTCACCTTTCGTGAGCCGAGACATGCCCTGGTCGTGTGGTAGCTGTCGGAATCCGATGTGGGCGAGTCGAGCATGTAGATACTGCTGCCACAGTCTTGGGGCCTGTTTAATACCGTACAGGGATTTCAGCAGCTGACAGACTTGGTTAGGCTCTCCGTGGGAGCCGTGTGGAAGTTCGACGAAGATTTCGGCGTCAACAGGTGCGTAGAGGAATGCGTTGGCGACGTCAATTTGCCGCAGTTTCTTCTTCTTCATGGCAGCGATCGTGAGGAGAATTCGTAGTGAGGTGTGTCGGCTGACCGGGGCGAATGTCTCGGTGAAGTCGCGTCCGTGCTCTTGGTCGAAGCCGCGTACGGCCCAGCGCGCCTTAAACTTGTCGATGGTGCCGTCTGCCTTTGTCTTCACACGGAAGACCCATTTCCCGGTGAGTACTGTCTTGTTTCGTGCCACGCCGATAAGAACGAATTTCCAGGTGTTGCGTTCTTCCAGTGCTTTCAGCTCCTTGTCCATGGCTTTGCGCCATTTTTCCTTATGCTCCCCCCCAAGAGCCTGCTGAACTGTGGCAGGCTCCTCAGGAATCTCCGTGCCGTGGACCGCGGTGACGAGGCCGAGTATCTGGAGGCCACTCTGTGTGTAGCGGGGGAGTGTTGTGTCCTCGGGATAAGCTGCTTCGTCACCTGCTTCTGGGTCAGGTATGAAGTTGGGCCCTATGCGTTCTGCTTCGTTTGTGTTGACTTCTGCAGGTGTAACGTAACCGTTGTCGGCAAAGTGGTGAAATACTTCGGCGTTGGCGCTTTCGCGGGGATTTTTGTCATCCATTGGGACGTCGACGGAGCAGTAAGGGAGAGGTCCGACTTCCTCCGAGGCTTCATCCACGTTCTGCTCGTCCGAGTCACCTTTGTCTGCTGCCGAGGCGAAGGCTCGATCACCACGGAAACCACCTGTGGGGTCCCGATCTTCTTCCAGGTTGGCAAGGTACGTCGGAAGGGTGAGTCGTTCGTAGAAAATGACATCACGTGCTGCTACTGTTTCCTTGGAGTGGATGTCGAAGATCTTCCACGCGTTGTAATTTCTTTCGATGCTCAGGTGTAGTCCCCACTGTGCGCGTTGGGAAAATCGGCCGGCTCGTGCAGATGGGGGTCGGTACTGTACCATGCAGCCGAAAACTCAACATTTTTGTGCTGCCCTGTTTTCCTGTCCACAGCAGGTGCGGTGATGCGTTGTTCGGGAGCGATGATGACGAGAGCAAGTTGTGCAGCATGACAGCGTGGTCCATTGCTTTGGGCCACTGGTGGTTGGGCAGTCGCATGCCTTGTAGCAGCTTGCGCATGGTGTTCTGAAGAGTTCTGTTCATCCTTTCTGCTACGCCTTGCTGCTGGTGAGCGTAGGGAAGAGAGATGAGCCTCTTGATCCCTCTTTCTGCCAGGTACTGCTTGAACCTCTGTGAGATGTATTCTCCTCCTCCGTCTGACTGGAAGCTTTTTAGCTTCACGCCCGATTCTCGTTCTGCTACTGGGAGCCAAGCGACGAAGGCCTCGAAAGCCATGTCCTTGCTCGGAAGGTTAAGGTGCCAAACATAACGCGTGGCGGCATCAAGGAACGTGATGGTGTAGCTGTATGCTCCTTGTCCAGGTTCGCGGTTGTACAGGATGTCGCTATACACTTTCTCAAGTGGTGCGTAAGCTGGTGCGCTGGGGTTGTGGTGAGAAGCGAACGGCCGATGTGGTAAGTCAGCTTCGGGGCAGGTAAAGCACGTTCCACGAGCTCGTCGAAGTTCGCTTCCGTCGGTTAGGAGCAGTGAGTCCTTGTCGAGCACTCCTGCTCTGATTGTGTTATTTAACACTGTGTTGCTTGGATGTCCCATTCGTGCGTGCCAGATGTCTTCGCCAGCTCGATGTCCGGGTGAGCGACGGTACAAGTCGGAGTTGGAGTAGAAGCTTGCGGTGAAGTTTGCGCTTCGATGTATTTCTCGTGGTGTTGGGTTCAATTGCTGCGCAGGAGTCGGTGGAATGTCGTCGTCGATTGGAGTCGGTGCAGTTGAAGGACCAGCGATTGGTGTCGATGTTGCCGCTGCTGCTGCCGTTGTTTCTGCTGCTGCCGATGTTGTCTCTGCTGCTGCCGGTGTTGTCTCTACTGCTACCGATGTTGTCTCTGCTGCTGCCGGTGTTGTCTCTGCTGCTGCCGGTGTTGTCGCTGCTGCTGCCGATGTTGTCTCTGCTGCTGCCGGTGTTGTCTCTGCTGCTGCCGATGTTGTGTCTGCTGCTGCCGGGTGTTGAATCGTTGCTAATGCTCTTGTTCGTTCTGCCTCCGGGATGGTGTGCGAGTACTAGAAGCCTTCGGGACTGAAGTTGGGGTCGAGATCCGGTGGATGTGTCCAGGAGGTGAAGGTGACGATCCCGTCGCTGTCAGCGGTGCCAAGATCTGGGACGAAGTCGAGGACGAAGACGTTATTTTTCAGGACCGCCTTCCCGATGTAGAGACCGCCCTTCCCGTGGTATAACTTGAACTCATGTGTTGTGCTGTCTGCTTTGAGGTGGATGCCTTTCGCCATCAGCTGACTGACACTCAGTAAGTTGTAGCCGAGTCCCTCTGCAATTAATACTTTTGACATCTGCAATATGACGTTTGTCTCTCGTGACTGAAGTTGCACCACGCCTTGTCGTCGTGTGCGCAGGTTCTGGTTGTTGGCGACGGTGATGACGACTTCCCGCTGAAGTTGGTATTCCCGTTGAACGAAGCGACCTGAAGAGCACATGTGTTGTCCGCAACAACTGTCCAAGAACCAGGTATCCTTCCCAGACGGTTCACTTTGGGCGATGGCTGCGTACGTTGGGTTCGGTTGCAGTGACTCGCGACGTGGAGTCCTTTCGTCGAGTTGTTCTTCTGGTGAGTAGTGCGGCGGCGATTCGGTGATGCAGGAGTCGGTCAATCTTGCCATGCAGCTGACGATGTTCCTTGTTCCTTGTGCAGGTTGTCCCGTCGACGTTGTTGACGTTTGCACTCGAGTGGTGGGATTTACTTGCGTTGAGGCGACTTGACTGCTTGAAGGTCGAAGCTGCCGCTGCGTTGGTGCTGACTGCTGCCGGTTAGGGCAGTGTGTGCGGGGATGACCTGGCGTCTTGCAGAGATGACAAAACGGAGGTACGGGTTGCTGTCCTTGGTACTTGTTTTGCCGATGGTTGTTGTTGTTGTAGCGCCGTTGAGTGTGGAAAGCGAACCCAGGCACTGACGTCTTCCTCTTGTGTTTTTCTTCTTGTAGGTCCATGTCTTGCTGTTCGGCGTGAATCTCGGCGCAGAGAGCTGCTTCGGAGATTTTTCCGTGAGCTCGGAGTATGGCGCGAGTAGAGCGCCAATGAGGACCAAGACCGCCAATGACGACTGTGACGAAGGCGTCTTCTGATATCGACCCTCCGCATCGAAGGAGTTTGTCGCGCAATTCGCGACAGCAGCTGATATACGCCATCCTTTTTTTGCCTGGTTTCATTTCCACCGTTGTTAGTTGTGCCATTAACCGACTCTGATTGACGCTGTCTGTTGCCTGATACAGGTTCTTCAGGTGATTGTACGTGAGCTCGGCGGAGTTCCCGTATCCTCGGTAAGACCGAATGTTCTGCTTCTGGTTTGGTATGACGTTGCGTAGTAGGATTGTATACGCCATCATGGACTGATATGTATACTGCTGCTTGTCGTCTTGCGTCCCGTGTGTTGGGTATGGCAGGGACCCGTCAAAGAAGCCAAGAATCTGCGCGCCTTCCATCATCAGCTCGAATTCGAATGACCAGGTAAAGAAGTCATTTCCGTCGAACGGTCTTGATGTCTGCAGTTTTAAGACGTGCGCAAACTGCGACTGAACTTGAAGTGCATCTAATGTCTTCTCTTGCTCAGGTGAAGGCTGCTAGCGTGGCATGAAGCTGACGGAGCCGCGCTGAGGTTCGTACGGGGCGAAGGTAGGCTGTTGTTGCTGATTTCCTCGTGCGTAGGATGAACCGTCGAGGCTCATCGGTGTTGCGTTGTTGTTGTTGCTGTTGTTTGACTGCGCAGGTGCCCCTTGCTGGTGTTGTTCGTAGAAGGACATGAAGGAGAAGAATTTGTCCATCATGTCTTGGTCGAAGGCCGCGGCTTGATTTGCAGGAGTTTCGGTAGACCCAGCTGCCGGTCTTGTTACTGTGCCCTCCTCTGTCTGTAGGCTAGAGGCAGGAGGTGGAGTAGGAGTAGTGCCAGAAGAGCCGTTAGAGGAGCTTCTCTCCTTCTGCGTTGCCATTGCCTTGTGATGTTGTAGGTGTCTTGATTGTAGTTGAATTTGTCCTGATAGCTCTGATACCATGTTGGGCTGAGAAAATCCCTTAGGATCTTTGCAGGACTAAATTCTGAGTAGGACAATGTAATGGCGGAAGCGTTTAATGAAAGGTTTGTGAACCACCTTGCGCTGGTATGTGAGGGCAAAGTAGTTGATTGAAACAAAAGAGATACAAGCTTTTATAAGAGTACAAGGGAATATGAAGGGTTATAATTAATAACTGTTTTGCTGTTGCTGTTGCGGTTCGATACAGTGACGACTCGGGCAACTACTCAATAGCGAGTCAGTTGTTTGTCCTTGCTGTCGCGCTGTACTTGTCAGGTCAAAGGTCGCTGACCTTTGACTTTCGCGTAACCTCCAGCAGTTGTTCAACCTCCGAGGGTTGACTCGCCAATGCTTCGATATGTTTCGCTTCGCTTCTGACTTGGTGTTTCGACACGACAGAGGCGCTAAATCAATTGTTTCCAACATACATCCGAGACACCCCGGTGGGCCAGGTAAGCATCCACAACCGGATGTCCCTGTAGCGAGTCAGCTGCGACATACGTGTCGTCCTCGCTCGTGCGTTCTTTCCAGCGAAGCAGGAACTTGACCGGTCAGCCAGCGGCAGTCAGCTCCACGCGATGGTTCAGAATCTTCCAAGGCTCGAGCGTGGGTTCAGCCACGGGACGTGTGGTCGGCGCGATGGTTGGCCGAGCGACAGCTGGCGACTGCGGTTGGTCATAGTGGCGCAGCAGGCTGACGTGGAACGCGTCATGTATCTTCCTGTCGTCGGGCAGTAACGGCTTCGCGGTGACAGGTCTCACCATGTGGACAATTCGAAATGGTCCCACGTATCTGGGCCGTAATTTCGCCGGCTGCGGCAGTCGGAGGTTTTTTGTGTCCAGAAGGACGACTTGCCCAGTTCGAAAGGGTAAATCCCGTCGGTGCTTGTCTGCGTGGCGGCTGGCCGTTGTATTGGATTTACGGATAAAATGGGCTGCCTTTTTGCGGGCTGTCTGTAGTTCCGTGACAAACTGCTGCAATCGTGGTACCGGGTTGTCCAGGGTGGTTGACGAGGGTACCACGGGGTCTATCCCGTAATTCAGGTAGAAGGGCGATTGTTTAGTCGTGGCCGAAGGGGCGTTGTTGTACGCGAATTCCAGCATCGGCAGCGAGTCCTCCCACTTGCGAAGGTCCGGGCAGTAGGTGCGAATCAGCTGCTCCATAGTTTGATTTGTCCGTTCTGTCTGTCCGTTGGTCTGCGGGTGGTATGACGACGAAAACTACAGGCGGGTGCCATACTGTGCCCATGTCTCCTGCCAGAACTTCGACGTAAATTTCGGACCCCGGTCGCTGATGATCATCGAAGGTAACCCGTGTAGGCGTGCGACGGTTGAGATGAAGAGTTTTGCCGTATCTTCGGTTGTGATCGGCGTGCGGCATGGTGCGAAATGTGCCATCTTCGTCAGTCGATCGACGACAACCATAACCGAGTCGTTGCCACTCACGCCAGCTGGGGTTGCAGCAGTCCAGCTGTTGCCACGGTCGTTCGAGTGGCTCGAGGGGTTGCAGCAGTCCAGCTGGCCTTAATCGCGACGACTTCATCGCTTTGCAGGTCGGGCACGTGGTCACGTAGCGCTGCACGTCGGTGAGCATGTCCGGCTAGTAATGATTCCGCTGCAGCAGCTTCAGTGTTTTTTCGATGCCGAAATGCTCGGAAAGGTTGGAGTCGTGTACCTCCTGCGTCAGCAACTCCCGTAAAGGCTGGTAGGCGGGCACCCAAATCCGGTTCGTACCGGCTTTTAGGTGATAATTGCTGCGTTGCGTAGTAGCCTGTTGGTGCCGGTTCTTGAAAAACCTGTCAATCTTGTATCCGTGGGTGAATAGTCCCATCAGCGTTGGATTGGTGTGGGCGATTAGTGCTAGAATCTAGCAGAAGGAATGAATGAACTATGAAAGAGTTGGGTACAAATATGAAACCCTAAAGGGGCTGTACCCCATATTGGCTACCCCACTAAAGCCTAAACATATATAGCAGATATATCATTTGACACACCCCCATAGACAAAGTGGGGGAGAGCAAGGGGTCACAAGACCAATCAAGAGAAGTAAAGCAAGCTCAGGGTGGATCACAACGTCACCACACATACTGAGCACAAGCAAAGGGCCACAAGGCCAGTTCACATGCAGAGGTATATATGCAACAACAACACCACAGTGATCTCTACCTAACAGAGCAAGCATGCAGGTATATATATAGATCACAGTACAAGCAAAGTCTACAGCAAGTGAGGAAAAGTGGGCACAAGGCCTAACAAAGTGCAGAAATGCTGATGATCACTAGACGGAAGTGCCTTGGTGAATATATCAGCAGTGTTGGCCCGAGTGGCCACGTGAGTAAGACGAAGCTGACCACGCTGCTGCAACTCTCAAGCCAGGAAGTAACGCAGAGCAATGTGCTTCGTTCTGTGCTCAAGTCTGTGCTCCTCACACAAGGCAATGGCGGCCTTGTTGTCGACGTACAGCACTGGAGGAGAACGAGGCCGCTCTCCCAGGTCGGTCAACTGGTAGGTGAGCCAGTGTAACTCCTGTGCAGCCATGGCTGTGGCGTAGATCTCAGCCTCACAACTGGAGCTGAGAACTGAACACGAGCGTGTAGAACGCCAAGAAACTTAACCAAAGCCAAGGCTGAAGGTGTAACCCTGTGACGACCGCTGCGTAGCTTGGTCGTCAACCCAAGAAGCGTCTGAGTGCCCAGTGAGGACAACATCGCTCCGTCCTCCAAGCACGAGCCCCATGCCCGATGTACTGCACAAGTAGCGTAGTACCCTCTTAGCAGCATCCATGTGCACCTTTCGGTGCCGACCAGGAGCCACGTAGCGAGCCAGAAGGCCAAGAGGGTACGCAAGGTCAGGAGAGTGCAGGTCATCAGGTACATGAGACAGCCCACTAGCTCTGGCAAGGACCACTCGGCTCTACGGACTCGTCCGAAGGTGGAGCTGAGAGCGAGTGACCTGTAGCCAGAGGAGTGGCCTGTGCCGAGGACCAGGTGAAGCCGAAGCGCTGAAGGACCTGCTGCACCATGTGTGACTGAGTCAGTGTGATGGTGCGGCGTGCTCTGTCCCGGGTGATCTGCAAGCCAAGGTAGCTGCGCAGCTCACCCAGGTCTGTGCACGTGTGTCTCTTCTGCAGCTCCGACATCACCAGGGCGAGAGCCTCAGTGTCAGCAGTGGCAAAGACCAAGTTGTCGACGTACACGAGGATGTAGAACGGTGGCAGCGAAGTATCGGTGCGTAGAAACAGCGACGGGTCAGCAATCGACGGAGTAAACCCAAGAGCCGCAAGTGTCGTCCTCAGTGTGTTGTGCCACTCACGCGGCGCCTGGCGGAGACCGTAGACCGGCCGCCGGAGGCTCCACTGGGTACCAGGAGGAAACGACCCAGTGAAGCCAGGAGGGCGGCGCAGCCAGATCTCCTCGTGCAGGCTGCCCTGTAAGAAGGCTATGCTGAAGTCAAGAGAGTGAAGCTCGTAGTCACGCTGAGCGGCAACGTGCAGCAGCACCCGAAGAGCGGTCATCTTCGGAGTGGGGGAGAAGGTCTGGAAGAAGTCAACTCCCTCTCGCTGACTGAAACCTCGAGCAAGGTAACGAGCCTTGAAGACAGGCGGAGAACCTGGCGGCCGCTTCACCCTGAAAATCCACATGCCACGGACGATGTTCGCCCCAGGAGGGGGAACCTCGTCGACGTAAGTGCTAGTGGACTTCCAGGATGCCATCTCTGCGTCCATGGCTGTCTGCCACTGAGAGGAGTCCTCACCCGCGATCGCCTCAGCGTAAGAGCGCGGGGTCGGGATGTCTGGAGCATCCGGGTCTCCCTCAGGGGCAAGCAGCATGGACACGAGATGAGGCGCAGCGGCTGCAAGACACTCAAGGTCCTCATGCCTATCCTCAAGGACGTCCGTGCCAAGAGCACACTCACCCCCGACGGACGGAGGACAGACAGACTCAGTCTCAGCAACAAGACTAGCGGCGTAGTCTAGACGACAGGCACTAGCAAAGTCAACAAGCTCAGCGACTAAGGCAGACGCAGCAGCAGACTCAAACGACGGGTCAGTGACAACAGTGGCTAGCAGACGCGTGACAGTAGGGTGAGCAGCACGGGCGCGGCCAGACCCAGGCTCAGGAACGGTAGGCAGAGAAGACGCAGGAGGAGACGGCAGAGGAACACGCTGTGGAGGAGAGGAAGGACGACGGACTACGAGGTGAGTGCCGGGGACAGCCGGCTGACGGGGACGAGGAACACTACGACCGGAACGACCAGAAAGGACAGGCGAGACAGTATGCGACGCAGGCTCACGACGCTCAGTAAGACCCCCTGTCTGCTCAGTGTAAGGAGAAGGAGCAGGCAGCGGTGAGCCGGGCTGTAACGGAAGACTAGTAGACGAAGGGAGACTAAGAACCTGGCGAAGCACAGAGTCCGGCGGTGGCTGAGACGACGGAGACGGTGGAGCAAAGAACAGGCGGGGCTGTGCAGTGCCACCAGCACCAGCAGCTCCAGTACCCCCAGCAGCTCCAGCACCTCTAGCAGCTCCAGAACCCTCAGCGCCAGCTCCTCTAGGACCAGCTCCACCAGCAGCAGCACCCCCAGAACCGGCACCTCCAGTCCCAGGGTCTCCAGCCCCAGTGTCTCCAGCAGCAGCACCCCCAGACCCAGGGTCTCCATTAGTAGCACCCTCAGGCTCAGCACCTCCAGCCCCAGCGGCCCCAGTACCTCCAGTACGAGCACCTCCGGGACCAGCACCACTCCCAGCTCCAGTGACGTCAGCAGAAGAACCTCCAGAGGCAGAGCCCCGAGCTCCAGAAGCGCGACCCTGACGGCGACCGTACCAGTCGTGCAGCTGCTGTGAGGTGAGAGGCACACGCAGATGAAGGCGGCTACTCCAGCGAGACCGCGCAACAGCAGACTCAGAACCCTCAGCGCCAGCACCTCCAACAGCTCTAGAACCTCCAGCGCCAGCACCCGCAGCAGCTCCAGAACCTCCAGCTCAAGCGCCACTAGCGCCAGCACCTCCAACAGCTCCAGAACCACCAGCGCCAGCACCCACAGCAGCTCCAGAACCTCCAGCAAAAACAACTCCAGTAGCAGAGTCACCAGCACCAGCACCTCCCGTAGCATGGCCCCTAGCTCCAGCAGCTCGACCCTGACAGCTAACGTACCACTCACGCAGCTGCAGCGGGGAGAGAGGGGACGACGACGAGAGTGCAGTGGCAAGGCACCAGTGGAGCGACTACGGAGACAGCTGCTCCAGGGAGACTGCTCACCAAACGCCTCAGCGCCCCTTGGTGCAGCACCCCCAGACTCCGCACCCCCAGGCTCAGCACCCCCAGGCTCCGCACCCTCAGGCTCAGCACCGCTAGGCTCCGCACCCCCAGGCTCAGCACCCCCAGAAGCAGCACCCCAGGCTCAGCACCCCCAGGCTTCGCACCCCCAGGCTCAGCACCCCCAGAAGCAGCACCCCGAGCAGGACCACCCTCAGCAGGACCTGAGTCACTAGTGACCTCAACCGGCGCAGTCAAGGGAGGAGGGTCTACCTGAGACACACCTGAAGGAGCAGGACCGGGAGCGGGGAGGGGGTCTACATGGGTAGCACGTGGAGCGAGGAAGAGCGGCGGGGGGGGGGGGGGGAGAGGGGCAGTGCAGTTGGGGAAGAGACGGTAAAAGGGAACCGACTCGTCGAACGTGACGTCCTGAGAGGGGAAGACACGGCGCGAGGTGGGGTGGTAAAACTGCCAACCAGGCACGTCAGGGGCAAAGCCAAGGAAGACAAAGGGAACAGTGCGAGCGGAGAGCTTGTCCGCGGTGGTATCGCGGACAAAGGCACGAGAACCCCAGACCCGGAACACCGACGCATCGCCAACCTCCCCCGTCCACCGCAGTGTGGGCGAGGTCTCCGGCAAGGAGACACGGGGCCAGAGGTTGAGCTGATGCGCGGCGTAGTGGACCGCAAACGGCCACAGAGAGTGGGGGGCAGCCGCATGGACCATGGAGGTACGAGCGACCTCCATGACAAAGCCAATGCGGCGCTCAGCAACCCCATTCTGCTGTGGAGAGGCCGGAAGCGTGAACGTCTGGAGAATGCCCTCCCCACGACAAAAGCTCTGCAGAAGGTCGGAGGAAAACTCCCCACCTCTGTCAGAGTGCAGACGCAGGACGGGAAACTCCATCCCGAACCGCTCGTGGAGCTGGAGACGGGCAGCGCGGATCCAAGGGATCAAAACATCAGGGACCTCACCCTTGGTGCGCAAGGGGAAGACCGTGATGTAACGCGAGTAGTCGTCAACAACCAGTAGGAAGTACCGCTCGCGGTCCTGCCCACTGATGCGGGCTGGGCCCCACACGTCCATGTGCAAGGTCTGCAGGGGAGCAGTCGTCGGGGGAAACGAGGAGGAGTGAGGAGCGGCGCGCTGCCGCCCCTCGACACAGGGAAGACAAGGAGGAGCAGGCGAGGGTGGGAGGGGAGGGAGATTCCTGGGAAGACCAGAGACAAGGACACGGCGGTGCATGCTACGAAGGCGCTGCACCGACGGGTGACCAAGACGGTGGTGCCAAAGGAGGGTCTAGTGCGACAAAGCGCGACACGAGCAGGGGGCCGCTAGCTGACCTGGCGCAGACGCAGCGACCTGAGGGGACACAGTAGTCAGTGTGTACAGACTCGAGACAGGCGCACGGGTAAACATGGCCAGGTGCCGGCCCGTCCGGGAGCACGTACAGTGGGTCACGCGGTGACCTCCAGGAGTGAACTGGTCAACCCACTGGTCCTGGAGGTCAGCACCACTCACCAAGTTCGTAGAGAACGAGGGGAGGTGAAGACCTGACAGGGAGCCAGACGGGACCGCCGAGCACGGCACGACCGTGGAGGAGTGCGCAAGGACTGGACCCCCAGAGGGGTCTGCCAGGGAGACTGCAACCGGCTGACTGAGCGGCGTGAGGGTGGTGCTGTCGTGAAAGAAGGAGCGGGAAGCACCTGAGTCAAGTGTGAAGGTGTACAAGGCCTCAGCAGGCGCAGTACCAGAGAGAGCAGACTCACCAGCACCTGGAGCAGGAGACGCACTAGCACCTAGAGCAGCAGCCTCACCAGCACCTAGAGCAGCAGGCTCTATACCTGGGTCAGGCGGTACGCACAAGTAATTGGCACGGTCAGCACTAGCAGGCAATGCATACATGGCAGTGAGAAGAGCATCATAGTCAAGAGCAAATCTACCCTCTGCTCAAGTAGCTCAAGCAGCGGGACTGTGTGTGACCAAGCGTCCCGCAAGCTTGACCAGCCCGATCACCTGTGCGAATGACGTACGGACAGCGAACGGTACTCCGAGACCCTCTACTCTGAGCGTACCACTCACGAAGCTGCCGGGGCGTAAGTGTCTCGCGCGGACGCCGCTGTAGCTGCAGCTGGCCACTGCCAGACGCTCCCGACTGACCAGCTCCAGGGCGACAGCCACGACCGCTACCGCCACAACCCCAACTAGCGTACCACTCACGAAGCTGCTGGGGCGTGAGAGACTCACGCGGACGTCGCTGGAGCTGCATCTGGCCACCGCCAGTAGTAGCAGTAGCAGCAGTAGCAGTAGCAGCAGCCTAGCAGTAGTAATAGACGTAGCAGCAGTAGCAGCGCGGGCAGGGCAGGCGAGGCAGGCAGGCAGGCAAATGGCGCGGCAGCGCGTGAACAAGGCAGGTGCTCACCAGTGGCGAGAATGGCCGGCGCTTGGCGGGCGGCGACGGCGGGGCCGCAACAGCGGCTGCAGAGTAGGGCCGCGTCAGCTGCAGGGCGGGGCCATGTCAGCTGCAGGTCGGGGCCGCGTCAGCTGCAGGTCGGGGCCGCGTCACCTGCAGGGCGGGTCCGAGTCAGCTGCAAGTCGGGGCCACGTCAGCTGCAGGGCGGGGCCGCGTCAGCTGCAGGTCGGGGCCGCGTCAGCTGCAGGTCGGGGCCGCGTCAGTTGCAGGGCGGGGCCGCGTCAGCGGCAGGTCGGGGCCGCGTCAACGGCAGGGCGGGGCCGCGACAGCGTCCTGGCGGGGCCGCGTCAGCGGCAGGGCGGGGCCGCGTCAGCGGTAGGGCGGGGCCGCGACAACGACCTGGCGGGGCCGCGTCGGCGGTAGGGTGGGGCCGCGACAGCGCCAGGGCGGCGCCGCGTCAGCGACAGGGCGGGGCCGCGACCTGGCGGGGCCGCGTCGGCGGCAGGGTGGGGCCGCAACAGCGGCAGGGCGGTGCCGCGTCAGCGGCAAGGCGGGGCCGCGTCAGCGACAGTGTGGGGCTGCGACCTGGCGGGGCCGTGTCGACGGCAAGGCGGGGCCGCGACTGCGACCTAGCGGGGCCGTGTCAGCGGCAGGCCGGGGCCGCGTCAGCAACCTGGCAGGGCGGCGCTCTGGCCTGACGGGTCTGCAGGGGCGGCTCGCGGGCCAGACGGGCTTGCAGGGGCGGCTCGCGGGCCTGACAGGTCTGCAGGGGCGGCGCGTGGGCCTGACGAGCCTGCAGGGGCGGCGCGCGGGCCTAACGGGCCTGCAGGGGCGGCGCGCTGGCATAGGGCAGCAGTAGGCAGCGCGAGGGCTGCAGGACGGCCCGCGCAGCGCAGCACGTCACAAGGCAAGGCAGGGGAAGGCAGGCGCAGGACAACACGTGGGGTAGCGCGGTAACCGCAACGGTAGGTGGGCCCGAAAAAAAAGATGGTCCTACGGACCTAGTGCTCTGATACCATGTTAGAATCTAGCAGCAGGAATGAACGAACTATGAAAGAGTTGGGTACAAATATGAAACCCTAAAAGGGGCTGTACCCCATATTGGCTACCCCACTACAGCCTAAACATATATAGCAGATATATCATTTGACAATTAGTACCGACGCGGTCTGCATGGATGGTCGGGTGAGGGCGTCAGCAATGTTGTTGGTGCCTTTCTTGTACGTGATGGTGTACCGAAAATTGGACTCGAGGTAGTCCAACCACCAGATTTTTCGCTGGTTGAGTGTCGGTTGCGTGCGCATGTACTGTAGCGATTTGTGGTCGGTTCGGATCGTCACGTCGGCTCCCGTGAGGTAGCAGCGCCAGGTACGAAATGCGTGGACGATGGCCAGCATTTCTTTGTCGTGGACCGGGTAGTTGCGCTCGGGTGGCTGCAGCTTGCGTGATTCGTAGGCGATGTGTTGCAGCCCTTTGCCGAATTCCTGTAGCAGGACGTCGCCGACAGCGAAATCGCTGGCGTCCGTGATGACTTCGAGCGGTCGAGATGGGTCAGCGAGGCGGAGTACCGGGGGTGAACTCAAAACGTTTTTGAGTGCGTCGAAGGCGGAATGCTCTCTCTCCCCCCACCAAAAATGTGTGTCCTTGTGCAGCAGGTCGGTCAGCGGCTTGGTTATCCCTGCCATATTAGGTACAAAACGGCGAACGTGGTTAACAAACCCCAAAAAACTCTGCAATTCAGGGATATTAGTCGGCGGCTTCCACTTAACGATGGCGTCCACTTTACGAGGGTCGATTTTAATACCTTCACCGGAAACCACGTGGCCCAAAAACCCCAACTCCGGCTTCAAGAACTCACACTTAGACCCTTTCGTAATGAGCCGATTTTCCTGTAGACGCCGGAACACCTCCTCCAAATTGCGTAAATGCTCCTCTTTTGTTTTGCTGTACACCATGATGTCGTCGAGATACACGATGACCTTTTTGTCCAGCATGTCCCGGAAGATCCCGTTCATCGTCAGCTGGAACGTCGAGGGCGCATTGGTCAGTCCGAACGGCATAACTGTATATTTGTAACTGCCGTAGCGTGTGCGAAAAGCTTTCTTCGAGCAGTCGTCGGCGAACACGCGAATCTGGTGGTAGCCTCCTCGCAAGTCAATTTTCGAAAATTAACGAGCCCCGCGAAGTTGATCGAGCAGATCGTCTGTTCGCGGGATCGGGTTGAGAAGAAACGAGGAATGAAATGACTAAGTGAAAGTTGGGTACAAGAAGCAAACCCTAGAAAACTGTACCCCATATGTGCTACCCCACTATAGCCTACAGTAGCTATGTCATATAAATCTGACACACCCCCATAGGCAAAGTGGGGGAGAACAAGGGGTCACAAGACCAGTCAAGCAAAGCAAAGCAAAAACAAGCTCAGGGTGGATCACAAAGTCACCACACATTCCGAGCACAAGTTCAAGGCCACAAGGCCAGTTCACAAGCAGGAGTACACATATATATAAAAAAGGCTAGACAAACAAGAGCAGGTATATATATATGTAACAGTACTAGCAAGGTCAAGAGGTGAGCAAGTGAGGCAAGGTAGGCACAAGGCCAAGCTGAGTACAGAAGCGCTGATGGTCACAAGGCGCAAGTGCCTTGGTGAAGATATCAGCAGTGTTGGCCTCAGAGGCCACGTACGCAAGACGCAGCTGACCACGCTGCTGCAGCTCACGAGCAAGAAAGTAGCGGAGAGCAATGTGCTTCGTTCTGTGCTCCAGTCGCTGCTCCCGACACAAGGCCAGCATGGCCTTGTTGTCTACGTACAGCACTGGAGGAGAACGAGGCAACTCTCCGAGGTCAGTCAGCAGGTAGGTGAGCCAGCGAAGCTCCTGTGCAGCCATGGCTCCTGCGTAGATCTCAGCCTCACAACTGGAGCCGAGAACAGAAGACGAGCGAGTAGCCCGCCACGAAACAGAGCCGGAACCAAGGCTGAAGGTGTAACCCTGTGACGACCGCTGCGTAGCCTGGTCGTCAGCCCAAGAAGCGTCTGCGTGCCCAGTAAGGACCACTGGACTCTGCCCTCCAAGCACAAGCCCCATGCCCGACGTACTGCACAAGTAGCGCAACACCCTCTTCGCTGCAGCCATGTGCTCCGGTCTGTGTCTCCCAGGAGCAACATAGCGTGCAAGAATGCTAAGAGGGTATGCAAGGTCAGGTCGTGTGCAGGTCATCAGGTATATGAGGCAGCCAACAAGCTCTGGGTACGGGCCACTCGACTCTACGGACTCATCCGAAGGCAGAGCTGAGAGCGAGTGGCGAGTAGGCAGAGGAGTGGCCTGAGGCGAGGAGTACGTGAAGCCGAAGCGCTGAAGGACCTGCTGCACCATGTGTGACTGAGTCAGGGTAATGGTGCGGCGTGCTCTGTCCCGAGTGATCTGCAAGCCAAGGTAGCTGCGCAGTTCACCCAGGTCAGTGCACGTGTGTCTCTTCTGCAGCTCGGACTTCACGTGGGCTAGTCCAGCAGTGTCAGCTGTGGCAAAGACCAAGTCGTCGACGTACACGAGGATGTAGAACGGCGGCAAAGAAGTGTCGGTGCGCAGAAACAGCGACGGGTCGGCAGTAGAGGGAGCAAACCCAAGAGCTGCAAGTGTAGTCCTCAGTGTGTCGTGCCACTCACGCGGTGCCTGGCGGAGACCGTAGACTGGCCGCTGTAGGCTCCACTGGGTGCCAGGAGGAAAAGACCCAGTGAAGCCAGGTGGGCGACGCAGCCAGATCTCCTCGTGCAGGCTGCCCTGCAAGAAAGCAGTGCTGAAGTCAAGAGAGTGTAGCTCGTAGTCACGGTGAGCAGCTACGTGCAGCAGTACCCGAAGAGTGGTCATCTTCGGGGTGGGAGAGAAGGTCTGAAAGTAGTCAACTCCCTGCCGCTGACTGAAGCCACGAGCCACGTAACGCGCCTTGAAGACAGGCGGAGAACCCGGCGGTCGCTTCACCCTGAAAATCCACATGCCACTGACGATGTTCGCCCCAGGAGGGGGAACAGCGTCAACGTAGGTGCCTGTGGACTTCCAGGAAGCCATCTCTGCGTCCATAGCTGCCAGCCACTGAGAGGAGTAGGGACCCTCTATCGCCTCCGCGTAAGAGCGCGGAGTCGGGATGTCAAGTGCATCCGGGTCTCCCTCAGGGGTAAGCAGTACGGACACGAGATGAGGTGAAGCAGCGGCCAAGCACTGGAACTCCTCCTGCCTGTCCTCAAGGACGTCCGTGCCAAGGGCACACTCACCCCCGACGGACGGAGGACAGACAGACTCAGACTCAGCAACAAGACTGGCGACGTAGTCTAGGCGACAGCGAGCAGCAAAGTCGACGAGCTCAGCAACTAGAGCAGACGCAGCAGTGGACTCAAAGGAAGGGTCAGTGACAACCGTAGCAAGGAGACGCGTGACAGTAGGACTTGCAGCGCGAAGAGAGTCCGACTCCGGGTCGGCAAGAGTAGGAAGAGAAGACTCAGGAGGAGAAGGTAAAGGGGCACGCAGAGGAGCAGTGGACGGACGCAGAGACATCCGGTGCGTGCCAGGGACAGGAGGAGGACGCTGACGCGAACCGCGACCACTAGTGCGAGCAGCACGGACAGGCGACGCAGGGCGAGACGCAGGCTCACGACGCTCAGCAAGACCTCCAGTAGGACCAGTGTAGGGAGACGGAGCAGGCAGTGGGGAGGCCGGCTGTAACTGTAACTGCGACGGGACAGGCTGTGGACACTCTAAGGGAGGAGGAGGACCAGTAGAAGGCGGGAGACCAAGAACCTGCTGAAGGAGCGGAACGAAGTACGGCCGAGGCCGCGCGGCGACTCCAGACACAGGAGGGACAGCACCAGCACCCGCAGGGGCAGCACCAGCACCAGTAGCAGCTCCAGCTCCAGAACCCCCAGCAGCACCAGTAGTACCCCCAGCAGGACCGCCTCCAGGACCGACAGCAGTAGCCTCCGCGCCAACACCCGCAGCAACTCCAGCTCCAGAAGTACCCGCAGGTCCAGCAGCTCCAGTACTCCCAGTACGAGCACCTCCGGGACCCGTGGCACCAGCTCCCTCAGAAGCAACAGAACCTCCAGTACCCGCAGCACCTCCAGCTCCAGCAGCTCCAGCAGCTCGCCTCCAGCGCCGGGCAAACCACTCACGTAGCTCCTGGGGAGAGAGTGGCTCTCGGCGAGAGGGAGCACCCGGTGAACCGCCAGGCACAGCACCACTAGGCGTAGCACCCCCAGGCTCAGCACCTCCAGGCGTAGTACCCCCAGGCTCAGCACCCCCAGACGCAGCACCCCCAGGCTCAGCACCTCCAGGCGTAGTACCCCCAGGCTCAGCACCCCCAGTCGTAGTACCCCCAGACTCAGCACCCCCAGGCTCAGCACCCCAGTGTGTGCACTTCGGGCATCCCAGTGCGGGGGGGTGTCAGAGGTCCACTGGTGATCCCCGATTGATCCTAGGGAAGGGTTACAGGCTCGTTGTCCTGGGGGGTTATGGGCGCACTGACCCGCTACTTAACAAGCCCTTTTATCCCAATGGTATAGTGGTTGGGATTCTGACACCAGAGTCACCAGCGACCTCGACAGGCTCAACAGCGTCTACCTGGGACACACCTGAAGGGGCAGGACCCTGAGGGGGGAGGGGGTCTACCGGGGGGGGACCTGGTACAAGGAAGAGCGGTGGCGGGGGGAGGGACGGAGTGCGGTAGGGGAAGAGGCGGTAGTAGGGGACCGACTCGTCGAACGTGACGTCCTGGGAGGACAGAACACGGCGAGAGGTGGGGTGGTAGAACTGCCACCCTGGGGCGTCAGGGGGGAAACCCAGGAAGACGCAAGGAGCAGCACGAGGGGACAGCTTGTCCGCAGACAAGTCGCGGACAAACGCCCGAGATCCCCAGACACGGAACGCAGACGCATCGCCAACCTTCCCCGTCCACAGCAAAGCTGGGGAGGTCTCCGGCATGGAGACCCTGGGGTGAAGGTTGAACTGATGCGCCGCGTACCGAACCGCAAACGGCCACAGAAAATGGGGGGCAGCCGCATGCATCATGGACGTACGGGCGACGTCCATGACCATGCCAATGCGGCGCTCAGCAATCCCATTTTGCTGTGGAGAGTCCGGAAGCGTGAAGGTCTGGCGGATGCCTCGTGCACGACAGTAGGCTCGCAGAAGGCCAGAGGAGAACTCTCCGCCTCTGTCAGAGTGCAGACGCAGAACAGGAAAGTCTGAGCCAAAGCTCCGCCTGAGCTGGAGACGAGCTGCGCGGATCCAGTCGATCAACACCTCAGTGACATCACCCTTGCTGCGCAAGGGGAAGACTGTGGTGTAACGCGAGTAGTTGTCAACCACCAGCAGGAAGTAGCGCTCGTGACCCTGTCCACGGACGCGGGCCGGGCCCCACACGTCCATGTGAAGCGTCTGCAGCAGGGTCTCTGTCGGAGGAAACTGGGAGGAGTGAGGGGTAGCCCGCTGCCGTCCCTCGACACAGGGGACGCAGGTAGGGCCTGGCCCCGGAGGAAGGGGAGGGAGGGACCGGGGAAGACCAGAGACAAGGACACGGGAGGCCATGCTCCGGAGACGAAGCAGGGAGGGTTGGCCAAGGCGGTGGTGCCAGAGGAGAGTCTCGTGAGACAGGAGGCGACACGAGCAGGGGGCAGACTCAGGACCAGACCTGGACGCTGCAGCAAACACCTGACCCGACGCAGCTACCTGACCAGACGCAGGGACTGGAGGAGACGCAGTGGTCAGTGTTTACAGGCTCGACCCTGGCCGACGTGTAAACGTGGCCAGGTGGCGGCCTGTCCGAGCGTCCGTGCAGTGGGTCACCCGCTGACTCGCAGGAGTGAACTGGTGAACCCCCGCATCCTGTAGGTCAGCACCACTCACCAAGTTCGTAGAGAACGAGGGGAGGTAGAGACCAGACAGGGTGCCAGAGGGGGCCGCCGGACACGGGAGGACAGTGGAGAAGTGAGCAAGGACAGGACCCCCAGAGGGGTCTGCCAGGGAGACCGCAACTGGCCGGCCAAGCGGCGTGAGTGTGGTGCGGTCTCGAAAGAAGGAGCGAGAAGCCCCCGAGTCAAGTGTGAAGGTGTGGGAGGCCGAAGCCGACGCAGAACCTGAGAGAGCAGACTCACCAGCACCTGAGGGAGCAGACGCACCTAGAGCAGCAGCCTCGCTAGCACCTAGAGCAGCAGCCTCACCAGTACCTAGAGCAGCAGTCTCAATGCCCGGGTCGTGCGGAAAACACCGGTAACAGTCACCCTCATCACTAATAGTCACAGTATACACGGCAGCAAGAATAGCATCAAAGTCAAGGTCAAAGACAGCTACACCCGCCCTAGACAGCTCACCCCAGCGGGGGATCTCAGTGGCCTCAGGGAACTGGTGACGCCAAGCGTCCGTGAGGCGGCCAAAGCAGCGCTGGGTGGAGTGCGCACCCCCGCACTGCTCACCCGCGCGGTCGCCGGTGCCCAGGACGTAGGTGCACGGACCAGCACCCCCACCCCTATGGCGTGCAGTGTACCACTCACGGAGCTGCTGAGGGGAGGGGACGTCACGAGTGCGCTGCTGCTGCTGCTGCTGCTGCTGCTGCTGCTGGCGCTGACCACCACCGGAGCTGACCCTCTGCGCAGCGCCACCCCGACCAGCTCCACCTCCTCCGCCGCCTCCTCCTCCACCGCCGCCACCTCCGCTCCCTCCGCCACCGCCGCTGCCTCCTGCGCCTCCACTGCCGCCACCTACACCTCCACCCCCGCCACCACTCCCACCGCCACCCCCACCTCCTCCACTACCTCCACCGCCGCCTCCACCGCCCCCGCTAGCTCCTCCAGCGCCCCTGCCCCCCTTGCCCCTGCCAGGGCGGCGTCTCCCGCTAGGGGTAGACGCTGCCCCAACCGACGAGGTCGGCCGCAGCAGCAGAGGCAACAGAGGGCAAAAGAGGGGAGGGGGAACACCCCTCAAAGATGGGGGTGCGAGGGTCACCACGAGAGGCTCCTACAGCGACGATGCTCTTTTCTGCTGCTAGGAGGGCCTTCTCGAGGAGGTCAACGGTGAGAGTGGTGGGACAAACCGAGAGGAAGTGGTCCCTGACTACGCGAAGGGAGTCAGGGAGACGGGTGACTATGTAGTAGAGGGTGATGTACATGGGGGGGGGGTTCTTGGCGCAGAACTCAGCAGGAAGCGCAGCGCGGTAGCGAGTGTCACTAGAGCGGAGGTGCGTAATGAGGTCAGCGACTGTGGGAAAGGCAGCAAGGTCAGGGAAGAGGTACGGTAGCATGAGGCGGCTCAGTGCAGCAGTGGCAGGGGAGGAGTAGCGTGCAACTACAGCGTCGTACAAGGTCTGAGCACTCTTGTACTGGCTAAAGTGCGCACGCTCAGAGGTAGGGAGGTGGCGACGCACAGCAAGACGTGCAGCAGCATCGCGCGTGGCCCACTGTGAGCGAACGGTGGCGTCAGCATCAGCAGCGGGGGCAGGAGAGGCACCAGAAGTGAGGTCAAAGAGGGAGAGGCCGTCTGCTCTGTCGCACTGTAAGAAAAGCTGCAGGTCATCTATCCAGACGTCAAAGTCAATGGCCCGACCCTCAGCGTCAAAAGCGAGGACACTAGGGGTAGCCATGACAGCAGTAGACTAGCAGTGCAAACAGTAGGGCGAGGGCAGTGCTGTGAGAGAGGCGCTGCTCTTACCGGACAGGGCGGTTCGGGCGGCTCGGCTGCAGGGCGGCTCGGCGGCTCGGCGGCTGGGCGGCTCGGCGGCGGGGCGGCTCGGCTGCTGGGCGGCTCGGCTGCGGACAGGGCGGCTCGGCGGCTGGGCGGCTCGGCGGCTCGGCTGCTGGGCGGCTCGGCTGCTGGGCGGCTCGGCTGCTGGGCGGCTCGGCGGCTGGGCGGCTTGGCTGCTGGGCGGCTCGGCGGGGCCGCTGAGAGGGCGGCGTCCGGGGCCGCTGGGAGGAGGCGGCGGGGCCGCAAAGGTAAGTGGCGGGGCCGCGGAGGTAGGTGGCGGGGCCGCGAAGGTAGGTGGCGGGGCCGCGAAGGTAGGTGGCGGGGCCGCACAGGTAGGTGGCGGGGCCGCGGAGGTAGGTGGCGGGGCCGCACAGTGAGGTGGCGGGGCCGCGAAGGTAGGTGGCGGGGCCGCACAGGTAGGTGGCGGGGCCGCGGAGGTAAGTGGCGGGGCCGCACAGTGAGGTGGCGGGGCCGCGAAGGTAGGTGGCGGGGCCGCACAGGTAGGTGGCGGGGCCGCGGAGGTAGGTGGCGGGGCCGCACAGTGAGGTGGCGGGGCCGCGAAGGTAGGTGGCGGGGCCACACAGGTAGGTGGCGGGGCCGCACAGGTAGGTGGCGGGGCCGCGGAGGTAGGTGGCGGGGCCGCGGAGGTAGGTGGCGATGGGCGCGACGGGCGCCACGGGCGCGACGGGCGCGACGGGCGCGACGGGCGCGACGGGCGCGACGGGCCGAAAGGGCGGCGCGACTCGGGCCGGCGCAAAACGCGCTCCGGGCAGGAAAAAAAAATTTTTTCGTGGTGGTGGGCCCTAGGAATCGTTCCCATTAGGGAACCTGCTCGATACCATGAGAAGAAACGAGGAATGAAATGACTAAGTGAAAGTTGGGTACAAGAAGCAAACCCTAGAAAACTGTACCCCATATGTGCTACCCCACTATAGCCTACAGTAGCTATGTCATATAAATCTGACACGGGTAACGCGACTTTATTGTGACCCGATTCAGCGCCCGATAATCGATGCACATGCGTAGGCCCCCGTCCTTCTTCGGCGTGAACAATATCGGCACTGCAAATGGCGACGTGCTTGGCCATATGAATCCCTTGGCTTGCAGGTAATCCAGTTGGCTTCGCAGCTCATCGAGCTCCGGTTGGCTGAGTCGCCACTGTGTCCGCACAGTGGGTTGCGCGTCGGGTTCCAGCTGGATCCGATGGTCTTCTGGACGCTGAGGGGGCAGGCCATCCGGTAGGTCGTCCGCGAAAATTTCGGGATACTTCCGAATAATGCTCCCCAACTCCTCAGGGACTTTTGCGCAGAGTGTGTCGATGTCCGCGATTTTGTCGGAGGCTGTCACCTCGTACAGATGCACTGCATAGGCTTGAGCCCCACTGTTGATCGCCCGCCGCATGTTGATGGCGTTGACATGTGTCGTCACCGGCTCCGAGTCCGTCCATTTCGGAAACGTCATCAGCCCTGCATGTCCTTGCACGGCATACGCTCCTGTCATCCAGTCGATCGCCGGATTGAATCGTTGCAGCCAGTCTCGTCCCAGCAATACATCGCAGCCATCTAGCGTCGTCGCCAGCATCTTCATGCCGAACCCGAAATTGTCGCCACACTTGATCCGAATTTTGCGCGCCTCATCTCGGATTGCCAGCGGCGTCCCATCCACCAACCGTGCATCAATCTCCGGCAGACACCTGTTTAGCTTCACCCCTATTTTTTTGGCCGTTGCCAGGTTGACGAGGCTGTGACTCGCCCCACCGTCAACGAATGTTTTTATTTTATAACCGTTAATCCTCCCCACCACCAGCACAGGGTAGTCCACGTGTTCACCCACGTTATTCGTCCGGTTGCGGTTGATAGCCCTGATCGGTACCACGACCCGGTGTGGATGGTGATTGTCGGGCGACAGGGTCTTGTCAGTAGGGCGCCCGTCTGCTACTGACTCGCATCTTTTCCCGACCCTTCTCCGTCGTTCTTCTTCCCCTGCTTAAGCTTCGGGCAGTCTTTGTGAAACTGGGTACCAGGAGGAAACGACCCAGTGAAGCCAGGTGGGCGGCGCAGCCAGATCTCCTCGTGCAGGCTGCCCTGCAAGAAAGCTGTGCTAAAGTCAAGAGAGTGAAGCTCGTAGTCGCGCTGAGCGGCTATGTGCAGCAGCACCCGAAGAGTGGTCATCTTCGGGGTGGGAGAGAAGGTCTGAAAGTAGTCAACTCCCTGCCGCTGACTGAAGCCTCGAGCCACGTAACGCGCCTTGAAGACAGGCGGAGAACCCGGCGGCCGCTTCACCCTGAAAATCCACATGCCACTGACGATGTTCGCCCCAGGTGGGGGAACCTCGTCGACGTAGGTGCCTGTGGACTTCCAGGAAGCCATCTCTGTGTCCATGGCTGACTGCCACTGTGAGGAGTAGGGACCCTCGATCGCCTCAGCGTACGATCGAGGAGTCGGGATGTCTGGTGCATCCGGGTCTCCCTCAGGGGCAATCAGCATGGACACGAGATGAGGCAAAGCAGCAGCAAAACACTGGAACTCCTCCTGCCTGTCCTCAAGGACGTCCGTGCTAAGAGCACACTCACCCCCGACGGACGGAGGACAGACAGACTCAGACTCAGCAACAAGACTAGCGGCGTAGTCTAGACGACAGCGAGCAGCAAAGTCGACAAGCTCAGCAACTAAGGCAGACGCAGCAGTGGACTCAAAGGAAGGGTCAGTGACAACAGTAGCGAGAAGACGCGTGACAGTAGGACTGGCAGCACGAAGAGAGTCAGACTCCGGGTCAGCAAGAACAGGAAGAGAGGACTCTGGAGGAGACGGCAACGGGACACGCAGAGGAGCAGTGGAAGGACGCAGTGCCATCTGGTGTGTGCCTGGGACCACAGGAGGACGCGGACGCGGAACACGACTACTAGTGCGAGCAGCACGAACAGGCGACGCAGGACGAGACGCAGGCTCACGACGCTCAGCAAGACCTCCAGTAGGACCAGTGTAGGGAGAAGGAGCAGGCAGGGGGGAGGCGGGCGGTAACTGTGACTGCGACCGGACAGGCTGTGGACACTCTAAGGGAGGAGCAGGACCAGTAGAAGGCGGGAGACCAAGAACCTGCTCAAGGAGCGGAACGAAGTACGGCCGTGGTCGCGCAGTGCCTCCTGAAACAGCAGGGACAGCACCAGAACCCCCAGCGGCAGCACCAGCACCAGCAGTACCTCGAGCTCCAGCAGCGCCAACTCCAGCACCCGCAGAAGTACCAGCGCCAGCAGCACCTCCAGTGCCAACACCCCCAGCAGCTCCAGCACCTCCAGCAGCACCCGCAGCACCTCCAGCAGGACCAACTCCAGCAGCCCCAGTAGCACACCCAGTCCCAGCAGCTCCAGTACCGCCAGTACGAGCACCTCCAGGACTAGTGGCTCTAGTACCTCCAGCGCCTACCCCAGGGTCAGCAGCAACAGAAGTACCTCCAGCTCCAGCCACACGGCTCCAGCGCCGGGCAAACCACTCGCGCCGCTCCTGTGGAGAGGGTAGCTCCCGCCGAGACGAAGCACCCGAAGGACCCTCAGACTCAACACCGCCAGAGGCCACACGAGCAGACCCAGCACCCCAAGGCTCCGCACCCCCAGGCTCCGCACCCCCAGGCTCCGCACCCCCAGGCTCCGCACCCCTAGGCTCCGCACCCCCAGGCTCAGCACCCCCAGGCTCCGCACCCCCAGGCTCAGCACCCCCAAACTCAGCACCCCCAGGCTCAGCCCCCCCAGGCTCAGCACCCCTAGCAGCACCAGAGTCAACAGCTACCTCGACAGGCTCGACTGCGTCTACCTGGGACACACCTGACGGGGCAGGACCCTGAGGGGGGAGTGGTCTACCGGGGGGGGACCTGGCGCAAGGAAGAGCGGCGGCGGGGGGAGGGGCGCAGTGCGGTAGGGGAAGAGACGGTAGTAAGGAACCGACTCGTCTAAGGTGACGTCCTGGGAGGACAGAACACGGCCCGAGGTGGGGTGGTAAAACTGCCAACCAGGCGCGTGAGGGGGGAAGCCAAGGAAGACGCAGGGAACAGCACGGGGGGACAGCTTGTCCGCAGACAAGTCGCGGACAAACGCCCGAGATCCCCAGACACGAAACGCAGACGCATCGCCAACCTTCCCCGTCCACCGCAAGGTGGGGGAGGTCTCTGGCAAGGAGACCCGGGGCTGAAGGTTGATCTGATGCGCTGCGTACCGAACCGCAAACGGCCACAGAAAATGGGGAGCAGCCGCATGGATCATGGACGTACGAGCGACATCCATGACCATGCCAATGCGGCGCTCAGCAATCCCATTTTGCTGTGGAGAGTCTGGAAGCGTGAACGTCTGGCGGATGCCCAGTGCACGACAGAAGGCTCCCAGAAGGCCAGAGGAAAACTCTCCGCCTCGGTCAGAGTGCGGACGCAGAACAGGAAAGTCCGAGCCGAAACTCTCTCTGAGCTGGAGACGAGCTGCGCGGATCCAGTCGATCAACACCTCAGTGACGTCACCCTTGCTGCGCAAGGGGAACACCATGGTGTAACGCGAGTAGTCGTCAACCACCAACAGGAAGTAATGCTCATGACCCTGGCCACGGACGCGGGCGGGGCCCCACACGTCCATGTGAAGAGTCTGCAGCGGAGCCTCTGTCGGAGGAGTGAGGGGCGGCGCGCTGCCGCCCCTCGACGCAGGGAACGCAGGTAGGGGCAGGCCCCGGAGGGAGGGGAGGGAGGGACCGGGGGAGACCAGAGACAAGGACACGGGAGGCCATGCCTTGTAGACGAGGCAGGGAGGGGTGACCAAGGCGGTGGTGCCAGAGGAGAGTCCGGTGGGACAGGAGACGACACGAGCAGGGAGCAGACTCAGGACCAGACCCGGACGCTACAGCAAACACCTGACCCGACGAAGCTACCTGACCAGACTCAGCAACCGGAGGAGACTCAGTAGTCAGTGTGTACAGGCTCGACCCCGGCCGACGGGTAAACATGGCCAAGTGTCAGCCCGTCCGAGCACACGTACAGTGGGTCACCCGCTGACTCGCAGGAGTGAACTGGTCAACCCCCCCATCCTGTAGATCAGCACCACTCACCAAGTTTGTAGAGAACGAGGGGAGGTAGAGACCTAACAGGGTGCCAGAGGGGGCCGCCGGACACGGTAAGACAGTGGAGAAGTGGGCAAGGACAGGACCCCCAGAGGGGTCCGCCAGGGAGACCGCAACTGGCCGACTAAGCGGCGTAAGCATGGTGCGGTCTCGAAAGAAGGAGCGGGAAGCACCCGAGTCAAGGGTGAAGGTGTGTAAGGCCTGAGCCGACGTGGTACCTGAGAGAGCAGACTCACCAGCACCTGGGGCAGCAGACTCACCAGCACCTGGAGCAGCAGACGCACGAGCACCTAGAGCAGCAGCCTCACCAGCACCTAGAGCAGCAGCCGCAATGCCCGGGTCAGGCGGAACACACAGGTAACAGTCACCCTCATCACTATTAGACACAACATACATGGCAGCAAGAATGGTATCATAATCCAGATCAAAGATAGCAACCCCCGACCTAAGCAGCTCGCCCCAGCGAGGGATCTCAGTGGCGTCAGGGAACTGGAGACGCCAAGCGTCCGTCAGGCGGCCGAAGCAGCGCTGGATGGTGTGTGGGCCACCGCACGGCTCACCAGTGCGGTCGCCTGTACGCAGGACGTAGGCACAAGGACCAGCACCCCCACCCCGCTGACGCGCAGCGTACCACTCACGAAGCTGCTAGGGGGGCGGGGTCTCACGGGTGCACTGCTGCTGCTGGCACTGACCACCACCGAAGCCGCTCCGCTGCGCAGAGCCACCCCGACCAGCTCCACCTCCGCCGCCGCCACCTCCGCCACCACCGCCACCGCCTCCTCCTCCGCTCCCACCGCCACCGCCGCCGCCACCTCCGAATCCACCGCCGCCACCGAAGCCCCCACCCCCGCCACCACTACCACCGCCACCCCCACTCCCTCCGCCGCCTCCACCGCCACCTCCACCGCCCCCGCCAGCCCCTCCAGCGCCCTTGCCCCCCTTGCCCTTGCCGGTGCGACGTCTCCCACTAGGGGCAGACGCAGCGCCGACCGACTCGGTGCCAACGAAGTCGACGGCAGCAGCAGAGGCAACAGAGGGCAAAAGGGGGGAGGGGGAGCACCCCTCAAAGAAGGGGGCACGATGGTCACCACGAGAGGCTCCTACAGCGACTATACTCTTCTCAGCTGCCAGGAGGCACTCCTCGAGGAGGTCAACGGTGAGTGTGGTGGGGCAAACAGAGAGGAAGTGGTCCCTGACCAAGCGAAGGGAGTCAGGGAGCCGGGTGATTATGTAGTAGAGGGTGATGTACATGGGGGGGGGGGTTCTTGGCGCAGAACTCAGCAGGAAGCGCAGCGCGGTAGCGGGTGTCACTAGTGCGAAGGTGCGTAATGAGGTCAGCGACTGTGGGAAAGGCGGCGAGGTCAGGGAACAGGTACGGCAGCATGAGGCGGCTAAGGGCAGCAGTGGCAGGGGAAGAGTAGCGTGCGACTGCAGCGTCGTACAAGGTCCTAGCACTCTTGTACTGACTGAAGTGCGCACGCTCAGAGGACGGAAAGTGACTACGCACAGCAAGACGGGCAGCAGCATCGCGTGTGGCCCACTGTGAGCGAACAGTACTGTCAGCATCGGCAGCAGGGGCAGCAGAGGCGCCAGACGTAAGATCGAACAGTGAGAGACCGTCTTTCTTATCGCACTGTAGGAAAAGCTGTAGATCATCGACCCAGACCTCAAAGTCAACAGCCCGACCCTCAGCATCAAAGACGAGAACGCTAGGGGTAGCCATGACAGCAGTGGCAGCAGGCTAGGGGCAGCAGCAGCAGCAGTAGCAACAGTAGGGGCGCAGCTCGGTGGTGCTCTTACCAGGGCAGGTGGGTAGAGTGCCGTAAGTGGTGGGGCAGGGCCGAGGCGCGTCGGCAGGGACGGGGCCGCTACAGGGCGGCAGAGGAGCGCCGCTCCACTCTGCAGGGCAGGGCCGGGACAGCGGCGGCGGCCCCTGCTGTCGACGGCGGCTGCAGCTGCAGTTGGCGGCTGCGGCGGCTGCGGCCCCGGCTGTGGCGGCGGCGGCTGCTGCCGTCGGCGGCTGCGGTAGCTGCGGCCCCGGCAGTGGAGGCGGCTGCTGCTGCTGTAGGCTGCTGCGGCCCCGGCTGTGGCGGCGGTGGCTGCCGCTGTCGGCGGCTGCGACGGTGGCGGCTCCCGCTGCTGGAGCGGCGTCGACTGCTGCTGCAGGGGCGACGACGGCGGGGCGGCAGGTAGGGGGCCGCGGAGGAGCCGAGGAGGAGCCGCCAAGGGCGGTGAAGGGGCCACGAAGGGCCGTGAAGGGGCCGCGGAGGACGGCGACGGGGCCGCGAAGGGGCCGTGAGGGGCCGCGAAGGGTGGCGACGGGGCCGATAAGGGCGGCGACGGGGCCGAGAAGGGGCCGCGAGGGGCCGCGAAGGGCGGCGACGGGGCCGTGAAGGGCGGCGACGGGGCCGCGAAGGGCGGCGACGGGGCCTAGAAGGGGCCGCGAGGGGCCGCGAAGGGCGGCGACGGGGCCGCGAAGGGCGGCGACGGGGCCTAGAAGGGGCCGCGAGGGGCCGCGAAGGGGCCGCGAGGGGCCGTAAGGGGCCACAAAAGGGCCGTGAGCGGGGCCGCGAAGGGCCGCGTAGGGGCCGCGAGGGGCCGTAAGGGAGCGCGACGGGCCGCTAACGGCAGGGGACGCGACAGGAGGGCAGGCACGCGGGGCGCGACTCGGGCAGGAGCGAAGCGCGCTCCGGGCAGGAAAAAAAGTTTCGATCGTGGTGGGCCCTAGGAAACGTTCCCACTAGGGAACCTGCTCTATACCATGTGAAAGAACGAGGAATGAATGAACTAGGAAACAGTTGGATACAAATGTGAAACCCTAGAAACCTGTACCCCTTAGAGTCTACCCCACTACAGCCTACACAGGCTAAGTCATATATATCTGACAATCTTTTCTCAGGTGGCCCAGCTGGTTGCATGCAAAGCACGGCCCGATAGCTCAGCTTGGCGCATCCACGCCGTTGATCGTGGGCTGCTGAGTCGATCCATGAAATCGAGGGCCCTCCCGGGAGCTCGATTTTGCCCACTGCATAAGTGCATCTGTTGACTCGGCTTCTCAGACAGCGTCGTTAAAGTTGCGTGGCCGCGTTCGTCGGACCTCGTACTGTATTCCAGGCCTGCCACGTAGCGATCCAACCGCTCCGCATCGCTCATGTCGTCCACTTGGTCCGCCAAGTTGCAGAATGTGCTGGTGTAGTCTTGGACCGAAGTCAGCTGCTTCCAGGCACGTAGCTTCATGCGAGCAGAGTCCGAAGCGGATATGTGCTCGAACCTGGTTCGCAGGGCGGCGCCCCACTCCTTCCATGTGCGTATCGTAGCCATCCCGAAAATTGAAGCTGCTCGTTGCGTGACAGGTGTCGAAGTCCCGTCGTTCGCACGTGCTATTCCTGCCGAAGTCCCTTCGTCTTGCAACGTTCGTCGCTACCACTCCAGTGCAGGTCCTCTCAACAGTGAAACTGCGAAATTAATGCGGGTGGCACCGTATCATATGTTAATCATAGCATAAGACGGGTTTTTCGCAGCTGATTAACTGTTGATTAAGATGGACCATATGTTAACACTGCTGATTAACTGTTGAAAAACACCTCCACACCGAACAACCATGCAGAGGACCAGCATAAGATGGACCATATGTTAACACTGCTGATTATCTATTTTTCGCAGTTTCACTGTTGAGAGGACCATGATGCGAAATTTCACTGTTGCAGAAGACGGGTGGCATCTGTTGGCATTAATCATAGCAGCATTGAAAAACACCTCCACACCGAACAACCATGCAGAAATAGTGACAAACTTGTCACTGGGGTTAAACGGGGCGGGTTTGTCGGCTTGATTTTGACAGTTGTCGAAGCCGTTATTGCTGCTTGGACTATTGGCGCTGCGGCTGTCGTCGCTGGAGTTGTCGCTGCTGCACGTGACGGTGCTGCTTGCGACTGTTGCGGTGACTGTTGCTGCTGTGCCTGCCTCGCATCGTCCGCATCCATGGAGCCTTCCATCTCACTCCAGACCCGCTCATTTGGCGTGGAGCTGCTACTTGCGTCCTCGACGACAGGCGACTCCTGGCGCGCTTCACCACGCGTCTAATGTAGTTCGGCGTTTTCCTTCTGTAGACGCTCCATCTCTGCAGACATGGTCTGCAAGTTGGCTTGCATCACCCGGAACTGTTGCATGAACTCGTTGAACTCGGCCTGCTCCATGTGCCTCAGGCTTCGTCTAACGGGCAGGGGGTGGCTAGCGATTTTTCTGACTTCGGTGAAGGCGTAAACGCTATCGTAGTCGGAGTGAAATAATCGTATCTATTTCTCAGGCCGACCGCTTTACTGTCAAACTTATATGTATAGTCTGTGTAGTCTGTGTAGACTATATGGGGTACAACATTTCTAGGTTTCCTACTTGTACCCACCTCTTTCCTAGTTCATTCATTCCTCATTTCTTCACATGGTATAGAGCAAGTTCCCCAGTGGGAACTGTTCCTTGGGCCCACCACTGAAAGTCGATTAAATTTTTTTTTTCTGCCCGGAGAGCGAGTCGCTCCTGACCGAGGCGCGCCCTGTTCGCCGCCCTCCCCTTAGCGGCCCGTCGCGCCCTCTCACGGTCCCTCTCGCGGCACTGTCGCCGCCCTCTCGCGGCCCCGTCGCCGCCCTCTAGCGGCCCCGTCGCCGCCCTCAGCGGCCCCGTCGCCGCCCTTGCGGCCTCGCCGCCCTCTCACGGCCCCGTCGCCGCCCTCTAGCGGCCTCGCCGCCCTCTCACGGCCCCGTCGCCGCCCTCTAGCGGCCCCGTCGCCGCCCTTGCGGCCTCGCCGCCCTCTCACGGCCCCGTCGCCGCCCTCTAGCGGCCCCGTCGCCGCCCTTGCGGCCTCGCCGCCCTCTCACGGCCCCGTCGCCGCCCTCTCGCGGCCCCGTCGCCGCCCTCAGCGGCCCAGTTGCCGCCCTTGCGGCCCAGCCACCGCTCTTGCGGCCCCGTCGCCGCCCTCTCGCGGCCCCGTCGCCGCCCTCTAGCGGCCCCGTCGCCGCCCTCAGCGGCCCCGACGCCGCCTCTACGCGGCCCCGTAGCCGCCCCTCACGGCCCCGTCGCTGCTCCCCTCCCTACGCGGCCCCGTTGCCGCCCCTAGCGGCCCCATCGCCGCCTCTGGTGGCCCCGTCGCCGCCTCTACCGGCCCCTTCTCAGCTGAGCCGCCCAGCAGCTTAGCGGCCGAGCCACCACGCCGCCGAGCAGCCCAGCAGCTGAGCCGCCCAACAGCCGAGCCGCCGAGCCGCCCAGCAGCCGAGCCGCCGAGCCGCCGAGCCGCCCAGCAACCGAGCCGCCGAGCCGCCCGACAGCCGAGCCGCCGAGCCGCCCAGCAGCCGAGCCGCCGAGCCGCCCAACAGCCGAGCCGCCGAGCCGCCCAGCAGCCGAGCCGCCGAGCCGCCGAGCCGCCCAGCATCCGAGCCGCCGAGCCGCCCGACAGCCGAGCCGCCCAACAGCCGAGCCGCCGAGCCGCCCAGCAGCCGAGCCGCTGCGCCGCCGACCCGCCCAGCAGCCGAGCCGCCGAGCCGCCCTGCCGTCGAGCCGCTGCTGTTCCTATCGGCGCGCCTCGGCCCTACTTCCTCGGACTGGTGAGATCACTCCCTGCTAGGCCACTGCAGTCATGGCTACCCCCAGTGTCCTTACCTTTGATGCTGAGGGTCGTGCTGTTGACTTTGAGGTCTGGGTCGATGACCTCCAGCTGTTCCTACAGTGCGATAGGGCAGACGGACTCTCCCTGTTCGATCTCACCTCTGGTGCCTCTTCTGCCCCGCCTGCTACTGCTGACAGCACTGTTCGCTCACAGTGGGCCACACGCGATGCTGCTGCCCGTCTTACTGTGCGTCGCCACTTACCGACCACTGAGTGTGCGCACTTTAGCCAGTACAAGAGTGCTCAGACCTTGTACGACGCTGTAGTTGCACGCTACTCTTCCCCTGCCACTGCTGCGCTTAGCCGCCTCATGCTACCGTACCTGTTCCCTGACCTTGCTGCCTTTCCCACAGTCGCTGACCTCATTACGCACCTTCGCACTAGCGACACTCGCTACCGCGCTGCGCTTCCTGCTGAGTTCTGTGCCAAGAACCCCCCCCCCCCATTTACATCACCCTCTACTACATAGTCACCCGGCTCCCTGACTCCCTTCGCTTAGTCAGGGGCCACTTCCTCTCAGTTTGCCCCACCACACTCACCGTTGACCTCCTCGAGGAGCGCCTCCTAGCAGCAGAGAAGAGCATAGTCGCTGTAGGAGCCTCTCGTGGTGACCCTCGCACCCCCGTCTTTGAGGGGTGTTCCCCTTCCCCCCTCTTGCCCTCTGTTGCTTCTGCTGCTGCGGCCGACCTCGTTGGTTTCGAGTCGGTCGGCGCTGCGTCTGCCCCTAGCGGGAGACGCCGCACCGGCAAGGGCAAGGGGGGCAAGGGCACTGGAGGGGCTGGCGGGGGCGGTGGAGGTGGTGGTGGAGGCAGTGGAGGGGGTGGGGGTGGTGGTGGGAGTGGTGGCGGGGGTGGAGGTGTCGGTGGCAGCAGTGGAGGCGGAGGAGGCGGCGCCGGTGGCGGAGGGAGCGGAGGTGGCGGAGGCGGCGGAGGTGGCGGAGGCGGCGGAGGCAGCCGTGGAGCTGGTCGCGGCTCTGCGCAGAGGAGTGGCCCCGGTGGTGGTCCGCGCCAGCAGCAGCAGCGCAGTCGTGAGACCCTGTCCCCCCAGCAGCTTCGTGAGTGGTACGCTGCGCGTCAGCAAGGTGGGGGTACTGGTCCCTGCACCTACGTCCTCCGTACCGGCGACCGCGCTGGTGAGCAGTGCGGGGGCCCACATTCCACCCAGCGCTGCTTCGGCCGCCTGACGGACGCCTGGCGTCACCAGTTCCCTGGCGCCACTGAGATCCCTCGCTGGGGAGACCTGTCTAGGGCGGGGGTTGCTATCTTTGATCTTGATTATGATGCTATTCTTGCTGCCATGTATTCTGTGTCTGATAGTGTTGAGGGTGACTGTTACCTGTGTGTTCCGCCTGACCCGGGCATTGCGGCTGCTGCTCTAGGTGCTGGTGAGGCTGCTGCTCTAGGTGCTAGTGCGTCTGCTGCCCCAGGTACTGGTGAGTCTGCTCTCTCAGGTACCACGCCGGCTCAGGCCTTACACACCTTCACCCTTGACTCGGGTGCTTCCCGCTCCTTCTTTCGAGACCGCACCACTCTTACGCCGCTTAGTCGGCCAGTCGCGGTCTCCCTGGCGGACCCCTCTGGGGGTCCTGTCCTTGCTAGCTTCTCTACTGTCCTACCGTGCCCGGCAGCCCCCTCTGGCACCCTGTCCGGTCTCTACCTCCCCTCGTTCTCTACGAACTTGGTGAGTGGAGCTGACCTACAGGATAGGGGGGTTGACCAGTTCACTCCTGCGAGTCAGCGGGTGACCCACTGCACTTGTGCTCGCACGGGCCGACACTTGGCCACGTTTACCCGTCGGCCGGGGTCGAGCCTGTACACACTGACTGCTGAGTCTGGTCAGGTAGCTGCGTCGGGTCAGGTGTTTGCTGCAGAGTCCAAGTCTGGTCCTGAGTCTGCGCCCTGCTCGTGTCGTCTCCTGTCCCACCAGACCCTCCTTTGGCACCACCGCCTTGGTCACCCCTCCCTGCCTCGTCTCCGAGGCATGGCCTCACGTGTCCTTGTCTCTGGTCTCCCCCGGTCCCTACCTCCCCTACCTCCGGGGCCTGCCCCTACCTGCGTCCCCTGCGTCGAGGGGCGGCAGCGCGCCGCCCCTCACTCCTCCGACAGAGGCTCTGCTGCAGACTCTTCATATGGACATGTGGGGCCCCGCCCGCGTCCGTGGCCAGGGTCACGAGCGTTACTTCCTGTTGGTGGTTGACGACTACTCGCGTTACACCACGGTGTTCCCCTTGCGCAGCAAGGGTGACGTCACTAAGGTGTTGATCGACTGGATCCGCGCTGCTCGTCTCCAGCTCAGAGAGAGTTTCGGCTCGGACTTTCCTGTTCTGCGTCTGCACTCTGACAGAGGCGGGGAGTTTTCCTCTGCCCGTCTGGGAGCCTACTGTCGTTCACAGGGCATCCGCCAGACCTTCACGCTTCCGGCCTCTCCACAGCAAAATGGGATTGCTGAGCGCCGCATTGGCATGGTCATGGACGTCGCTCGTACGTCCATGATCCATGCGGCTGCTCCCCATTTTCTGTGGCCGTTTGCGGTTCAGTACGCAGCGCATCAGCTCAACCTTCAGCCCCGGGTCTCCTTGCCAGAGACCTCCCCCACCTTGCGGTGGACCGGGAAGGTTGGCGATGCGTCTGCGTTTCGGGTCTGGGGATCTCGGGCGTTTGTCCGCGACTTGTCTACGGACAAGCTGTCCCCCCGTGCTGTCCCCTGCAGTCTTCCTTGGCTTCCCCCCTGACGCGCCTGGGTGGCAGTTTTACCACCCCACCTCGCGCCGTGTTCTGTCCTCCCAGGACGTCACCTTTGACGAGTCGGTGCCTTACTACCGTCTCTTCCCCTACCGCACTGCGCCCCTCCCCCCGCCGCCGCTCTTCCTTGCGCCAGGTCCCCCCCCGGTAGACCCCCTCCCCCCTCAGGGTCCTGCCCCGTCAGGTGTGTCCCAGGTAGACGCAGTCGAGCCTGTCGAGGTAGCTGGTGACTCTGGTGCTGCTAGAGGTGCTGAGCCTGCGGGTGCCGAGTCTGGCGGTGCTGAGCCTGGGGGTGCGGAGTCTTGGGGTGCTGAGCCTGGGGGTGCTGAGTCTGGGGGTGCTGAGCCTGGGGGTGCTGAGCCTGGGGGTGCGGAGCCTGGGGGTGCTGAGTCTGGGGGTGCTGAGCCTGGGGGTGCTGAGCCTGGGGGTGCGGAGCCTGGGGGTGCTGGGTCTGCTCGTGTGGCCTCTCGAGGTGCTTCGTCGAGGCGGGAGCTACTCTCTCCGCATGAGCTGCGCGAGTGGTTTGCCCGGCGCTGGAGCCGTGCTGCTGGAGCTGGAGGTACTACTGTTGCTGCTGGTTCTGGAGGTGCTCGTACTGGCGGTACTGGAGCTGCTGGGACTGGGGGTGCTGCTGAGGCTGCTGCTCGAGTTAGTTCTACTGGAGGTACTGCTGGAGCTGCTGGCGGTACTGGAGCTGACGGTCCTGCTGGAGTTGGTTCTGCTGGAGCTGCTGGAGCTGGAGCTGCTGGGGGTGTTGGCGCTGGTGGTTCTGCTGGCGCTGGTGCTTCTGAGGGTGCTGGAGTTGGCGCTGTTGGAGCTGGAGGTGCTGCTGGCGCTGGTGCTGCCGCTGGGGGTACTGGTGCTGTCCCTGCTGGTTCTGGAGGCGCTACGCGGCCGCGGCCGTACTACGTTCCGCTCCTTGAGCAGGTTCTTGGTCTCCCGCGCTCTGCTGGTCCTGCTCCTCCCTTAGAGTGTCCACCGCCTGTCCATTCGCGGTCACAGTTACAGCCCGCCTCCCCCCTGCCTGCTCCTTCTCCCTACACTGGTCCTACTGGAGGTCTTGCTGAGCGTCGTGAGCCTGCGTCTCGTCCTGCGTCGCCTGTTCGTGCTGCTCGCACTAGTCGTCGTGCTCCGCGTCCGCGTCCTCCTGCGGTCCCAGGCACACACCAGATGGCACTGCGTCCTTCCACTGCTCCTCTGCGTGTCCCGTTGCCGTCTCCTCCGGAGTCCTCTCTTCCTGTTCTTGCTGACCCGCAGTGTGACTCTCTTCGTGCTGCCAGTCCTACTATCACGCGTCTCCTGGCCACTGTTGTCACTGACCCTTCCTTTGAGTCCACTGCTGCGTCTGCCTTCGTTGCTGAGCTTGTCGACTTTGCTGCTCGCTGTCGTCTAGACTACGCCGCTAGTCTCGTTGCTGAGTCTGAGTCTGTCTGTCCTCCGTCCGTCGGGGGTGAGTGTGCTCTTAGCACGGACGTCCTTGAGGACAGGCAGGAGGAGTTCCAGTGTTTTGCTGCTGCTTTGCCTCATCTCGTGTCCACGCTGATTGCCCCTGAGGGAGACCCGGATGCACCAGACATCCCGACTCCTCGATCGTACGCTGAGGCGATCGAGGGTCCCTACTCCTCACAGTGGCAGTCAGCCATGGACGCAGAGATGGCTTCCTGGAAGTCCACAAGCACCTACATCGACGAGGTTCCCCCACCTGGGGCGAACATCGTCAGTGGCATGTGGATTTTCAGGGTGAAGCGGCCGCCGGGTTCTCCGCCTGTCTTCAAGGTGCGTTACGTGGCTCGAGGCTTCAGTCAGCGGCAGGGAGTTGACTACTTTCAGACCTTCTCTCCCACCCCGAAGATGACCACTCTTCGGGTGCTGCTGCACATAGCCGCTCAGCGCGACTACGAGCTTCACTCTCTTGACTTCAGCACAGCTTTCTTGCAGGGCAGCCTGCACGAGGAGATCTGGCTGCGCCGCCCACCTGGATTCACTGGGTCGTTTCCTCCTGGTACCCAGTGGAGCCTCCGGCGGCCAGTCTACGGTCTCCGCCAGGCGCCCTGTGATTGGCACGACACATTGAGGACTACACTTGCGGCTCTTGGGTTTGCTCCGTCTACTGCCGACCCGTCGTTGTTTCTACGCACCGACACCTCCTTGCCGCCGTTCTACATCCTCGTGTACGTCGACGACTTGGTCTTTGCCACTGCTGACACTGCTGGACTCGCCCACGTGAAGTCCGAGCTGCAGAAGAGACACACGTGCACAGACCTGGGTGAACTGCGCAGCTACCTTGGCTTGCAGATCACCCGGGACAGAGCACAGCGCACCATTACCCTGACTCAGTCACACATGGTGCAGCAGGTCCTTCAGCGCTTCGACTTCACGTACTCCTCGCCTCAGGCCACTCCTCTGTCTACTCGCCACTCGCTCTCAGCTCTGCCTTCGGATGAGTCCGTAGAGCCGAGTGGCCCGTACCCAGAGCTTGTTGGCTGCCTCATGTACCTGATGACCTGCACACGACCTGACCTAGCATACCCTCTTAGCATCTTGGCACGCTATGTTGCTCCTGGGAGACACCGACCAGAGCACATGGCTGCAGCGAAGAGGGTGTTGCGCTACTTGTGCAGTACGTCGGGCATGGGGCTAGTGCTTGGAGGGCGACGTCCAGTGGTCCTCACAGGTCACGCAGACGCTTCTTGGGCTGACGACCAGGCTACGCAGCGGTCGTCACAGGGTTACACCTTCAGCCTTGGCTCCGGCTCTGTTTCGTGGCGGTCTACCCGCTCGTCTTCTGTTCTCGGCTCCAGCTGTGAGGCTGAGATCTACGCGGGGGCCATGGCTGCACAGGAGCTACACTGGCTCACCTACCTGCTGACTGACCTAGGAGAGCCGCCTCGTTCTCCTCCAGTTCTGTACGTAGACAACAAGGCCATGCTGGCCTTGTGTCGGGAGCACAGACTGGAGCACAGAATGAAGCACATTGCTCTTCGCTACTTCCTTGCTCGTGAGCTGCAGCAGCGTGGTCAGCTGCGCCTTGCTTACGTGGCCTCTCAGGCCAACACTGCTGATATCTTTACCAAGGCACTTCCGCCTGGTGATCATCAGCGCTTCTGTACGATGCTAGGTCTTGTGCCTACTTGGCCTCACTTGCTCACTTCTTGACCTTGCTTGTACTGTGATCTATCTATACCTGCACTTGCTTGTTTACCTTTATATATGATCTTGCATGTGAACTGGCCTTTTGGCCTTGCTCTTGTGCTTGGATTGTGTGGTGACGTTGTGATCCACCCTGAGCTTGCTTTGCTTTGCTTGACTGGTCTTGTGACCTCTTGTTCTCCCCCACTTTGCCTATGGGGGTGTGTCAAACTTATATGCTATAGTCTGTGTAGGCTGTAGTGGGGTAGACTATATGGGGTACAACATTTCTAGGTTTCCTACTTGTACCCACCTCTTTCCTAGTTCATTCATTCCTCATTTCTTCACATTTACAGCCCACCAAGTTTATCGCTCCCTTTCTACAAACTACCTCGGAAACGCGAGGGTAACCTAGGAAAGTAGCTCTGATACCAAGTGTTATGAGTTGTGAAAGAGCAGAGTGCGCAGAATTCAATAACGCGGAATTGATAACAACGTCTGACCAAACAGCGAGGCCTAGAACTAAAATAGCCATCTCAGCTAGGCCGGGATCAAGGGGTCGCGAGATGGTTGGGTGCAGGTTCGGGGTTGGAAAACCTGAAGGCGACGCGATGGTGGTTCGGAAGCGAGGTCGGCGGGCCGAGCCTGGTTTTCCGAAAACCGGGGTTGTACGCGTACAGTGTGACCCAGTAAGGAATCCGAGAAAATTCCTTACACACGCAATCAGAGTTATCAGAGTCAACCCATTAGCTACTATACGGGGAGTCAAAGGTTACACATTCTGCCGCAACGGATATGAAGCAGAATTACTCTAATACGGTAGTAATAACCAAAGAGATAGGAGAGGAAGGACAGAGCCTCTATCACAGAGGGGAGGGGTGATAGGGAGGGGACTAGTGGGAGAAGGAAGGAGAGGAGGGAGGGAGAGAAGCAGAAAACTCTTTGCAAAGACAAGTTGCTGCCAGAAGGGTTCAACCTAGCGAAGTAATTTCTTCCGATGTCATACAAATACAACTTGATATTGATCTACCCTCACGGCCTTCTTCAAAGCTTTCAATTGAACTTCAGATCTTCCTTGGAATTCAAAGCTTGAAATGGATAGACCTTTCAAACCTATCCAGAGGCTTGAAGTTACCACAAAGCGCACATGAGGGACTTGGTGTTCCAAGATTGAAGATTCCTGTTGAAAAAAAATAAATACAAGCGCAGATATTTCAAATTTCATGCATACATGGGGAATAATGGCAGAAAAGAGTGAGAAGATGCGGGCATGATGCAGGGAAGCACTGGAGAGCACAGGGTGCACAGAGGCAGACTAAAATGGAAAAAATCAGCTGAGAGGGAGAAAGAGTGAAAACGAGGGAGGGAGGGAGGGAGGGAGGAAGGAAGTGAGTGAGTGAGCGAGTGAGGGAGTGAATGAGTGAGTGGGTGATTGAGTGATTGAGCGAGTGAGCGAGTGATTGAGTGAGTGATTGAGTGAGTGAGTGGGGGAGGGAGGGAGGGAGGGGGGAGGGAGGGAGTGAGTGAGGGAGTGAGTGAATGAGGGAGTGAGTGAGGGAGTGAGTGAGTGAGTGAGGGAGGGAGGGAGAGACTCACGGAAATAGCAGGCACGTCTCATCTCGTTGCAGTCCCACCGCAGTTGGGCTGATCGTAGAACACAATCGCCGCGCATCTCATGGTCGCAGCTCCAGGGGCACGAAACAGAATGCCAACGGATTGGGCGGTGGTAACCACCACTTCAGGGATGGTGATACAAGTGCGTGGTTTCAGGCGAAAGACATAAGGATGATTTGTTGTGCCGAATTTGAGAGAGCTGAAGACGCTGATGCTGACGTCAGCCACGTCAGGAGCAACTCCTGCAAGGCAATTGGACATAGAGGAGTGTTGAGGACAGATGAGGCAGAAAGGAGTGGTGGAAGTAAGAATGGAGGGGGTGATAATTGGTGTTTGTGTGATGGAGAGAGGAGGGAAGTGAGGGTGTCTGTGTGAGAGGAAAGAGAGATAGGAGGTGTAAGACTGCTAGAAAGATGCTAGCACTAAATGAAGGTGACGCAGTAACTGAGTCATACTACTACCCTCCCTGTTGATCGTATGGGGCATGCACAGCCTGCAAGAACTAGTAGTGTACCCACCTGGCACGCAGGTACCAGAGCGCGCAAGTTAAAGCCACGCGCGCAGTAAGTGTACGATAGGGAATTGTTGCCCCAGGTGCTTTGAAGGCAGTTCTTGCATTGTAGACGCTGATGCTGACGTCAGCCACCTCGGGAAGGATTCCTGCAAGGGGATTGGACGAAAGGGAGTGTTGGAGAGAGGAGAATGGATGAGGCAGAAATTCATGGCGGCAGCACGAAGAAGGGAATGAGGATTGGTGTTTTTGTGATGGAAAGAGGAAGAAAATGCGAGTCTCTGCGTGAGAGGAAAGAGAGAGAGAAAGGGAAATGCTGCTAGAAAGATGTTGGCACTAAAAGTACCCCTCGAACGAAGGTGAAACAGCAACTGCATCGTACCGTCCTGTTGATCGCATGGGCACACAGAGCCCGCAAGAACTACTGTACCCACCTGGCACGCAGCTACCAGTGCGCAAGTTAAAGCTACGCGCGCAGTAAGTGTATGGTAGGGAATTGTTGCCCCAGGTGCTTTGGAGGCAGTTCTTGCATTGGCCTTGTCCTGTACGCGGCATCACAGTTTGAGGAAAACCGGAAGAGGAGGAAATGCCAAACATCATATATGTTGTAGTTGTTTAGGCTACAGTGGGTTAGCCTTTAGGGGGTACACAATTCTAGGTTTAGGTACTTGTACTCACTTCTCTTTCAATTCAACCATTTCATTCTCTAACATGGTAACAGAGCAGGTCCTTCGCTAGGACCGATTTCTTAGGGCCCACCACTGCTGACTGCCTACTAACGCCCTCGTGCGCCTCGCCTACTAGCGCCCTCGTGCGCCCCTCTTTTAACGGCCCCTTAGCGACCTGCGCGCCGCCCCTTAGAGGCCCCGTCGGCCCGTCGACCCCGCGCACGCCCCTCCTAGAGGCCCCGTCGGCCCCGCCTAGAGGCCCCGTCGGCCCGCGCGCCCTACCTAGAGGCCCCGTCGGCCCCACCTAGAGGCCCCGTCGGCCCGCGCGCCCCACCTAGAGGCCCCGTCGGCCCGTCGACCCCGCGCACGCCCCTCCTAGAGGCCCCGTCGGCCCCGCCTAGAGGCCCCGCTGGCCCTGTCGGCCCGTCGACCCCGAGCGCGCCCCACCTAAAGGCCCCGTCGGCCCCACCTAGAGGCCCCGTCGGCCCGCGCGCCCCACCTAGAGGCCCCGTCGGCCCCACCTAGAGGCCCCGTCGGCCCACGCGCCCCACCTAGAGGCCCCGTCGGCCCCACCTAGAGGCCCCGTCGGCCCGTCGACCCCGCGCACGCCCCTCCTAGAGGCCCCGTCGGCCCCGCCTAGAGGCCCCGCTGGCCCTGTCGACCCCACGTGCGCCCCGCCTAGAGGCCCCGCTGGCCCCGTAGACCCCGCGCGCCCACCCCTTAGCGGCCCCGTCGACCCCACGCGCCGCCCCTTAGCGCCCCGCACGCGACAGCCACGTCCCCGCCAGAACCAGGCCGCCCGAACCGAGCCGCCCGAACCGAGCCGCCCAGCCCGAGCCGAGCCGAGCCGCCCGTACTGAGCAGCCTTTCTCGACCGAGCCGCCCTACCTGAGTCGCGCTGCCTACTGCTCTTAGGGTGCACCTATTGCTACTGCTCCTTCTACTATACTGCTGCTCCTACTGCTACTATGGCTAGCCCTCCTGTACTAGCTTTCGATACTGAGGGCCGCCCAGTGAAGTTTGACACCTGGCTAGATGACCTGCACCTCTTCCTACAGCTCACTGCCAAGGAGGACATCTCACTGTACGATCATGCCCTAGGCCATGCCACTGCCCCTGCTGCTACTGCTGACAGCACTGCCCGCTCACAGTGGCAGACTCGTGATGCCCACGCTCGCTTTGCTATTCGCAACTCCCTGCCGATAGATGAGCGCGAGCACTTTGGCCAGCACAAGACTGCACAGGCACTGTACACTGCTGTCGTTGCCCGCTACTCCTCACCTGCCTCTGCCGCGCTAGGCCGTCTCTCACTCCCCTACCTGTTCCCCGACCTCGCCTCCTTCCACACAGTCGCTGACCTCATCACGCACCTCCGTACTAGTGAGGCCCGCTTCCGTGCCGCTATGCCTGATGAGTTTCTTGCCACGAACCCCCCCCCGCTCTGGCTCACTCTCTACCACCTAGTCACCCGCCTCCCTGACTCTCTGCGTGCAGTCAGGGACCACTTCCTAGCTCGCTGCCCCACTGAGCTCACCATTGCCCTCCTCGAGAAGGAACTACTTGCAGCTGAGGCTAGCATAGTCGCTGTAGGTGCCTCTCGTGGCGACCCCCGCACCCCTTTCTTCGAGGGGTGTTCCCCTTCCCCCCTTCTTCCCTCTGTAGCCTCTGCTTCTGCTGTCGACCTCCTCGGTGCTGAGAAGGTCGGGACTGCGTCTGCTTCGAGCTGGCGCCGCAGCGGCGAGGGCAAAGGGGGCAAGGGAGGCGGAGGTGACGGCGGGGGAGGCGGTGGTGGGGGTGGTGGCGGCGGTGGGGGTGGTGGTGGGGCTGGAGGGGCTAGTGGCAGCGGTGGGGGTGGTGGCGGCAGCGGCGGGGGAGGTGGCAGGGGCGGGGGTGGTGGTGGGGGCGGCGGTGGACGCGGCAGCGGCAGGGGAGGGGGTGGTCGAGGAGTTGGCGGCGGCAGTGGTGGTCGTGGAGGCGCTGGCAGTGGCCAGAGCCAGCAGCACACTCCGTCGCCCCAGGAGCTCCGTGAGTGGTACTCTCAGCACGGGGGGGGGGGGTGGCCTTAGCTGCACGTACGTTATCCGCACTGGTGACCGCACTGGTCAGACGTGTGGGAGGGCTCACCCCACGCAGCGCTGCTTCTCTCGCCTCGACGACGCTTGGCGCACTCAGTTTCCTGAGGCCACTGAGCTGCCCCGCTGGGCTGATCTGATGAAGAAAAACATTGATATCTTTGCACTAGACTTTGATGCTATTCTCACTGCCATGTATGTGATGTCTATTAGTGGAGAGGGTGCTCAGTACCTGCGTGTTCCGCCCGACCCGGGCATTCGGACCAGTGAGGCTGCCGCTCTAGGTGCTAGAGTGTCTGCTACCCCAGGTGCTGGTGAGGCTACCGCTCTAGCTGCTAGTGAGTCTGCGCCCCCTGGTACTGAGCCGACTGAGGCACTGCACACCTTCACACTGGACTCAGGTGCTTCCCGCTGTTTCTTTCGTGACCGCACGGCCCTTGAGCAGCTTGCTCGGCCGGTTGCAGTCTCCCTCGCTGACCCCTCTGGGGGTCCGGTCCTTCCGACCTCTTCCACTGTCCTCCCCTGTCCTGCGGTCCCGTCGGGCACACTGTCAGGTCTCTACCTCCCCTCGTTCTCTACGAACTTGGTGGCGGGTAGTGCGCTCCAGGACGGGGGTGTCCACCAATTCACCCCTGCCTACGAGCGCGTGACACACTGCACGTGTGCTCGGACGGGCCGTCACCTGGCTACCTTCACACGGCAGCCGGGGTCCGACCTGTACACACTGACCACTGAGTCCCCTCAGGTAGCTGCGTCTGCGTCTGTGTCAGGTCAGCTGTCGGCCCCCTGCTCGTGTCGCTCTCTGGCGCACGAGACCGTCCTCTGGCACCACCGACTTGGTCACCCGTCCGTACAGCGCCTTCGGGCCATGCACAAACGGTACCTTGTCTCTGGTCTTCCCAGGGTTCTCCCTCCCCTCCCACCCTCGCCTGCTCCTCCCTGTCTTCCCTGTGTCGAGGGGCGGCACCGCGCTGCTCCTCACTCCTCCTCGTTTCCCCCGACGACTGCTCCCCTGCAGACGCTCCACATGGACGTGTGGGGCCCCGCCCGCGTCCGTGGTCAGGGTCAGGAGAGGTACTTCCTGATAGTTGTTGACGACTACTCGCGCTACACCACGGTCTTCCCCTTGCGCACCAAGGGTGAGGTCCCTGATGTTTTGATCCCTTGGATCCGTGCTTCTCGTCTCCAGCTCAGCGAGCGTTTCCACTCGGACTTTCCTGTCCTGCGCTTGCACTCTCACAGAGGTGGTGAGTTCTCCTCCGACCTCTTGGCAGCCTACTGTGCGGAGCACGGCATCCGCCAGTCGTTCACGCTTCCGGCCACTCCACAGCAGAATGGGGTTGCTGAGCGCCGCATTGGCTTGGTCATGGAGGTCGCTCGTACCTCCTTGATCCATGCGGCTGCCCCCCATTTCCTGTGGCCGTTTGCGGTCCGATACGCTGCGCATCAGCTCAACCTCTGGCCCCGTGTCTCCTTGCCGGAAACTTCCCCGACACTGCGTTGGACGGGAGAGGTTGGTGATGCGTCGCGTTTTCGGGTCTGGGGATCTCGAGCTTTTGTTCGCGACACGTCCGCGGACAAGCTCTCCTCCCGCGCTGTTCCCTGCGTCTTCCTTGGCTTTGTCCCGGACGCGTCCGGTTGGCAGTTTTACCACCCCACCTCGCGCCGTGTTCTGCCCTCTCAGGACGTCACTTTTGACGAGTCTGTGCCCTACTACCGCCTCTTCCCCTACCGCACTGCCCCGCTCCCCCCCCCGCCTCTCTTCCTCGCGCCAGGTGCTGCTGTGGTAGACCCCCTCCCCCCTCAGGGTGCCGCTCCCTCAGGTGTGTCCCAGGTAGACCCGGTTGAGCCTGTTGAGGTAGCTGTCGACTCTCGTCCTGCTTGCGGTGCTGAGCCTGAGTGTGCGGAGCCTGGGGGTGCGGAGCCTGGGGTTGCGGAGTCTGAGGGTGCGGAGCCTGCGAGTGCTGACCCTGGGGGTGCGGAGCCTGCGGGTACTGAGCCTGGGAGTGCTGAGTCTGGAGGTGCTGAGCCTAGGAGTGCTACACCTGGAGGAGCTCTCTCCTCACAGCAGCTGCGTGAGTGGTACTTAGAGTACTGCAGCCTCAGGAGAGGTACTTCTGGAGCTCGGAGTGCTGCTGGAGCTGGTGCTCGTGCTTCCCCACCTAGGCGGGAGCTGCCCTCTCCCCGGCGGCTTCGCGAATGGTACGCACGGCGCTGCACTCTCAGGAGTGGCGCTCCTCGTGTCACGGACCCAGCTACTGGAGCTGCTGGTGCTGAGGACCCGGGCGTTGGAGCTGCTGCTGGTGCTGCGGACCCGGGCGTTGGAGCTGCTGCTGGTCCTGCTGACCCTGGAGTTGGAGCTGCTACTGGTGCTGAGGACCCGGGCGTTGGAGCTGCTGCTGGTGCTGCGGACCCGGGCGTTGGAGCTGCTGCTGGTGCTGCTGACCCTGGAGTTGGAGCTTCTGCTGGTGCTGCGGACCCGGGCGTTGGAGCTGCTGCTGGTCCTGCTGACCCTGGAGTTGGAGCTGCTACTGGTGCTGAGGACCCGGGCGTTGGAGCTGCTGCTGGTACTGTGGACCCTGGCGCTGGTGTCTCTTCTAGCTCTGGAGACACTGCACGGCCGCGGCCGTACTTCGTTCCGCTCCTTCAGCAGGTTCTTGGTCAGCCTCCTCCTCGTCATCCTCCTCCCTCCTTAGAGTGTCCTCCGTCTGTCCAGTCGCAGTCACAGCTGCCGCCTGCCTCGCCCCTTCCTGGTCCTTCTCCCTACACTGGTCCGACAGGCGGTCTTACAGAGCGTCGTGAGCCAGAGTCTCGTCCTGTGTCGCCTGTGTCTCGTCCTGCGTCACCTGTTCGTGCTGCTCGCACTGCTAGCCGTGTTCCGCGTGAGCGTCCTCCTACTGTCCCCGGCACAGACCATATGACTCTGCGTCCTTCCACTGCTCCCCAGCGTGTCCCTCTCCCGTCTCCTCCTGCGTCCTCTCTTCCTGCTCTTGCTGACCCGGAGTCTGACTCCCTTCGCGCTACCAGTCCTACTGTCACGCGTCTCCTGGCTACTGTTGTCACTGACCCTTCCTTTGAGTCCGCTGCTGCATCTGCCTTAGTTGCTGAGCTTGTCGTCTTTGCTGCCACTTGTCGTCTAGACTACGCCACTAGCCTAGTTGCTGCGTCTGGGTCTGTCTGTCCTCCGTCCGTCGGGGGTGAGTGTGCTCTTGGCACGGACGTTCTTGAGGACAGGCAGGAGGAGTTTGAGTGCTTCGCCGCTGCTTTACCTCATCTCGTGTCCATGCTAGTTGCCCCTGAGGGAGACCCGGATGCACCAGACATCCCGACTCCTCGATCGTACGCTGAGGCGATCGAGAGTCCCTACTCCTCTCAGTGGCAGTCAGCCATGGACGCAGAGATGGCTTCCTGGAAGTCCACAGGCACCTACGTGGACGAGGTTCCCCCACCTGGGGCGAACATCGTCAGTGGTATGTGGATTTTCAGGGTGAAGCGGCCGCCGGGTTCTCCGCCTGTCTTCAAGGCGCGTTACGTTGCACGAGGCTTCAGTCAGCGAGAGGGAGTGGACTTCTTCCAGACCTTCTCCCCGACCCCGAAGATGACCACTCTTCGGGTTCTGCTGCACGTCGCCGCTCAGCGTGACTACGAGCTCCACTCTCTTGACTTCAGCACTGCTTTCCTACAGGGCAGCCTGCACGAGGAGATCTGGCTGCGCCGCCCACCTGGCTTCACTGGGTCGTTCCCTCCTGGTACCCAGTGGAGCCTCCGGCGGCCAGTCTATGGTCTCCGACAGGCACCGCGTGAGTGGCACGACACACTGAGGACTACACTTGCGGCTCTTGGGTTCGCTCCCTCTACTGCCGACCCGTCGCTGTTTCTACGCACCAACACTTCGCTGCCGCCGTTCTACATCCTCGTGTACGTCGTCGACTTGGTCTTTGCCACTGCTGACACTGCGGCACTCGCCCACGTGAAGTCGGAGCTGCAGAAGAGACACACGTGCACAGACCTGGGTGAACTGACAAGCTATCTTGGCTTGCGGATCACCCGGGACAGAGCACGACGCACCATCACCTTGACTCAGTCACACATGGTGCAGCAGGTCCTTCATCGCTTCGGCTTCACGTACTCCTCGCCTCAGTCCACTCCTCTGCCTACAGGTCACTCGCTCTCAGCTCTGCCTTCGGATGAGTCCGTAGAGCCGAGTGGCCCGTATCCAGAGCTTGTGGGCTGCCTCATGTACCTGATGACCTGCACTCGACCTGACCTCGCATACTCTCTTAGCATCCTTGCACGCTATGTAGCTCCTGGCCGTCACCGGAAGGAGCACATGGATGCTGCTAAGAGGGTGTTGCGCTACCTGTGCAGTACGTCGGGCATGGGGCTAGTGCTTGGAGGACGAGACCGAGTTGTACTCACTGGGCACTCAGACGCTTCTTGGGCTGACGACCAGGCTACGCAGCGGTCGTCACAGGGTTACACCTTCAGCCTTGGCTCTGGTTCAGTTTCTTGGCGTTCTACTCGTTCTTCTTCTGTTCTCGGCTCCAGTTGTGAGGCTGAGATCTACGCCACAGCCATGGCTGCACAGGAGTTACGCTGGCTCACCTACCTGCTGACCGACCTGGGAGAGCAGCCTAGTTCTCCTCCAGTGCTGTACGTCGACAACAAGGCTACCATTGCCTTGTGTGAGGAGCACAGACTGGAGCACAGAACGAAGCATATCGCTCTGCGGTACTTCCTTGCTCGAGAGCTGCAGCAGCGTGGTCAGCTTCGTCTGCGTTACGTGGCCACTCGGGCCAACACTGCTGATGTGTTCACCAAGGCGCTTCAGCCTTGTGACCATCAGCGTTTCTGTACTGTTCTAGGCCGTGTGCCTACTTTCCCTCACTTGCTCACTTCTTGACTCTGCTTGTACTGTGATCCCTATATATATACCTGCATACTTACACTTGTTAGGTTGTGATCACTGTATCTCTTGTTATATTATCAAACTGCATGTGAACTGGTCTTGTGACCGCTTGCTTGTGCTCGGAATTTGTGTGGTATCCTTGAGATCCACCCTGAGCTTGTTTTGTCTTGCTTTGCTTTGACTGGTCTTGTGACCCCTTGCTCTCCCCACTTCGCCTATGGGGGTGTGTCAAACATCATATATGTTGTAGTTGTTTAGGCTACAGTGGGTTAGCCTTTAGGGGGTACACAATTCTAGGTTTAGGTACTTGTACTCACTTCTCTTTCAATTCAACCATTTCATTCTCTAACAGGAAAGGGTGACTCTTATGCGTGATGGAAATTTACTGAAAGGGGATAGGCCAAAACGGGTGTGATTTACATGGATGGCCAAGGAAGCAAGAAGGTGGGAGGAGGGAGGTGGGGGGAAGAGGGGGAGGGGATAGGATGGGGGCAGAGTATAAGAGAGGGAATGAGATGGAAAGAGTGAGAAGGAAGGGGAAGAGTGGGATAGATAGAGAGAGTGGCACACCAATTGCAGCACACATACCAATGCAACTGATCGAGACCCCCTCCTGCTCGTAGCCTTGCTTGCAATCACAGTACGGTTTGCCGTTACTTAGCTTGACGCAAGTGCCACCCACGCCACAATCCTTGAGGGAGCATGTGTCTGCATAAAAAGAAAAGGGCTGACAAGATTGAATGCGAGGGTTTCTCAACTTGGAGTGCATTCGATGTCGTGCTACGTGACACGACAGGACTCAAACATGGAGTTATGGGAGTGTGCATGTAATGCAAGAGATCATCTTGTGCAAAAAACGGCCAATGCGAGCAGATGCCCTCTCGTGCATGTGACAACAGAGAGAGGAGGAGTGAGTGGGAGAGAGAGGGAGAGCGACGCGGGTAGGATGGGTTAGAGGAGGGGAAGGCTGATACAGCACAGCACACTTGAGTCCAAGGTTCAAAATTACGACCGAATTATTGAAATTCTACCGTATAATACAGAATCGTATAAAACGACCGTAAAATACGGTTAAAAAAAAATCTATAATTGCTAGGAGAAACAATGCGTTTTTTAAAGCAAGGGTGCACTTTCAGGGGGGTGGAGGCAAAGGTTTATCACTTGCCTTGTGTGGTTACCTAGTTTATAGCAGGGAGTGAGACGCGAACAACTTTCCAGTATTGGCGGAGTTGCGCGGGTGGTCTCCCTCCCGTCAGTAGCGACGGGGGTAATGGGAGTTGGGAACTTGGGTCTGGGAGCTAGGCAGTTTGTGAACCAAAACGAGCGTGGTTCTCATCTCACGACACTTTTACCCGAAGCAACAAAGTGGCTAGCAACCACAGCCCATAGCGCACCGCCACCTACATACCATGGTTTATCTGGCGATGTGCATTTTGACTATTCAATATATCAATGATGCTGTGTCTAGGGTTGTTAGCTCGTCCCCAATGTCGACGTTTATCACCGTACACGGGTCGCCGTCGCTCGCTCACTAGCGTGCTGCATCCCGCCTGTCGCGTATAGTCGTTTTCTCGTCAGCGATCGCAGGCCGGCCGATGCCGCTGCTAATCGCTCTGGTCAACCAAAGCGCATCAAAATTTGCTCGATTTCTGTCGAGCCGCTACATTTAAGAAATCGGCCCGTTTTTCCTGTACAAGTTTTAGACACAAATTGGACCAATATTACACCACACTTTATAAGTCCGGATTTGGACCAAAATTGGTCAGCTATAAGTCACCTGTAGCGGATTTGGACCAATTGCCACCTGTATTACACAAAAATATTTGTATTCGTATTAAAGCAAATCGTGCCGTTATGATACTCATTATTTATATGAATCTAATAGGCTACTGTCTTCTCCATGGAAGCTTATTCACTATGTATATGTTCGCTGTAATACATGTTGCTATTTACGTGTCCAATAAATCTCCCACCGGTTTTTTTTTTTTTTTTTTTTTTTTTTTTTTTTATCCTTTAGCATGCAATATCGGTCGACGTCGACGACACGGAGCATGGACAATCAATCTTGAAGGGGTTTTTTATGCTTGTTGCATTTGGGTTCTTTTTTGCAGTTTCAAGTTCCTTCTGTCAGAATGTTATTCTCTAGCCTGTAGTGGGGTGCTCTATAGCGAGTACAACCCATCTAGGGTTTGCTATATGTATCCTCATTGCTGCTAGTGAACTTCTCCTCTTTTGCCTAAACTTCTCTTGCCTAGCTAGGACTTACCTAGCTATGGCTCCTAACTCTACCTACTATCTTCACATGGTATCAGAGCATCTACGCTCGTGGCCTGTGGGCCCACCTAACTGCTTCCGCTGCTACTCTGTGTGTTGCACGCCCCGTGGCGTGCGACGGATTTCTCTTCCCGCCGCGCGCTCGGAGCGTGCGGCGGTTTTCTGCCCGCCGTGCGCCCCGAGGCGCGCGGCGGTTTTCTGCCCGCCGTGCGCCCCGGGGTGTGCGGCGGTTCTCTGCCCGCCGTGCGCCCCGAGGCGCGCGGCGGCCTTCTGCCCCGTCGGTCCGCGCGTCGCCCCCGGGGGGCGCTTCGACGGGCGACGGGGACCAGCCCGTCGTCCCCCGTCGCCCGTCCTGGCCAGCGCGGGCTGCGCTAGGCCCGAGCGCGGCCCGTACGGGCTGCGCCCGGCCCGCGCGCGGCCCGTACGGGCTGCGCCAGGCCCGCGCGCGGCCCGTACGGGCTGCGCCAGGCCCGCGCACGGCCCGTACGGGCTGCGCCAGGCCCGCGCGCGGCTCGGGCCGCCTGCGCGCGGTTCGTCGGGCTGTGCCAGGCCCGTGGGCGGCCCGTTCCTCTCTGTCCCTGAGCTGTTCGCTGTCCCCCGTGCTTCTGACGGTGCCCCACCCCTGCTGCTGCCCGTTCTCCTGAATTAGGGTTTGGGGGTGAGGAGTGTGGGGGTGGCGGTTGTGTGTTACTCCCCTTGCTCCTCCTCCTCCCTGGTCTCCCACTGCTGCAGCTGCCGCTGAGGGGGGTGGGTGTGTGGGAGCCTAGGGTTTAGGGTTTTAGGGGGGTGCGTGGGAGTGGAGCTAGGGTTTGAGCAGTGGGTGTGTGTCGAGGGTGTGGGGCAGTTGGAGGAGGTTGTGTGGAGGTACCTGTCGTGTCGCCTGCAGCGCCTGTAGTCCGTCGCCCTTGCTTCGGTAGCCAGTGAGCCTGCTGCACCAGTCGCCAGTGGGTCCGTTGCTCCTGCCGCTCTTCTATAGCCGCCGAGCCAGTTACTCCAGTAGTCCGTCGCCCTTGCTTCGGTAGCCTCTGAGTCAGCCGCTCCTGTGCCCGTGCCTCTGCAGCTTCAGTCGTTGCCTCCCATCTTCTCTACCTCCACAGCTCCTCCTCCTCCTCACTTGCCCGCTGTGATTAGCTCTAGCTTTGCTTACCTTTGTGAACTCCTGCTCTATACCTGCTTGCTCATTGTACTGATTACACCCCACTTTGGCTATGGGGGTGTGTCAGAATGTTATTCTCTAGCCTGTAGTGGGGTGCTCTATAGCGAGTACAACCCATCTAGGGTTTGCTATATGTATCCTCATTGCTACTAGTGAACTCCTCCTCTTTTGCCTAAACTTCTCTTGCCTAGCTAGGACTTACCTAGCTATGGCTCCTAACTCTACCTACTATCTTCACACCTTCTCCCTTTCTTTTTTCATTTCCTTTCTCCTCATTGAATATTGTACAGATTATAGTTACATACACCAGATTATGACTAGAAAATAAAATCATTATGTAACCTAATTGATGTTAACTTTTCGTTTCATATTTATAGGGAGCTGATTTTTTTGTCGTCCTAATCACAGTCGATCATTGCGTAATTTAATGTATCATATTTGTCTCATAAAATTTCGTAAGCTAATTCTTGGATCATTTCTGAGTGACATCGGGTTCAAATGGATGAAACCACGTATGTTTGTGACAGTTTGTGACACTTATGGGCACTATAATGTGGTTCCATGGTAAAAGAGCCTTGTACATGCGGTGTATCAATGTATCGAACGGACTGTACATTCCTTGGTAACAACCACCGCTGTGTCATTCCAGCACATTTGTTGTCGTGCAAACACGTCATCGTCGGGGTGTTATGTAATTGGTGGAATCACCTTCGCCAACCAGTTTGATGATAAGATTTGTTGTGATTGGTTGTAAATGTCCGAAACGCTCTCGGCATCAAGCTGATGTACACCTTGCGCAGCTGCGCTGGAGTTGGCAGCTCCAGCGCAGCCGCGCAACTGCTGGAAGTGCCAACTGCGCAGGGTGAAATGCGCACTGCCAACTGCGCTTTGCCAATTGGCTGAACTGCCAATTGCGCACTGCGCACCTACGCACCTGCGCAGCAGCTTCCCCTCCCCACCCCGACAGTCCCTCTCGTCTCTCTTTCACTTCATGCTCTTGATTGTATTTTCATTCTTGCATTCTGTTCTTCCTCCTCTTTCTTTGTTTCTCAGATTATCACCTCTACAGTTCAGTCGTCCTTACCTGCACTTATCTCCAGTCATGGTTACTCATCACGCTGTGCCTCCTTGTGTCACCAGTCGTGACTGCTGTAGTATTATCGAGTTTTCTTTCCAGTTTTTTTTTTTTTTTTTTTTTTTTTCTTTCCACTTTCGTTTTCACGGTGGCTCCTTACCTCGCCAGTCGCGACTGCCGTGACGTCTTCAAGTGACAAGTTATTCTTGCCTTTCGTTTTTCCAGTTTCCCTTCTTTTTAATGTTACCGTCGGCGCTAACTCTCCTACCCATATATCGTTCATTGTTGTCATTCTTGCAGGTTATCTACTCTGCTGGCACCGTTTTGGTGCAACCATTGTGTTGCATTTCTTGCGCATGTCAGAGGTCCACTGGTGATCCCCGATTGATCCTAGTGAAGGGTTACAGGCATGTTGGCCTGGGGGGTTATGGGCGCACTGACCTGCTACTTAACAAGCCCTTTTATCCCAATGGTCTAGTGGTTGGGATTCTGACATGGTATCAGAGCAAAGGTCTCGGGTTCGAATCCCAGTGTGTGCACTTCGGGCATCCCAGTGCGGGGGGGTGTCAGAGGTCCACTGGTGATCCCCGATTGATCCTCGGGAAGGGTTACAGGCATGTTGGCCTGGGGGGTTATGGGCGCACTGACCCGCTACTTAACAAGCCCTTTTATCCCAATGGTCTAGTGGTTGGGATTCTGACAGCGCATTCCTCTGTGTTCTCGCAGGGCTTCATGATATACTGGCAAGCTGTATTGTAAGTTATTATGTTTGTTGATTCCCCGTTTCGATTTTTTTTTTTTTTTATGTCTAACAGCCTGTGAGTTGCATGTGTGTTCCAAGTGCGGTTCTTGAGAGTGCTAGCAGAAGTCGCAGTAGCTTTGGTATGATGTCGTTATGGGTGGGAGAAGCAACAAGAGAATCTGTGCCTGTGGTGTTTAGACCAGAACCATGGTTGTGAAGCTAATGCTAGTCGTAGTTTCAGAACTATGGTGTGTTGTATTGTGTGTTACTCATTATTATCAATACAAACATTTTCATTATTGTTCAAATGCTAACAAGTCTAGGTGGTGAATAAACAAAAACGTGCAGGACGTAATGCTGAAAAACATGGACAACAGCAGTCTTATTTTAGTCTTATTTTGGACAACAAGGGGACTTACCATGGACCTAGAAAGGTCTTAATTTCTTCAGGCAGACTTGGTCCAAATTTTGGACAAAAGTTGTGTATCCAAGTACACAAAAATTGGTCCTTGTTAGGGTGTCTAAAAAAGGTCCAAAAAGGGTCATATTTAAGTTGACAACACCAATTTTGGTCCAAAATAAGGCCTAACCCAGGCACGTTATTTTGTGATGGGAAATGAGGGGAAGGAAGGTTGGATATGAGGGCGAGAGGGGGCGAGGGCTCGATGGAGATAGTAAGAGGGGAGAGGGTGAGGGGGTGATAGGAAGAAAGGGGGGGAGGGACCAGAGATGTTAGGAGGAGAAGGGTGAGGGTAGATTGGAAGAGAGAGGAGCGGGATAGGAGGAGATAGACAGAGGGAGAAGAGGAGAAGGAGAGAGGAAGCAGTGGGGAGAGGAAAATGCGGAGGTAGGAAACCGGGTGAGAGGGAATGGAGGAGATTGGAGGAGGAAGAGAGAGAAGGGCAGAGTGGGAGGGATGCGGACAAAGGAAACGTTAAATGGAGAGGCGGCGATGCGGCAGGCGGCGACGAGGAGGCGGCGTGCCAATGAGAAGCATAGGGTGAGGGGATTGGAGAACTGTGGTAAATACGTGCACTGTGAGGGTTTGCGAAGGCGGGGAGGCGGGAGACGAAGGCGACGGCCGCAGGGAGGGGAGGGGAATGCGCGTGGGCGACGAGGGAAGGAAGCGAGAGGGAAGACGAGGGGAAGCAGGGGGAGGAAGCGGCGGGAAAGGGAGTGAGGAGAGGTCGACGGGGCGAGCGATGGGAACGGGAAGCGAGGGCAACGGGAGGGGGACGCGCTGACGACGTGCGTGGGAAGCTAGGGCAATGGGCGGGGGAAACGAGGGCGACGGGCGGGGGAAGCGAGGGCAACGGGCGGGGGAAACGAGGGCGACGGGCGGGGGAAGCGAGGGCGACGGGCGGGGGAAGCGAGGGCGACGGGCGGGGGATGCGAGGGCGACGGGCGGCGGAAATGAGGGCGACGGGCGGGGGAAACGAGGGGAGGCGAGATAGGCGGGGAGGCGAGAGGCTGCAGCGGACCGGTTCATCTCGATTCGGGGAGGGGAATGTGACGCCGCGCTGCGACGAGGAGGCAGCGAGGACACGAAAAGCACGCGCCGCGCAGGCAACGACGTCGCGTGCTGACCGCGATGACGCCAGTCACATGCGTTGAGGCACTACCATGTACCCGTGGTGTAACTCGAAGCCCTCCTACTCGTGGGCTATGACGTGCGGCGCTTTGCGGGAGCTTGCCTAGCTTTCAAGTCCCTTTCGTCTTGTGGTTTCTACGCTTTAGTGTAGAAGTGTTCCCTGGTTTATCACTCGCTTGGTAGTTCGACTCACTTGATTATCTCCACTTACCCCTCACTTCTGTGCTTGATCTCCGCCCTTCAGCGGTATATTCCCCCAACCAAAGGCTCGAACGAAATTGGCAGGCATCGCATGCCTTGTTTCAATTCCTCGCACCAGCCATACGTACATCGCGAAATTCCGAGCAGGCACAAAATGTACACGGTAGCTTTTCCTGCGGAAAAGCTGCGGAAAACCTTCGGAAAACCTTCGGGAAAACACCTGTCACCAAAGGACGAAGGTTGCGAGAATGTCACCTGTATGGCGCAACAAAAAAGCAACGGAAATGTCACTTGTCGCCCCTCAAATGTCCACACCCACTTTGTGTCTCGCGTGGTAAAGAGTGTTACAGTGCGGTTTAGGGAGTTCAGACTAGCAACAAAATCACACAGCTGACGAAATGTTACCTGCGTGACCGAAATTTTGCGAAACCTGAAATTGAAACCACCAATCCACAAGCAGCGCGAATGTTACACGCCAATTGCCAAAACTTGTGGTTCTGAACCAATCGACGTGGAAACAAACCTTCGCCCACCAATCACCATGATTCCTTACCTCCTCCTAGAATTGTGTCTCATTTTCACCTCTTGTTCAATTCAATCTCCAACCTCTCTGAAATATAGATCTACCTCTCGATTATCATCCCTGCCATTTGTCCTCGTATGTTCATGTCAGACTTATATGATCTAGCCTGTGTAGGCTGTAGCGGGTTAGATACTAAGGGGTACACAATTCTAGGGTTTCATATTTGTATCACACTCATTCCTTAGTCAATCATTCCTCATTCTTTCACATGGTATAGAGCAGGTTCCCTAGTGGGAACGTTTCCTAGGGCCCACCGAAAATCGATTTTTTTTTTCCTGCCCGGGGCGCGCTTCGCCCCTGCCCGAGTCGCGCCCCGTGTGCCTGCCCTCCCGTCGCGTCCCCTGCCCTTAGCGGCCCGTCGCGCTCACTTACGGCCCTGTAGCGGCCCCTCTCACAGCCCCTCACGGCCCCTCTCACAGCCCTTCGCGGCCCCTTTAGGCCCCTCGCGGCCCCTTCGTGGCCCGTCGCCGCCCTTCGCGGCCCCGTCGCCGCCCTTCGCGGCCCCTTCACGGTCCTTCGTGTCAAACTCATATGCTATAGTCTGTGTAGGCTGTAGTGGGTAAGACAATATGGGGTACAACACTTCTAGGTTTTCCTACTTGTACCCACCTGCTTACTAGTTCATTCATTCCTCATTTCTTCACATGGTATAGAGCAGGTTCCCTAGTGGGAACGCTTCCTTGGGCCCACCACTGAAATTTTTTTCTGACCGGAGCGTCAGTCGCTCCTGCCCGAGGCGCGCCTTGTCGCCGCCCTTCCAGGCCCCTCGCGGCCCCTAGCGGCCCTGTCGCCGCCCCTCCGCGGCCCCGTCGCCACCCCTAGCGGCCCCGTCGCCGCCCCTAAGCGGCCCCGTAGCCGCCCCTAAGCGGCCCCGTCGCCGCCCCTAGCGGCCCCGTCGCCGCCTCTCTCCCTACGCGGCCCCGTCGCCGCCCCTACGCGGCCCTGTCGCCGCCCCTAGCGGCCCCGTCGCCGCCCCTAGCGGCCCCGTCGCTGCCCCTAAGCGGCCCCGTAGCCGCCCCTACGCGGCCCCGTCGCCGCCCCTAGCGGCCCCGTCGCCGCCTCTCTCCCTACGCGGCCCCGTCGCCGCCCCTAAGCGGCCCCGTCGCCGCCCCTACGCGGCCCCGTCGCCGCCCCTAGCGGCCCCGTCGCTGCTCCCCTCCCTACGCGGCCCCGTCGCCGCCACTACGCGGCCTCGACGCCGCCCCTACGCGGCCCCGTCGCCGCTCCCCTCCCTAGCGGCCCCATCGCCGCCTCTACTGGCCCCGTCGCCGCCTCTACCGGCCCCTTCACCGCTGAGCCGCCCAGCAGCTGAGCAGCCGAGCCACCAAGCTGAGCCGCCCAACAGCCGAACCGCCGAGCCGCCCAGCAGCTGAGCCGCCGAGCCGCCGAGCCGCCCAGCAACCGAGCCGCCGAGCCGCCCGACAGCCGAGCCGCCCAACAGCCGAGCCGCCGAGCCGCCCAGCAGCCGAGCCGCTGAGCCGCCGACCCGCCCAGCAGCCGAGCCGCCGAGCCGCCCTGCCGTCGAGCCGCTACTGTTCCTATCAGCGCGCCCCGGCCCTACTTACTCGGACTGGTGAGATCACTCCCTGCTAGGCCACTGCAGTCATGGCTACCCCCAGTGTCCTTACCTTTGATGCTAAGGGTCGTGCTGTTGACTTTGAGGTCTGGGTCGATGACCTCCAGCTGTTCCTACAGTGCGATAGGGCAGACGGACTCTCCCTGTTCGATCTCACCTCTGGTGCCTCTTCTGCCCCGCCTGCTACTGCTGACAGCACTGTTCGCTCACAGTGGGCCACACGCGATGCTGCTGCCCGTCTTGCTGTGCGTCGCCACTTACCGACCACTGAGTGTGCGCACTTTAGCCAGTACAAGAGTGCTCAGACCTTGTACGACGCTGTAGTTGCACGCTACTCTTCCCCTGCCACTGCTGCGCTTAGCCGCCTCATGCTACCGTACCTGTTCCCTGACCTTGCTGCCTTTCCCACAGTCGCTGACCTCATTACGCACCTTCGCACTAGCGACACTCGCTACCGCGCTGCGCTTCCTGCTGAGTTCTGTGCCAAGAACCCCCCCCCCCATGTATATCACCCTCTACTACATAGTCACCCGGCTCCCTGACTCCCTTCGCTTAGTCAGGGACCACTTCCTCTCAGTTTGCCCCACCACACTCACCGTTGACCTCCTCGAGGAGCGCCTCCTAGCAGCAGAGAGGAGCATAGTTGCTGTAGGAGCCTCTCGTGGTGACCCTCGCACCCCCGTCTTTGAGGGGTGTTCCCCTTCCCCCCTCTTGCCCTCTGTTGCTTCTGCTGCTGCGGCCGACCTCGTTGGTTTCGAGTCGGTCGGCGCTGCGTCTACCCCTGGCGGGAGACGCCGCACCGGCAAGGGCAAGGGGGGCAAGGGCGCTGGAGGGGCTGGCGGGGGTGGTGGAGGTGGTGGTGGAGGCAGTGGAGGGGGTGGGGGTGGTGGTGGGAGTGGTGGCGGGGGTGGAGGTGTCGGTGGCAGCAGTGGAGGCGGAGGAGGCGGGGGCAGTGGCGGAGGGAGCGGAGGCGGCGGAGGTGGCGGAGGCGGCGGAGGTGGCGGAGGCGGCGGCGGCAGCGGTGGAGCTGGTCGCGGCTCTGCGCAGAGGAGTGGGTCCGGTGGTGGTCCGCGCCAGCAGCAGCAGCGCAGTCGTGAGACCCTGTCCCCTCAGCAGCTTCGTGAGTGGTACGCTGGGCGTCAGCGCGGTGGGGGTACTGGTCCCTGCACCTACGTCCTCCGTACCGGCGACCGCGCTGGTGAGCGGTGCGGGTGCCCGCACTCCACCCAGCGCTGTTTTGGCCGCCTGACGGACGCATGGCGTCACCAGTTCCCTGACGCCACTGAGATCCCTCGCTAGGGAGAGCTGTCTAGGGCGGGGGTTGCTATCTTTGATCTTGATTATGATACTATTCTTGCTGCCATGTATGCTGCGTCTGATAGTGTTGAGGGTGACTGTTACCTGTGTGTTCCGCCTGACCCGGGCATTGAGGCTGCTGCTCTAGGTGCTGGTGAGGCTGCTGCTCTAGGTGCTAGTGCGTCTGCTGCCCCAGGTGCTGGTGAGTCTGCTCTCTCAGGTACCACGTCGGCTCAGGCCTTACACACCTTCACCCTTGACTCGGGTGCTTCCCGCTCCTTCTTTCGAGACCGCACCACGCTTACGCCGCTTAGTCGGCCGGTTGCGGTCTCCCTGGCGGACCCCTCTGGGGGTCCTGTCCTTGCTAGCTTCTCCACTGTCTTACCGTGCCCGGCAGCCCCCTCTGGCACCCTGTCAGGTCTCTACCTCCCCTCGTTCTCTACGAACTTGGTGAGTGGAGCTGATCTACAGGATAGGGGGGTTGACCAGTTCACTCCTGCGAGTCAGCGGGTGACCCACTGCACGTGTGCTCGGACGGGCCGACACTTGGCCACGTTTACCCATCGGCCGGGGTCGAGCCTGTACACACTGACTACTGAGCCTCCTCCGGTTGCTGAGTCTGGTCAGGTAGCTGCGTCGAGTCAGGTGTTTGCTGCAGCGTCCAGGTCTGGTCCTGAGTCTGCGCCCTGCTCGTGTCGTCTCCTGTCCCACCAGACTCTCCTTTGGCACCAACGCCTTGGTCACCCCTCCCTGCCTCGCCTCCGAGGCATGGCCTCACGTGTCCTTGTCTCTGCTCTTCCCTGGTCCCTACCTCCCCTACCTCCTGGGCCTGCCCCTACCTGCGTCCCCTGCGTCGAGGGGCGACAGCGCGCCGCCCCTCACTCCTCCGAGTTTCCTCCGACAGAGGCTCCGCTGCAGACTCTTCACATGGACGTGTGGGGCCCCGCCCGCGTCCGTGGCCAGGGTCACGAGCGTTACTTCCTGTTGGTGGTTGACGACTACTCGCGTTACACCACGGTGTTCCCCTTGCGCAGCAAGGGTGACGTCACTGAGGTGCTGATCGACTGGATCCGCGCAGCTCGTCTCTTGCTCAGAGAGAGTTTCGGCTCGGACTTTCCTGTTCTGCGTCTGCACTCTGACAGAGGCGGGGAGTTTTCCTCTGCCCGTCTGGGAACCTTCTGTCGTGCACAGGGTATCCGCCAGACCTTCACGCTTCCGGCCTCTCCACAGCAAAATGAGATTGCTGAGTGCCGCATTGGCATGGTCATGGACGTCGCTCGTACGTCCATGATCCATGCGGCTGCTCCCCATTTTCTGTGGCCGTTTGCGGTTCAGTACGCAGCGCATCAGCTCAACCTTCAGCCCCGGGTCTCCTTGCCAGAGACCTCCCCCACCTTGCGGTGGACGGGGAAGGTTGGCGATGCGTCTGCGTTCCGTGTCTGGGGATCTAGGGCGTTTGTCCGCGACTTGTCTGCGGACAAGCTGTCCCCCCGTGCTGTTCCCTGCGTCTTCCTTGGCTTCCCCCCTGACGCGCCTGGTTGGCAGTTTTACCACCCCACCTCGCGCCGTCTTCTGTCCTCCCAGGACGTCACCTTTGACGAGTCGGTGCCTTACTACCGTCTCTTCCCCTACCGCACTGCGCCCCTCCCTCCGCTGCCGCTCTTCCTTGCGCCAGGTCCTCCCCCGGTAGACCCTCTCCCCCCTCAGGGTCCTGCCCCGTCAGGTGTGTCCCAGGTAGACGCAGTCGAGCCTGTCGAGGTAGCTGTTGACTCTGGTGCTGCTAGGGGCGCTGAGCCTGCGGGTGCCGGGTCTGGGGGTGCTGAGCCTGGGGGTGCGGAGCCTGGGGGTGCTGAGTCTAGGGGTGCTGAGCCTGGGGGTGCTGAGTCTGGGGGTGCTGAGCCTGGGGGTGCGGAGCCTGGGGGTGCTGAGCCTGGGGGTGCTCGTGTGGCCTCTGGCGGTGCTTCGTCGAGGCGGGAGCTACTCTCTCCGCAGGAGCTGCGCGAGTGGTTTGCCCGGCGCTGGAGCCGTTCTGCTGGAGCTGGAGGTACTACTGTTGCTGCTAGTCCTGGAGGTGCTCGTACTGGCGGTACTGGAGCTGCTGGGACTGGGGGTGCTGCTGGGGCTGCTGCTGGAGTTAGTCCTGCTGGAGGTGCTGCTGGAGCTGCTGGCGGTACTGGAGCTGACGGTCCTGCTGGAGTTGGTTCTGCTGGAGCTGCTGGAGCTGGAGCTGCTGGGGGTGTTGGCGCTGGTGGTTCTGCTGGCGCTGGTGCTTCTGAGGGTGCTGGAGTTGGCGCTGTTGGAGCTGGAGGTGCTGCTGGCGCTGGTGCTGCCGCTGGGGGTACTGGTGCTGTCCCTGCTGGTTCTGGAGGCGCTGCACGGCCGAGGCCGTACTTCGTTCCGCTCCTTGAGCAGGTTCTTCGTCTCCCGCCCTCTACTGGTCCTGCTCCTCCCTTAGAGTGTCCACAGCCTGTCCAGTCGCGGTCTACCCCCTACCTGCTCCTTCTCCCTACACTGGTCCTACTAGAGGTCTTGCTGAGCGTCGTGAGCCTGCGTCTCGTCCTGCGTCGCCTGTTCGTGCTGCTCGCACTAGTGGTCGTGCTCCGCGTCCGCGTCCTCCTGCGGTCCCAGGCACACACCAGATGGCACAGCGTCCTTCCACTGCTCCTCTGCGTGTCCCGTTGCCGTCTCCTCTAGAGTCCTCTCTTCCTGTTCTTGCTGACCCGGAGTGTGACTCTCTTCGTGCTGCCAGTCCTACTGTCACGCGTCTCCTGGCCACTGTTGTCACTGACCCTTCCTTTGAGTCCACTGCTGCGTCTGCCTTAGTTGCTGAGCTTGTCGACTTTGCTGCTCGCTGTCGTCTAGACTAAGCCGCTAGTCTCGTTGCTGAGTCTGAGTCTGTCTGTCCTCCGTCCGTCGGGGGTGAGTGTGCTCTTAGCACGGACGTCCTTGAGGACAGGCAGGAGGAGTTCCAGTGCTTTGCTGCTGCTTTGCCTCATCTCGTGTCCACGCTGATTGCCCCTGAGGGAGACCCGGATGCACCAGACATCCCGACTCCTCGATCGTACGCTGAGGCGATCGAGGGTCCCTACTCCTCACAGTGGCAGTCAGCCATGGACGCAGAGATGGCTTCCTGGAAGTCCACAGGCACCTACGTCGACGAGGTTCCCCCACCTGGGGCGAACATCGTCAGTGGCATGTGGATTTTCAGGGTGAAGCGGCCGCCGGGTTCTCCGCCTGTCTTCAAGGCGCATTACGTGGCTCGAGGCTTCAGTCAGCGGCAGGGAGTTGACTACTTTCAGACCTTCTCTCCCACCCCGAAGATGACCACTCTTCGGGTGCTGCTGCACATAGCCGCTCAGCGCGACTACGAGCTTCACTCTCTTGACTTCAGCACAGCTTTCCTGCAGGGCAGCCTGCACGAGGAGATCTGGCTGCGCCGCCCACCTGGCTTCACTGGGTCGTTTCCTCCTGGTACCCAGTGGAGCCTCCGGCGGCCAGTCTACGGTCTCCGCCAGGCGCCCCGTGAGTGGCACGACACACTGAGGACTACACTTGCGGCTCTTGGGTTTGCTCCGTCTACTGCCGACCCGTCGCTATTTCTGCGCACCGACACCTCCTTGCCGCCGTTCTACATCCTTGTGTACGTCGACGACTTGGTCTTTGCCACTGCTGACACTGCTGGACTCGCCCACGTGAAGTCCGAGCTGCAGAAGAGACACACGTGCACAGACCTGGGTGAACTGCGCAGCTACCTTGGCTTGCAGATCACCCGGGACAGAGCACAGCGCACCATTACCCTGACTCAGTCACACATGGTGCAGCAGGTCCTTCAGCGCTTCGACTTCACGTACTCCTCGCCTCAGGCCACTCCTCTGTCTACTCGCCACTCGCTCTCAGCTCTGCCTTCGGATGAGTCCGTAGAGCCGAGTGGCCCGTACCCAGAGCTTGTTGGCTGCCTCATGTACCTGATGACCTGCACACGACCTGACCTAGCATACCCTCTTAGCATCTTGGCACGCTATGTTGCTCATGGGAGACACCGATCAGAGCACATGGCAGCAGCGAAGAGGGTGTTGCGCTACTTGTGCAGTACGTCGGGCATGGGGCTAGTGCTTGGAGGGCGACGTCCAGTGGTCCTCACAGGTCACGCAGACGCTTCTTGGGCTGACGACCAGGCTACGCAGCGGTCGTCACAGGGTTACACCTTCAGCCTTGGCTCCGGCTCTGTTTCGTGGCGGTCTACCCGCTCGTCTTCTGTTCTCGGCTCCAGCTGTGAGGCTGAGATCTACGCGGGGGCCATGGCTGCACAGGAGCTACGCTGGCTCACCTACCTGCTGACTGACCTAGGAGAGCCGCCTCGTTCTCCTCCAGTTCTGTACGTAGACAACAAGGCCATGCTGGCCTTGTGTCAGGAGCACAGACTGGAGCACAGAACGAAGCACATTGCTCTTCGTTACTTCCTTGCTCGTGAGCTGCAGCAGCGCGGTCAGCTGCGCCTTACTTACGTGGCCTCTGAGGCCAACACTGCTGATATCTTTACCAAGGCACTTCCGCCTTGTGATCATCAGCGCTTCTGTTCGATGCTAGGTCTTGTGCCTACTTGGCCTCACTTGCTCACTTCTTGACCTTGCTTGTACTGTGATCTTTCTATACTTGCACTTGCTTGTTTACCTTTATATATGATCTTGCATGTGAACTGGCCTTGTGGCCTTGCTCTTGTGCTCGGACTGTGTGGTGACGTTGTGATCCACCCTGAGCTTGCTTTGCTTTGCTTGACTGGTCTTGTGACCTCTTGTTCTCCCCCACTCTGCCTATGGGGGTGTGTCAAACTCATATGCTATAGTCTGTGTAGGCTGTAGTGGGGTAGACAATATGGGGTACAACACTTCTAGGTTTTCCTACTTGTACCCACCTGCTTGCTAGTTCATTCATTCCTCATTTCTTCACACTTCGTGGCCCCTTCGCCGCCCTTACCGGCCCCTTCTCGGCTCCTCCGCGAACAGCAGCAGCCGCCGCCGCCCACAGCAGCAGCCGACAGCAGCAGCCGCCGCCGACAGCAACAGCCGCGGCGGCCGCCGACAGCATCAGCCGCCGCCGCCGACAGTAGCAGCCGCCGCCGCCGCTGCCGTAACAGCCGACGCCGCCACTGCCGGGGCCGCGGCCGCCGCAGCCGCCGCTGCCGTAACCGCCACCACCGCCGCTGCCGGGGCCGCAACCGCCGCCGCCGCCGACAGCAGGAGCCGCCGCCGCCGTCGCGGCCCTGTCCCTGCCGACGCGCCTCGGCCCTGCCCCACCACTTGCGGGCCCCTACCCACCCGCCCTGGTAAGAGCACCGCCGAGCCGCGCCTGCTGCTACTGCTACTAGCCTGCTGCTGCTGCTGTCATGGCTACCCCTAGTGTTCTCACCTTTGATGCTGAGGGTCGGGCTGTCGACTTTGATGTCTGGGTCGATGATCTGCAGCTTTTCCTGCAGTGCGATAGGAAAGACGGTCTCTCACTGTTTGATCTCACGTCTGGCGCCTCTCCTGCCCCTACTGCCGATGCTGACAGCACTGCTCGCTCCCAGTGGGCCACACGCGATGCTGCTGCCCGTCTTGCTGTGCGTAGTCACTTGCCGTCCACTGAGCGCGCGCACTTTAGTCAGTACAAGAGTGCTAAGACCTTGTACGATGCTGTAGTTGCATGCTACTCTTCCCCTGCCACTGCTGCCCTTAGCCGCCTCATGCTGCCGTACCTGTTCCCTGACCTCGCCGCCTTTCCCACTGTCGCTGACCTCATTACGCACCTTCGCACTAGTGACACCTGCTACCGCGCTGCGCTTCCTGCTGAGTTCTGCGCCAAGAACCCCCCCCCCATGTACATCACCCTCTACTACATAGTCACCCGGCTCCCTGACTCCCTTCGCTCGGTCAGGGACCACTTCCTCTCAGTTTGCCCCACCACACTCACCGTTGACCTCCTCGAGGAGCGCCTCCTGGCAGCTGAGAAGAGTATAGTCGCTGTAGGAGCCTCTCGTGGTGACCCTCGTACCCCCTTCTTTGAGGGGTGCTCCCCCTCCCCACTTCTGCCCTCTGTTGCCTCTGCTGCTGCCGTCGACTTCGTTGGCACCGATTCGGTCGGCGCTACGTCTGCCCCTAGCGGGAGACGCCGCACCGGCAAGGGCAAGGGGGGCAAGGGCGCTGGAGGGGCTGGCGGGGGCGGTGGAGGTGGCGGTGGAGGCGGCGGAGGGAGTGGGGGTGGCGGTGGGAGTGGTGGCGGGGGTGGGGGCTTCGGTGGCGGCGGTGGAGGCGGAGGCGGCGGCGGCGGTGGCGGTGGGAGCGGAGGAGGAGGCGGTGGCGGCGGTGGCGGAGGTGGCGGCGGCGGAGGTGGAGCTGGTCGGGGTGGCTCTGCGCAGCGGGGCGGCTTCGGTGGTGGTCAGCGCCAGCAGCAGCAGCGCACTCGTGAGACCCCGCCCCCCCAGCAGCTTCGTGAGTGGTACGCTGCGCGTCAGCGGAGTGGGGGTGCTGGTCCTTGTGCCTACGTCCTGCGTACCGGCGACCGCACTGGTGAGTCATGCGGTGGCCCGCACACCACCCAGCGCTGCTTCGGCCGCCTGACGGACGCTTGGCGTCTCCAGTTCCCTGACGCCACTGAGATCCCCCGCTGGGGCGAGCTGCTTAGGTCGGGGGTTGCTATCTTTGATCTGGATTATGATGCTATTCTTGCTGCCATGTATGTTGTGTCTACTAGTGATGAGGGTGACTGTTACCTGTGTGTTCCGCCTGACCCGGGCATTGAGGCTGCTGCTCTAGGTGCTGGTGAGGCTGCTGCTCTAGGTGCTAGTGCGTCTGCTGCCCCAGGTGCTGGCGAGTCTGCTCTCTCAGGTACCACGTCGGCTCAGGCCTTACACACCTTCACCCTTGACTCGAGTGCTTCCCGCTCTTTCTTTCGAGACCGCACCACTCTTACGCCGCTTAGTCGGCCAGTTGCGGTCTCCCTGGTGGACCCCTCTGCGGGTCCTGTCCTTGCCCACTTCTCCACTGTCTTACCGTGTCCGGCGGCCCCCTCTGGCACCCTGTCAGGTCTCTACCTCCCCTCGTTCTCTACGAACTTGGTGAGTGGTGCTGATCTACAGGATGGGGGGGTTGACCAGTTCACTCCTGCGAGTCAGCGGGTGACCCACTGTACGCGTGCTCGGACGGGCCGACACTTGGCCACGTTTACCCGTCAGCCAGGGTCGAGCCTGTACACACTAACTACTGAGTCTCCTCCGGTTGCTGAGTCTGGTCAGGTAGCTGCGTCGGGTCAGGTGTTTGCTGCAGCGTCTAGGTCTGGTCCTGAGTCTGCTCCCTGCTCGTGTCGTCTCCTGTCCCACCGGACTCTCCTCTGGCACCACCGCCTTGGTCACCCCTCCCTGCCTCGTCTCCGAGGCATGGCCTCCCGTTACCTTGTCTCTGGTCTCCCCCAGTCCCTCCCTCCCCTCCCTCCGGGGCCTGCCCCTACCTGCGTTCCCTGCGTCGAGGGGCGGCAGCGCGCCGCTCCTCACTCCTGTGAGTTTCCTCCGACAGAGGCTCCGCTGCAGACTCTTCACATGGACGTGTGGGGCCCCGCCCGCGTCCGTGGCCAGGGTCACGAGCGTTACTTCCTATTGGTGGTTGACGACTACTCGTGTTACACCACGGTTTTCCCCTTGCGCAGCAAGGGTGACGTCACTGAGGTGTTGATCGACTGGATCCGCGCAGCTCGTCACTAGCTCAGAGAGAGTTTCGGCTCGGACTTTCCTGTTCTGCATCTGCACTCTGACAGAGGCGGAGAGTTTTCCTCTGGCCTTCTGGGATCCTTCTGTCATGCACAGGGCATCCGCCAGACGTTCACGCTTCCGGCCTCTCCACAACAAAATGGGATTGCTGAGCGCCGCATTGGCATGGTCATGGACATCGCTCGTACGTCCATGATTCATGCGGCTACTCCCCATTTTCTGTGGCCGTTCGCGGTTCAGTACGCGGCGCATCAGATCAACCTTCAGCCCCGAGTCTCCTTGCCGGAAACCTCCCCTACTCTGCGGTGGACGGAGAAGGTTGGCGATGCGTCTGCGTTTCGTGTCTGGGGATCTCGAGCTTTTGTCCGCGACTTGTCTGCGGACAAGCTGTCCCCCCGTGCTGTTCCCTGCGTCTTCCTTGGCTTCCCCCCTGACGCGCCTGGTTGGCAGTTTTACCACCCCACCTCGCGCCGTGTTCTGTCCTCCCAGGACGTCACGTTTGACGAGTCGGTTCCTTACTACCGTCTCTTCCCCTACCGCACTGCGCCCCTCCCCCCGCCGCCGCTCTTCCTTGCGCCAGGTCCTCCCCCGGTAGACCCTCTCCCCCCTCAGGGTCCTGCCCCATCAGGTGTGTCCCAGGTAGACGCAGTCGAGCCTGTCGAGGTAGCTGTTGACTCTGGTGCTGCTCGGGGTGCTGAGCCTGCGGGTGCGGGGCCTGGGGGTGCTGAGCCTGGGGGTGCTGAGTCTGGGGGTGCTGAGTCTGGGGGTGCTGAGCCTGGGGGTGCTGAGCCTGGGGGTGTGGAGCCTGAGGGTGCTGGGCCTACTCGTGTGGAGTCTGGCAGTGCTGGGTCTGAGGGTCCCTCGGGTGCTTCGTCCCGGCGGGAGCTCCCCTCTCCTCAGGAGCTGCGCGAGTGGTTTGCTCGGCGCTGGAGCCGTGCTGCTGGAACTGGAGGTGCTGCTGGCGCTGGCGGTTCTACTGCTACTGAGGGTGTTGGTGCCACGGGTTCCGGAGGTGCTCGTACTGGAGGTACTGGAGCTGCTGGGCCTGGGGGTGCTCCTTGTGCTGGAGCTGCTGGTGGTGCTGGAGCTGCTGGTGGAGCTTCTGGAGTAGGTGCTGCTGGAGGTGCTGGAGCTGTGGCTGTCGAGTCTTCCGGTGGTCCGGCTGGAGCTGGAGCTGCTGAGGGTGTTGGCGCTAGAGGAGCTGCTGGCGCTGGTACTTCTGAGGGTGCTGGAGTTGGCGGTGCTGCAGCTGGGGGTACTACTGGTGCTGGTGCTGCCGCTGGGGGTGCTGGTGCTGTCCGTGCTGGCTCTGGAGGCGCTGCGCGGCCACGGCCGTACTTCGTTCCGCTCCTTGAGCAGGTTCTTCGTCTCCCGCCTTCTGCTGGTCCTGCTCCTTCCTTAGAGTGTCCGCCACCTGTCCAGTCTGAGTCGCATTACAGCCCGCCTCCCCACTGCCTGCTCCCTCTCCCTACACCGGTCCTACTGGAGGTCTTGCTGAGCGTCGTGCGCCTGCGTCTCGTCCTGCGTCACCTGTTCGTGCTGCTCGCACTCGTAGTCGTGTTCCGCGTCCGCGTCCTCCTGCGGTCCCAGGCACACACCAGATGGCAATGGCACTGCGTCCTTCCACTGCTCCACTGCGTGTCCCGTTGCCGTCTCCTCCAGAGTCCTCTCTTCCTGCTCTTGCTGACCCGGCGTCTGACTCTCTTCGTGCTGCCAGTCCTACTGTCACGCGTCTTCTGGCTACTGTTGTCACTGACCCTTCCTTTGAGTCCACCGCTGCGTCTGCCCTAGTTGCTGAGCTTGTCGACTTTGCTGCTCGCTGTCGTCTAGACTACGCCACTAGTCCCGTTGCTGAGTCTGAGTCTGTCTGTCCTCCGTCCGTCGGGGGTGAGTGTGCTCTTAGCACGGACGTCCTTGAGGACAGGCAGGAGGAGTTCCAATGTTTTGCTGCTGCTTTGCCTCATCTCGTGTCCATGCTGATTGCCCCTGAGGGAGACCCGGATGCACCAGACATCCCGACTCCTCGATCGTACGCTGAGGCGATCGAGGGTCCCTACTCCTCACAGTGGCAGTCAGCCATGGACGCAGAGATGGCTTCCTGGAAGTCCACAGGCACCTACGTCGACGAGGTTCCCCCACCTGGGGCGAACATCTTCAGTGGCATGTGGATTTTCAGGGTGAAGCGGCCGCCGGGTTCTCCGCCTGTCTTCAAGGCGCGTTACGTGGCTCGATGTTTCAGTCAGCGGCACGGAGTTGACTACTTTCAGATCTTCTCTCCCACCCCGAAGATGACCACTCTTCGGGTGCTGCTGCACATAGCCGCTCAGCGCGACTACGAGCTTCACTCTCTTGACTTCAGCACAGCTTTCTTTCAGGGCAGCCTGCACGAGGAGATCTGGCTGCGCCGCCCACCTGGCTTCACTGGGTCGTTTCCTCCTGGTACCCAGTGGAGCCTCCGGCGGCCAGTCTACGGTCTCCGCCAGGCGCCCCGTGAGTGGCACGACACACTGAGAACTACACTTGCGGCTCTTGGGTTTGCTCCTTCTACTGCCGACCCATCGCTGTTTCTACGCACCGACACCTCTTTGACGCCGTTCTACATCCTCGTATACGTCGACGACTTGGTCTTTGCCACTGCTGACACTGCTGGACTCGCCCACGTGAAGTCCGAGCTGCAGAAGAGACACACGTGCACAGACCTGGGTGAACTGCGCAGCTACCTTGGCTTGCAGATCACCCGGGACAGAGCACAACGCACCATTACCCTGACTCAGTCACACATGGTGCAGCAGGTCCTTCAGCGCTTCGACTTCACGTACTCCTCGCCTCAGGCCACTCCTCTGTCTACTCGCCACTCGCTCTCAGCTCTGCCTTCGGATGAGTCCGTAGAGCCGAGTGGCCCGTACCCAGAGCTTGTTGGCTGCCTCATGTACCTGATGACCTGTACTCGACCTGACCTTGCATACCCTCTTAGCATCTTGGCACACTATGTTGCTCCTGGGAGACACCGACCAGAGCACATGGCTGCAGCGAAGAGGGTGTTGCGCTACTTGTGCAGTACGTCGGGCATGGGGCTAGTGCTTGGAGGGCGGCGTTCAGTGGTCCTCACAGGTCATGCAGACGCTTCTTGGGCTGACGACCAGGCTACGCAGCGGTCGTCACAGGGTTACACCTTCAGCCTTGGTTCCGACTCTGTTTCGTGGCGATCTACCCGCTCGTCTTCTGTTCTCGGCTCCAGCTGTGAGGCTGAGATCTACGCGGGGGCCATGGCTGCACAGGAGCTACGCTGGCTCACCTACCTGCTGACTGACCTAGGAGAGCCGCCTCGTTCTCCTCCAGTTCTGTACGTAGACAACAAGGCCATGCTGGCCTTGTGTCAGGAGCACAGACTGGAGCACAGAACGAAGCACATTGCTCTTCGCGACTTCCTTGCTCTTGAGCTGCAGCAGCGTGGTGAGCTGCGCCTTGCTTACGTGGCCTCTCAGGCCAACACTGCTGATATCTTTACCAAGGCACTTCCGCCTTGTGATCATCAGCGCTTTTGTACGATGCTAGGTCTTGTGCCTACTTGGCCTCACTTGCTCACTTCTTGACCTTGCTTGTACTGTGATCTATCTATACCTGCACTTGCTTGTTTACCTTTATATATGATCTTGCATGTGAACTGGCCTTGTGGCCTTGAACTTGTGCTCGGAATGTGTGGTGACGTTGTGATCCACCCTGAGCTTGCTTTGCCTTGCTTTGCTTGACTGGTCTTGTGACCCCTTGTTCTCCCCCACTTTGCCTATAGGGGTGTGTCAGACTTATATGATCTAGCCTGTGTAGGCTGTAGCGGGTTAGATACTAAGGGGTACACAATTCTAGGGTTTCATATTTGTATCACACTCATTTAGTCAATCATTCCTCATTCTGTCACAGTTCACATTTCACTGACTCCTAGTCGCGCTGCTCGTCATGGCATCAACCTTCTCTGCTTAGATCAGATCCGTCTTCCCTAAGTATTCTTTAATGCATCTAATGTCTTATTGCGTCATTTTTTTCCTATGCCATTTTCCAGGTTGAAGCGAGGCTTCGACTAGAGATCGTTTTACAACCGTACCGCAGGTGAGCGACGGCACGGAAAAGCCTCCCTTTTCGGTGAGTGGCAGTCTTGTTGCCTTTTGTTTTCTTCTCTGCTCTGTCATTTCGTACGGTTATGTCGTACGTGCTTACCATGCTGTGCAAGGAATGAACTGCAAAGGTGAGTATGGAATGCGTATTGTCTTCGTATTGTCTTCATGGAATGCGTATTGTCTTCCTATGCCATTGCTCAGGTTGAAGTCCGGATTCAAGAGGATCGGGAGTCGTTTTACAACCGTACAACGGGTGTTCAACGCCACTGAAACAGCCCATTATCGGTACGTCGCCACCTTGTTGTTGTTGTTTTTTTTTTTTGGTTGCCTAACTCATCAAGACGTACTTACCGTGCTGTGCACGGAAGGGAGGGCAACGCTGCGAGTGCGTTCTGTCTTGGTCGATTTGTGTCGCATTGTGTGCAGATGTGTATTTTTTAACGTCGTGGGGTGCGCTCCTCATTTACGTGCCCTTTTTATGTCTGAGTATTTTGTAGTCCACTTCGGTTGACTTCTCAAACGGCACAATTATTTGTAGTCCACTTCGGTTGACAGGTAAGTGGCCGCAGGTATGTCTATTAATAAATTAGTACTTGCCTGGCTAACATTAGTTTCTGCCGATTTGGTGTTTCTGTTTTTCCGTGTGTTTCAGATTTCCAGGCTCAAGTGGTTGAAGAAAGCAGCAATTTGTGCTTCTGTTGATGTACCTTATTTAGTTTGTTTAGTTGTGCCATATCATGTTGTTTATTGTGTTAGTGCGAATTGTCAGGTCTGATGTATTGAAATATATGTATTTATAAAAATCATTGTTTTATCGTGTACATCCACAATTTGTATTGCATGCGCCAATATGCATCCCGAAATTTAATGTGGCCACGTGGCATTTTTCTGTCCACTATTCACCTTGACAGCTGGCAGGAAATATCTTCATATGTGGCTTTCAGGCGTCCACGTGGCAAAGGTATGGCAAAGGGGACTTAAAGCCCAAGACCTTCATACAAATGTCACTTCCGATGTCACCTTTTGGTTGTGTTGTGTGGTTGCGATATGGCCGCTCTTTTGAAGCTTTGTCGTCACTTTTCTGCAACTTCGAAAGTCACCCCGCCACAAATTCCTTTGACCTAGACTTTTTTCTTGCGAAACCAAAGTTGCGGAAAAGCAACTTTGAAGCTGCTGGCCCGCAACTTGGACTTTCGCGATGTACCCTGCATGATTCGCCCTCGAATCAGCAAGCGCGTAAGGGTGTGCTGTGACAATACACTCAAAAGCCACCCCCAGGAATGTGCACCCTTGCTTTAAAAGTCTATCAAAAATACGGCGTATTTTTGGATATTTGGCCGTAAAACACGACCGTATTATACGGATCGTATAATACGATAACCGTAATTTTGATCCTTGCTTGAGTCAACTGCCTTTGCGTACGAGGGTCAATGGAAGTGTGGAAGCGGATGGACACGCATGGCTCACCTCAACGCATGGTCATGGAAGCATGGCCCCAACTCCCATGATTCCCTGCCAGTGGCATAACCAGTGGCATGACGATGATGACTCACCGACACATTCGTTGCTGTCGTGGAGCAGGGTCATTCCGAAGTTGCACGTGCATTGGGCGTATGAGCTGTTTGTCAGCATGCACTTGGAGTTGGGCGGGCACGACAGCGTGACATAGAGGTCCGCGACCGGCGGTAGATGGGCGGAAAGACACGAGAAGGACCGGGTTTTGGCAAGTAAGCCGGTTACATGCCTGCACTCGGTCCCAACAGCCAACACAGGCAGAGTCACGGTCAACGCAGTCAACAACACAGGCAGAGTCACGGTCAACGCAGTCAACAACACAGGCGGATTCACGGTCAACGCAGTCAACAACACAGGCAGATTCACGGTCAATGCAGGATCACCCTAAACCTGACTGGAGAAGGGGACAGGCCATGGGCACTTTGAGGAGGGGAGAGGGCACAGGCGTGTTGGGGCATGGAAAAAGTGAACTTTAAATGACAATTTGGGAATGGAATGGGGGGTGGGTGGCTCAAACAAGGCGGTTCGGATCATGGGGCTGGTCCCTCAGACAAAGTCGAGCGACGACTGTGACGACTGCGGCGCGAAATGCATCTGCAAGGACGCTGCGACGACAGTGCGACGACACTGCGACACCGCACGACTTCATCTGCATGGCCGCTCACCAAGCGCCTTGCCCGTTAACTCGCGGCGTGCTGCTTCACTGAGAGGCCGGATGTGGGCCGCGACGAGTCCAAGCGACGATGAGAGAAGGCAAGCACGACGGCCGTCCGAGAAGGCGTCATCGAGACTACGTGAATTGGAAAAATGGAACGCCCAGGTCCGACTCTTTTACAGTTGAGAATGAGGAGAGGGCAGACAGGGAATGAGGAGAGGGCAGACAGGGAATGAGGAGAGGGCAGTCGGATTAGTAGGTTTTTTGCAGTTCGAGAATGAGGAGAGGGCAGACGTGGATGGGTTGTGCGTTCACATCGCAGGTACAATCGAGGGTTGACGTTTTTGTCGCAGGTGGTTACTAGGGTGCGGTGCAAGGTTCCATAGTAGGGGCGCCGACGTGGATCAGCTACGTTGGTCGCACCCCGTATGAACCTAACGCTGCCACCCATGTGATCCTCTCAGAATATGTGGTTATCAGCGTCAGCTGGGGCCCCAAGCGGGGTGCCGCCCACGGGCAACGAATACCTAAACCCGTTCGGACGAGATGCTTTCGGGAATCGGGAGGCATCAACCATGGTAAACACCTCACCGCAAGGCGTTGACCTAATTCTCCCATTCCCTGAGTTGTAAGGAAACAGAAATACTCCAACGTCGTCTAGCGCTGCCTGCGGGCAAAGCAAAAAAATCCCCATGGTTGAAATGCCCTTCGGGAGCCATCCCTAAACACCTACTAGGTTCCCGCCTACTAGGTGGGGTGCTGCTGACATAGAAGATAGGGGTAGTCAAGTAGGGGTGCCACTTTGTCGAAAAACGAAAGATATTTCTTGTGGTGCGGTTCTAGAGCAGGGACGTTGGCTTGGCATCTTGGCAATCATGTTCCGGTACAAGGAACCTTTTCAAGTCGATTGTCGCGAAGAAGGTTCACATTTCGTGATTGACGACGTAGACGAAACATGTTACAAAAAAAACTATTTTTCGTCTCTCTGTTAACTGCTGTACACTTTTGTTATGCGCGATACGTTACCGTATTTGGAAACTACAGCAGGTTCGGAATATGGACGGAAAACGTCGTCAATTGCGAAAAGTAAGCCTTCTTCACCAGAACGTACACGACCGTGTCGGCGTTGCTGTTCTATGTCAATCACTTGCGGGAAAAGGGGTACTTTAGGGTTTCGGCTCGGCACCCGTATGTTCTACGGCGGCAGCACCCTGTACGTAGTTAGCATCCCTTGAAGTTGACCATCGAAGGCATCGCGCTGTTTTGTTTTTTTTTTGGAGTCCGCGGGAAACTCGCTTGGCACCGGAACCCGTTCTTTGCTCGCGGACGAAGGAGCACCCTCATGGAACCTCGTACGGCAACCCCAAGGTAGAATAGTCAACGGGTCCTTGTTCAGTTCACTGGTGACGCTGCCACCCGTACGAACCGTTCAGAACATACGGGCGGCGTAACGTCGCTAAGTGGACACCGCACCAGATTACGTTCTTCATTCGTGGGCAAAGGGACATTGGCACCCCGTATGTTCTCGTCAGCACGCGGCATCCCCATGGGTCGGCGGTGGCTGTCCAGCATCGCTCACCTGAGACTCTGACTCTCGCTGCTGTTGATCTGACCTGCGCGCTGCCCACTCTCCAGCGGACTCTCCGCTTCGCTTTGAGGCGCTGGCAGAGGCGCTTCAGAGGCGCAACCCGCCTCTGCGGGTTTGCAAGAAAGCAGTGAGTGCCTTTTCTCAGCATTTAGGGTCCCGAGTTGTAAGTCCCATTAATTCGTTCCCTTCACAGTTAGTACCACCACCACATCACTTTGGGCTGTGAGTTCCCAACTCTCAGAAAGGTCTTTCAACACAGCCCACCTCTCCCTGAAGATAGATCCTTCATTTCTCCTTATCCGTATCGCTACTCTGACACACACCCTCCTGCTCCCACAGTGCTTTCTATACACGAGTGCCGCGAGAATGGCGTGTTCTCGGACGGTCATCGTGTTGGCGCTGCTGCTGCACGCGGCGTGCCTCTCATCACCGCCTCGTCTCGTCGAGGGCTACTCTTGGCCTCTCAGTGAAGCAGCAAGCACCCGCCGCGAGATGGCCAAGGCGACTGGTGAGTGTTTTGTAGTCCACTTCGGTTGACTCCGCCTTTTTATGTCTCAGTATTTTGTAGTCCACTTCGGTTGACTTCTCAAACGGCACAATTATTTGTAGTCCACTTCGGTTGACAGGTAAGTGGCCGCAGGTATGTCTACTATTAAATTAGTACTTGCCTGGCTAACATTAGTTTCTGCCGATTTGGTGTTTCTGTTTTTCCGTGTGTTTCAGATTTCCAGGCTCAAGTGGTTGAAGAAAGCAGCAATTTGTGCTTCTGTTGATGTACCTTATTTAGTTTGTTTAGTTGTTCCATATCATGCTGTTTATTGTGTTAGTGCGAATTGTCAGGTGTGATGTATTGAAATATATGTATTTATAAAAATCATTGTTTTATCGTGTACATCCACAATTTGTATTGCATGCGCCAATATGCATCCCGAAATTTAATGTGGCCACGTGGCATTTTTCTGTCCACTATTCACCTTGACAGCTGGCAGGAAATATCTTCATATGTGGCTTTCAGGCGTCCACGTGGCGAAGGTATGGCAAAGGGGACTTAAAGCCCAAGACCTTCATACAAATGTCACTTCCGATGTCACCTTTTGGTTGTGTTGTGTGGTTGCGATATGGCCGCTCTTTTGAAGCTTTGTCGTCACTTTTCCGCAACTTCGAAAGTCACCCCGCCACAAAAGCCTTTGACCTAGATTTTTTTCTTGCGAAACCAAAGTTGCGGAAAAGCAACTTTGAAGCTGCTGGCCCGCAACTTTTCCGGCCTTGGACTTTCGCGATGTACCCTGCATGATTCGCCCTCGAATCAGCAAGCGCGTAAGGGTGTGCTGTGACAATACACTCAAAAGCCACCCCCAGGAATGTGCACCCTTGCTTTAAAAGTCTGTCAAAAATACGGCGTATTTTTTTATATTTGGCCGTAAAACACGACCGTATTATACGGATCGTATAATACGATAACCGTAATTTTGATCCTTGCTTGAGTCAACTGCCTTTGCGTACGAGGGTCAATGGAAGTGTGGAAGCGTTGATGGATGGACACGCATGTCTCACCTCAACGCATGGTCATGGAAGCATGGCCCCAACTCCCATGATTCCCTGCCAGTGGCATAACCAGTGGCATGACGATGATGACTCACCGACACATTCGTTGCTGTCGTGGAGCAGGGTCATTCCGAAGTTGCACGTGCATTGGGCGTATGAGCTGTTTGTCAGCATGCACTTGGAGTTGGGCGGGCACGACAGCGTGGCACAGAGGTCCGCGACCGGCGGTAGATGGGCGGAAAGACACGAGAAGGACCGGGTTTTGGCAAGTAAGCCGGTTACATGCCTGCACTCGGTCCCAACAGCCAACACAGGCAGAGTCACGGTCAACGCAGTCAACAACACAGGCAGAGTCACGGTCAACGCAGTCAACAACACAGGCGGATTCACGGTCAACGCAGTCAACAACACAGGCAGATTCACGGTCAATGCAGGATCACCCTAAACCTGACTGGAGAAGGGGACAGGCCATGGGCACTTGGAGGAGGGGAGAGGGCACAGGCGTGTTGGGGCATGGAAAAAGTGAACTTTAAATGACAATTTGGGAATGGAATGGGGGGTGGGTGGCTCAAACAAGGCGGTTCGGATCATGGGGCTGGTCCCTCAGACAAAGTCGAGCGACGATTGTGACGACTGCGGCGCGAAATGCATCTGCAAGGACGCTGCGACGACAGTGCGACGACACTGCGACACCGCACGACTTCATCTGCATGGCCGCTCACCATGCGCCTTGCCCGTTAACTCGCGGCGTGCTGCTTCACTGAGAGTGTAACAGTGTGGCAGCCGAATGCTGCCAAGTAAAGTGCAGGTGGGCGGAAGTCAAGCGCCACCTCACCAACTGTTCGTATTGGTCAAACGCCTCAACCTGCAGCTGGGCGACCAGGTCCTTACGCGCAGCCCAACCCAAACCCTCGCGCGAAAATTACGAAACGCAGAACACCGAAGTTCCGACCGTTCGCCGACTTCGCCAACAACACCGACGAAATTACAGCCCCGTAACCAAGCTCGCCGTCCAATCCCGTACCGCAATAATTCTCTGAATTTCACGGCAGGTTCATTTCAAAGGGGTTGGGTTACCATTGAGAAATTCAGAGAGAGTCGCGACTTGGGAGTGCGACTCGATATTTGAATGTGCTCTATAAAATTGTAATGTGAAATTTGTGAAGTCATAGTGCAATTTCCAGAGAACTCCAGAGAGCACTCTATCCTCGTTTTCCTAGCCTACTAAGGCTGCTACTTCCCTGCCAGCAACGTTTCAGAGAGGCCGGATGTGGGCCGCGACGAATCCAAGCGACGATGAGAGAAGGCAAGCACGGCGGCCGTCCGAGAAGGCGTCATCGAGACCACGTGAATTGGAAAAATGGAACGCCCAGGTCCGATGTCAAACTCATATGCTATAGTCTGTGTAGGCTGTAGTGGGGTAGACAATATGGGGTACAACACTTTTAGGTTTTCCTACTTGTACCCACCTGCTTGCTAGTTCATTCATTCCTCATTTCTTCACATGGTATTAGAGCAGGTTCCCTAGTGGGAACGCTTCTCAGGGCCCACCACTGATTTTTTTTTTTTTCGTGACCGGAGCGCGAGTCGCCCCTGCCCGAGGCGCGCCCCGTTGGCCGCCCTCACGTCCCCTCTCACGGCCCCCCCTCGCGCCACCCTTAGCGGCCCCGTCGCCACCCCTTACGGCCCCGTCGCCGTCCTTAGCGGCCCCGTCGCCACCCCTTACGGCCCCGTCGCCGTCCTTTGCGGCCCCGTCGCCGCCCCCTCTAGGCCCCTCGCGGCCCCTTCGCGGCCCCGTCGCCGCCCCTAGCGGCCCCGTCGCCGCCCTTCGAGGCCCCTCTCGGCCCCTTTGCGGCCCTGTCGCCGCCCCTAGCGGCCCCGTCGCCGCCCCTATCGGCCCCGTCGCCGCCCCTATCGGCCCCGTCGCCGCCTCTAGCGGCCCCGTCGCCGCTCCTACCGACCCCGTCGCCGCCCTTTGAGGCCCCTCGCGGCCCCTTCGCGACCCCGTCGCCGCCCCTAGCGGCCCCGTCGCAGCCCTTCGAGGCCACTCTCGGCCCCTTTGCGGCCTCGTCGCCGCCCCTAACGGCCTCGTCGCCGCCCTTATCGGCCCCGTCGCCGCTCCTAGCGGCCCCGTCGCCCCCCCTATTGGCCCCGTCGCCGCCCCTAGCGGCCCCGTTGCCGCCCTTCACGGCCCCCCCATTCAGCTGCCAAGCGGCCGAACCACCGAGCCGCCGAGCCGCCCAGCCGCCGAGCCGCCCAGCAGCCGAGCCGCCCAGCAGCCGAGCCACCCAACAGCCGAGCCGCCCAGCAGCCGAGCCGCCCAGCAGCCGAGCCGCCCAACAGCCGAGCCGACCAGCAGCCGAGCCGCCCAACAGCCGAGCCGCCCAGCAGCCGAGCCACCCAGCAGCCGAGCCGCCCAGCTGCCGAGCCGCCGAGCCGCCGTCGAGCCGCTACTGTTCCTACCGGCGCGCACCGGCCCTTCCCGCCCGGACTGGTGAGAGCACTCCCTGTTAAACCACTGCTGTCATGGCTACCCCCAGTGTCCTTACCTTTGATGCTGAGGGTCGTGCTGTTGACTTTGAGGTCTGGGTCGATGACCTCCAGCTCTTCCTACAGTGCGATAGGGCAGACGGACTCTCCCTGTTTGATCTCACCTCTGGTGCCTCTCCTGCCCCGCCTGCTACTGCTGACAGCACTGTTCGCTCACAGTGGGCCACGCGCGATGCTGCTGCCCGTCTTGCTGTGCGTCGCCACTTACCGACCGCTGAGCGTGCGCACTTTAGTCAGTACAAGAGTGCTAAGACCTTGTACGACGCTGTAGTTGCACGCTACTCTTCCCCTGCCACTGCTGCTCTTAGCCGCCTCATGCTGCCGTACCTGTTCCCTGACCTTGCTGCCTTTCCCACAGTCGCTGACCTCATTACGCACCTTCGCACTAGTGACACTCGCTACCGCGCTGCGCTTCCTGCTGAGTTCTGTGCCAAGAACCCTCCCCCCATGTACATCACCCTCTACTACATAGTCACCCGACTCCCTGACTCCCTTCGCTTAGTCAGGGACCACATCCTCTCAGTTTGCCCCACCACACTCACCGTTGACCTCCTCGAGGAGCGCCTCCTAGTAGTAGAGAAGAGCATAGTCGCTGTAGGAGCCTCTCGCGGTGACCCTCGTACCCCCGTCTTTGAGGGGTATTCCCCCTCCCTTCTCTTGCCCTCTGTTGCTTCTGCTGCTGCGGCCGACCTCGTTGGTTTCGAGTCGATCGGCGCTGCGTCTGCCCCTAGCGGGAGACGCCGCACAGGCAAGGGCAAGGGGGGCAAGGGCGCTGGAGGGGCTGGCGGGGGCGGTGGAGGTGGCGGTGGAGGCAGTGGAGGGGGTGGGGGTGGTGGTGGGAGTGGTGGCGGGGGTGGAGGTGTCGGTGGCAGCAGTGGAGGCGGAGGAGGCGGCGGCGGTGGCGGTGGGAGCGGAGGCGGCGGAGGCGGCGGCGGCGGCGGCGGTGGAACTGTTCGCGGCTCTGCCAGAGGAGTGGCTCCGGTGGTGGTCAGCGCCAGCAGCAGCAGCGCACTCGTGAGACCCCGTCCCCCCAGCAGCTTCGTGAGTGGTACGCTGCACGTCAGCGAGGTGGGGGTACTGGTCCCTGTACCTACGTCCTCCGTACCGGCGACCGCACTGGTGAGCAGTGCGGGGGCTCGCACTCCACCCAGCGCTGCTTCGGCCGCCTGACGGACGCTTGGCATCACCAGTTCCCTGACGCCACTGAGATCCCTCGCTGGGGAGAGCTGTCTAGGGCGGGGGTTGCTATCTTGGATCTTGACTATGATGCTATTCTTGCTGCCATGTATGCTGTGTCTGCTAGTGATGAGGGTGACTGTTAACTGTGTGTTCCGCCTGACCCGGGCATTGAGGCTGCTGCTCTAGGTGCTGGTGAGGCTGCTGCTCTAGATGCTAGTGCGTCTGCTGCCCCAGGTGCTGGTGAGTCTGCTCTCTCAGGTACCACGTCGGCTCAGGCCTTACACACCTTCACCCTTGACTCGGGTGCTTCCCGCTCCTTCTTTCGAGACCACACCACGCTTACGCCGCTTAGTCGGCCGGTTGCGGTCTCCCTGGCAGACCCCTCTGGGGGTCCTGTCCTTGCTCGCTTCTCCACTGTCTTACCGTGTCCGGCAGCCCCCTCTGGCACCCTGTCAGGTCTCTACCTCCCCTCGTTCTCTACGAACTTGGTGAGTGGTGCTGACCTACAGGATGGGGGGGTTGACCAGTTCACTCTTGCGAGTCAGCGGGTGACCCACTGCACGTGTGCCCGGACAGGCTGACACTTGGCCACGTTTACCCGTCGGCCGGGGTCGAGCCTGTACACACTGACTACTGAGTCTCCTCCGGTTGCTGAGTCTGGTCAGGTAGCTGCGTCGAGTCAGGTGTTTGCTGCAGCGTCCAGGTCTGGTCCTGAGTCTGCGCCCTGCTCGTGTCGTCTCCTGTCCCACCAGACTCTCCTTTGGCACCACCGCCTTGGTCACCCCTCCCTGCCTCGTCTCCGAGGCATGGCCTCACGTGTCCTGGTCTCTGGTCTCCCCCGGTCCCTACCTCCCCTACCTCCGGGGCCTGCCCCTACCTGCGTCCCCTGCGTCGAGGGGCGACAGCGCGCCGCCCCTCACTCCTCCGAGTTTCCTCCGACAGAGGCTCCGCTGCAGACTCTTCACATGGACGTGTGGAGCCCCGCCCGCGTCCGTGGTCAGGGTCACGAGCGTTACTTCCTGTTGGTGGTTGACGACTACTCGCGTTACACCACGGTGTTCCCCTTGCGCAGCAAGGGTGACGTCACTGAGGTGTTGATCGACTGGATCCGCGCAGCTCGTCTCCAGCTCAGAGAGAGTTTCGGCTCGGACTTTCCTGTTCTGCGTCTGCACTCTGACAGAGGCGGGGAGTTTTCCTCTGCCCGTCTGGGAGCCTTCTGTCGTGCACAGGGCATCCGCCAGACCTTCACGCTTCCGGCCTCTCCACAGCAAAATGGGATTGCTGAGCGCCGCATTGGCATGGTCATGGACGTCGCTCGTACGTCCATGATCCATGCGGCTGCTCCCCATTTTCTGTGGCCGTTTGCGGTTCAGTACGCAGCGCATCAGCTCAACCTTCAGCCCCGGGTCTCCTTGCCAGAGACCTCCCCCACCTTGCGGTGGACGGGGAAGGTTGGCGATGCATCTGCGTTTCGGGTCTGGGGATCTCGGGCGTTTGTCCGCGACTTGTCTGCGGACAAGCTGTCCCCCCGTGCTGTTCCCTGCGTCTTCCTTGGCTTCCCCCCTGACGCGCCTGGTTGGCAGTTTTACCACCCCACCTCGCGCCGTGTTTTGTCCTCCCAGGACGTCACCTTTGACGAGTCGGTGCCTTACTACCGTCTCTTCCCCTACCGCACTGCGCCCCTCCCCCCGCCGCCGCTCTTCCTTGCGCCAGGTCCTCCCCCGGTAGACCATCTCCCCCCTCAGGGTCCTGCCCCGTCAGGTGTGTCCCAGGTAGACGCAGTCGAGCCTGTCGAGGTAGCTGTTGACTCTGGTGCTGCTAGGGGTGCTGAGCCTGCGGGTGCCGGGTCTGGGGGTGCTGAGCCTGGGGGTGCGGAGCCTGGGAGTGCTGAGTCTAGGGGTGCTGAGCCTGCGGGTGCCGGGTCTGGGGGTGCCGGGTCTGGGGGTGCTGAGCCTGGGGGTGCTGAGCCTGGGGGTGCTGAGCCTGGGGGTGCTGAGCCTGGGGGTGCTGAGCCTGGGGGTGCTGAGCCTGGGGGTGCGGAGCCTGGAGGTGCGGAGCCTGGGGGTGCTGGGTCTGCTTCGTCGAGGCGGGAGCTACTCTCTCTGCAGGAGCTGCGCGAGTGGTTTGCCCGCCGCTGGAGCCGTGCTGCTGGAGTTGGAGGTACTACTGTTGCTGCTGATCCTGGAGGTGCTCGTACTGGCGGTACTAGAGCTGCTGGGACTAGGGGTGCTGCTGGGGCTGCTGGAGTTAGTCCTGCTGGAGGTACTGCTGGAGCTGCTGGCGGTGCTGGAGCTGACGGTCCTGCTGGAGTTCGTGCTGCTGGAGCTGGAGCTGCTGGGGGTGTTGGCGCTGGTGGTTCTGCTGGCGCTGGTGCTTCTGAGGGTGCTGGAGTTGGCGCTGTTGGAGTTGGAGGTGCTGCTGGCGCTGGTACTGCCGCTGGGGGTACTGGTGCTGTCCCTTCTGGTTCTGGAGGCACTGCGCGGCCGAGGCCGTACTTCGTTCCGCTCCTTGAGCAGGTTCTTGGTCTCCCGCCCTCTACTGGTCCTGCTCCTCCCTTAGAGTGTCCACAGCCTGTCCAGTCGCGGTCACAGTTACAGCCCGCCTCCCCCCTACCTGCTCCTTCTCCCTACACTGGTCCTACTGGAGGTCTTGCTGAGCGTCGTGAGCCTGCGTCTTGTCCTGCGTCGCCTGTTCGTGCTGCTCGCACTAGTGGTCGTGCTCCGCGTCCGCGTCCTCCTGCGGTCCCCGGCACACACCAGATGGCACTGCGTCCTTCCACTGCTCCTCTGCGTGTCCCGTTGCCGTCTCCTCCAGAGTCCTCTCTTCCTACTCTTGCTGACCCGGAGTCTGACTCTCTTCGTGCTGCCAGTCCTACTGTCACGCGTCTCCTGGCTATTGTTGTCACTGACCCTTCTTTTGAGTCCACTGCTGCGTCTGCCTTAGTTGCTGAGCTTGTCGACTTTGCTGCTCGCTGTCGTCTAGACTACGCTGCTAGTCTTGTTGCTGAGTCTGAGTCTGTCTGTCCTCCGTCCGTCGGGGGTGAGTGTGCTCTTAGCACGGACGTCCTTGAGGACAGGCAGGAGGAGTTCCAGTGCTTTGCTGCTGCTTTGCCTCATCTCGTGTCCACGCTGATTGCCCCTGAGGGAGACCCGGATGCACCAGACATCCCGACTCCTCGATCGTACGCTGAGGCGATCGAGGGTCCCTACTCCTCACAGTGGCAGTCAGCCATGGACGCAGAGATGGCTTCCTGGAAGTCCACAGGCACCTACGTTGACGAGGTTCCCCCACCTGGGGCGAACATCGTCAGTGGCATGTGGATTTTCAGGGTGAAGCGGCCGCCGGGTTCTCCGCCTGTCTTCAAGGCGCGTTACGTGGCTCGAGGCTTCAGTCAGCGGCAGGGAGTTGACTACTTTCAGACCTTCTCTCCCACCCCGAAGATGACCACTCTTCGGGTGCTGCTGCACATAGCCGCTCAGCGCGACTACGAGCTTCACTCTCTTGACTTCAGCACAGCTTTCCTGCAGGGCAGCCTGCACGAGGAGATCTGGCTGCGCCGCCCACCTGGCTTCACTGGGTCGTTTCCTCCTGGTACCCAGTGGAGCCTCCGGCAGCCAGTCTACGGTCTCCGCCAGGCGCCCCGTGAGTGGCACGACACACTGAGGACTACACTTGCGGCTCTTGGGTTTGCTCCGTCTACTGCCGACCCGTCGCTGTTTCTGCGCACCGACACCTCTTTGCCGCCGTTCTACATCCTCGTGTACGTCGACGACTTGGTCTTTGCCACTGCTGACACTGCTGGACTCGCCCACGTGAAGTCCGAGCTGCAGAAGAGACACACGTGCACAGACCTGGGTGAACTGCGCAGCTACCTTGGCTTGCAGATCACCCGGGACAGAGCACAGCGCACCATTACCCTGACTCAGTCACACATGGTGCAGCAGGTCCTTCAGCGCTTCGACTTCACGTACTCCTCGCCTCAGGCCACTCCTCTGTCTACTCGCCACTCGCTCTCAGCTCTGCCTTCAGATGAGTCCGTAGAGCCGAGTGGCCCGTACCCAGAGCTTGTTGGCTGCCTCATGTACCTGATGACCTGCACACGACCTGACCTAGCATACCCTCTTAGCATCTTGGCACGCTATGTTGCTCCTGGGAGACATTGACCAGAGCACATGGCTGCAGCGAAGAGGGTGTTGCGCTATTTGTGCAGTACGTCGGGCATGGGGCTAGTGCTTGGAGGGCGACGTCCAGTGGTCCTCACAGGTCACGCAGACGCTTCTTGGGCTGACGACCAGGCTACGCAGCGGTCGTCACAGGGTTACACCTTCAGCCTTGGCTCCGGCTCTGTTTCGTGGCGGTCTACCCGCTCGTCTTCTGTTCTCGGCTCCAGCTGTGAGGCTGAGATCTACGCGGGGGCCATGGCTGCACAGGAGCTACGCTGGCTCACCTACCTGCTGACTGACCTAGGAGAGCCGCCTCGTTCTCCTCCAGTTCTGTACGTAGACAACAAGGCCATGCTGGCCTTGTGTCGGGAGCACAGACTGGAGCACAGAACGAAGCACATTGCTCTTCGCTACTTCCTTGCTCGTGAGCTGCAGCAGTGTGGTCAGCTGCGCCTTGCTTACGTGGCCTCTGAGGCCAACACTGCTGATATCTTTACCAAGGCACTTCCGCCTTGTGATCATCAGCGCTTCTGTACGATGCTAGGTCTTGTGCCTACTTGGCCTCACTTGCTCACTTCTTGACCTTGCTTGTGCTGTGATCTTTCTATACCTGCACTTGCTTGTTTACCTTTATATATGATCTTGCATGAGAACTGGCCTTGTGGCCTTGCTCTTGTGCTCGGACTGTGTGGTGACGTTGTGATCCACCCTGAGCTTGCTTTGCTTTGCTTGACTGGTCTTGTGACCTCTTGTTCTCCCCCACTTTGCCTATGGGGGTGTGTCAAACTCATATGCTATAGTCTGTGTAGGCTGTAGTGGGGTAGACAATATGGGGTACAACACTTTTAGGTTTTCCTACTTGTACCCACCTGCTTGCTAGTTCATTCATTCCTCATTTCTTCACATCCGACTCTTTTACAGTTGAGAATGAGGAGAGGGCAGACAGGGAATGAGGAGAGGGCAGACAGGGAATGAGGAGAGGGCAGTCGGATTAGTAGGTTTTTTGCAGTTCGAGAATGAGGAGAGGGCAGACGTGGATGGGTTGTGCGTTCACATCGCAGGTACAATCGAGGGTTGACGTTTTTGTCGCAGGTGGTTACTAGGGTGCGGTGCAAGGTTCCATAGTAGGGGCGCCGATGTGGATCAGCTACGTTGGTCGCACCCCGTATGAACCTAACGCTGCCACCCATGTGATCCTCTCAGAATATGTGGTTATCAGCGCCAGCTGGGGCCGCAAGCGAGGTGCCGCCCACGGGCAACGAATACCTAAACCCGTTCGGACGAGATGCTTTCGGGAATCGAGAGGCATCAACCATGGTAAACACCTCGCCGCAAGGCGTTGACCTAATTCTCCCATTCCCTGAGTTGTAAGGAAACAGAAATACTCCAACGTCGTCTAGCGCTGCCTGCGGGCAAAGCAAAAAAACCCCCATGGTTGAAATGCCCTTCGGGAGCCATCCCTAAACACCTACTAGGTTCCCGCCTACTAGGTGGGGTGCTGCTGACATAGAAGATAGGGGTAGTCAAGTAGGGGTGCCACTTTGTCGAAAAACGAAAGATATTTCTTGTGGTGCGGTTCTAGAGCAGGGACGTTGGCTTGGCATCTTGGCAATCATGTTCCGGTACAAGGAACCTTTTCAAGTCGATTGTCGCGAAGAAGGTTCACATTTCGTGATTGACGACGTAGACGAAACATGTTACAAAAAAACTTTTTTTCGTCTCTCTGTTAACCTGCTGTACACTTTTGTTATGCGCGATACGTTACCGTATTTGGAAACTACAGCAGGTTTGGAATATGGACGGAAAACGTCGTCAATTGCGAAAAGTAAGCCTTCTTCACCAGAACGTACACGACCGTGTCGGCGTTGCTGTTCTATGTCAATCACTTGCGGGAAAAGGGGTACTTTAGGGTTTCGGCTCGGCACCCGTATGTTCTACGGCGACAGCACCCTGTACGTAGTTAGCATCCCTTGAAGTTGACCATCGAAGGCATCGCGCTGTTTTGTTTTTTTTTTGGAGTCCGCGGGAAACTCGCTTGGCACCGGAACCCGTTCTTTGCTCGCGGACGAAGGAGCACCCTCATGGAACCTCGTACGGCAACCCCAAGGCAGAATAGTCAACGGGTCCTTGTTCAGTTCACTGGTGACGCTGCCACCCGTACGAACCGTTCAGAACATACGGGCGACGTAACGTCGCTAAGTGGTCACCGCACCAGATTACGTTCTTCATTCGCGGGCAAAGGGACATTGGCACCCCGTATGTTCTCGTCAGCACGCGACATCCCCATGGGTCGGCGGCGGCTGTCCAGCATCGCTCACCTGAGACTCTGACTCTCGCTGCTGTTGATCTGACCTGCGCGCTGCCCACTCTCCAGCGGACTCTCCGCTTCGCTTTGAGGCGCTGGCAGAGGCGCTTCAGAGGCGCAACCCGCCTCTGCGGGTTTGCAAGAAAGCAGTGAGTGCCTTTTCTCAGCATTTAGGGTCCCGAGTTGTAAGTCCCATTAATTCGTTCCCTTCACAGTTAGTACCACCACCACATCACTTTGGGCTGTGAGTTCCCAACTCTCAGAAAGGTCTTTCAACACAGCCCACCTCTCCCTGAAGATAGATCCTTCATTTCTCCTTATCCGTATCGCTACTCTGACACACACCCTCCTGCTCCCACAGTGCTTTCTATACACGAGTGCCGCGAGAATGGCGTGTTCTCGGACGGTCATCGTGTTGGCGCTGCTGCTGCACGCGGCGTGCCTCTCATCGCCGCCTCGTCTCGTCGAGGGCTACTCTTGGCCTCTCAGTGAAGCAGCAAGCACCCGCCGCGAGATGGCCAAGGCGCCTGGTGAGTGTCCCGCGCAGTCGCCTGCGCATCATCTCAGTGTCTCATCGTCGCATCATCTCATCGTCGCATCGTCGCATCGTCTCATCGCGGGCTACGCTTGGCCGCTCAGTGAAACAAGCCCCACCCGCCGCGAGATGGCCGCCGCCAAGCCGCCTCGTGAGCAGCCCACACAGTCGTCCGAGGGACTGCAGCCGTCACTGCTGTCGTCACTGCTGTCGTCACTGCAGCCGTCACTGCAGCCGTCACTGCAGCCGTCACTGCAGCCGTCACTGCAGCCGTCGCTCCACCTGCCCCATCCGCATCCGGACCGTCTTGTTTCGTCGCATTTTTGGGACTTTGATTCTCCCCATGATGTGCCAAACTAATCCCCACGCCCGTGCCCTCCTTCTCCCGTCCCCCTCCCCCCTCCCCCCTGCCCCCTCCCCTCTCCCGTCCCCCTCCCCCGTCCGCCAGTCGAATGCCCCGACGGCGTGGTGTGCCCCGACGGGGCCTACTGCGTGTTGGACCGCGACGACTTCCCCTTCTGCACGTGCCCCTTCTCATTTCTCTCCCCCTCTCCCCGCTCCCCCCCTCCGCCAGTCGATTGCCCCGACGGCGTGGTGTGCCCCGACGGGGCCTACTGCAGGTTAGACCGCGACTACTTCCCCTTCTCATCTGCCCTCCCCCTCTCCCCCCCCTCCCTCTCCCTCTCCCGTCCCCCTCCCCCCTCTGCCAGTCGATTGCCCCGACGGCGTGGTGTGCCCCGAGGGGGCGTTCTGCCGGTTGGACCGCGACGACTTCCCCTTCTGCATGTGCCCCTTCGGCCACACCCTAAGCGGCCCCTATTGCGACCGTTACTACCGGTGGAAAACGGTCGGCACCAGTCTCGTTCTCTACAACGCGCCCTCCTTCAACAACTCGCCCGCCACGCTCCCGCCCGCCGTGCTGCGCGCCCCCCCACCCAACTCATCTGCCTGTGCGGTCGTGCCGAAAGGGTTTAGCGGCAACGTGGGGTCGCTGCGGATCCTGTGGAACGTGGATGACGGCATGAGGGATCAACTGGTGTGCGGCAAGGTGCTGTTCTGGGATAAGAGCGACTGCTCCGGGTCGGCGACTGTGTACGAGATTCCCGGCAAGTGGACAGCCGCCAAGTTCAACAAGTTCACCTACGCCACCACCAGCGTCAAGTGAGTGAGGGGCCAGCCACACGAGCAGCGTCGAGTGAGTGAGGGGCCAGCCACACGAGCAGCGTCAAGTGAGTGAGGGGCCAGCCACACGAGCAGCGTCAAGTGAGTGAGGGGCCAGCCACACGAGCAGCGTCGAGTGAGTGAGGGGCCAGCCACACGAGCAGCGTCAAGTGAGTGAGGGGCCAGCCACACGAGCAGCGTCAAGTGACTCGTGGCAAGTGGACGGCCGCCAAGTTCAACAAGTTCACCTACGCCACCACCAGCGTCAAGTGAGTGGCGTAGCAAAGCGACACAAGTAGCGTCAAGTGAGTGAGTGGCGTAGCGAAGCGACACAAGAAGCATCAATTGAGTGAGTGGCGCATTGCAGGGTTTAGGGTAATCTCTGCTCTGCCTGCGCTGACCGTGGCAAGTGGACGGCCGCCAAGTTCAACAAGTTCACCTACGCCACCACCAGCGTCAAGTGACCCGCACAGTCTACCGCTCTTGCAGGGTTCAGGGTTCAGGGTTCAGGGTTCAGGGTGATCTCTGAGTTCCCTGAGATGACTTGACCGTGGCCCTGCTGTGTTGGCTGCAGCACTGACCGTGACTCTGCTTGTGCTGCTGCCTGCTTGCACCGAGTGCACCGTTTGCAGGAATACAGCCGGCGTGGACGCCAGGGTCCGGTTCTTCTCGTGTCTGATGGCCGTGAAGCCGCCTGTCGCCACCCTCTGTACCTTTTGAGGCGTCTCAACAGTGGCTCCGCTTGTTGCCTGTTTGTACCACCCGAGTGCAGGAAGGCAGCGGGCGTGGACGCCAGGGTCCGGTTCTTCTCGTGTCTGACGGCCGTGAAGCCGCCCGCCACCACCCTCTGTGCCTTTTGAGACGTCTCAAAAGTGGCTCCGCTTGTTGCCTGTTTGTACCTACTGACTGCAGGAAGACCACCGGCGTGGACGGCAAGGCGCGGTCCTTCTCGTGTCTGATGGCCGTGAAGCCCCCGACACCAACCTGTGTGCCTTTCCAGACGTCTCAAAAGTGGCTCCGCTTGTTGCCTGTTTGTTGCACCGTTTGCAGGAAGACCACCGGCGTGGACGCCAAAGTGCGGTCCTTCTCGTGTCTGATGGCCGTCAAGCCGAGCGTCACGAACCTGTGTGCCCATGTACCGACTGCAGGAAGACGGCCGGCGTGGACGCCAGGGTCCGCTCCTCGTGTCTGATGGCCGTGAAGGCTAGGGTGATTGATCTCTGAGTTCCCTGCGTTCACCATGACTCTGCTTGTTGCCTGTTTGTACCGTTTCTACTGACTGCAGGAAGACAGCCGGCGTGGACGCCAAGGCGCGGTCCTTCTCGTGTCTGATGGCCGTCAAGCCGAACGTCACGAACCTGTGTGACATAACGTCGTGCCCGCCCGAGTCCACGTGCACCCTCGTGAAGAACGGCTCCTTGGCGCAGTGCACGTGCGGCTACGGACTCGCCATGAGCCCTGAGGGCTCCTGCGTTGGTGAGTCGGTGTTGTGTTTTCAGACGTCTCAAAACTCGTACCCGGCTGACTGCACGTGCGCCCTCCTGAAGAGCAGCTCCTTGGCGCAGTGCACGTGCGGATTCGGACTCGCCATGGACCCCCAGGGGGCCTGCGTTGGTGAGTGTCGCCAACCTGTGTGTATTGGCGGCGTTGTGCCCACGTGACTCCACGTGCACCCTCAAGAACAGCTCCTTCGCCCAGTGCACGTGCGGCTATGGACTCACCATGGACCCCGAGGGCCTGTGCGTTGATGAGTCATTGTTGTGGAGTGGAGTGGAGTGGAGTCATTGTTTCTCTCCTTTAGTTGACAGCTGGAAAGTTCCCCCCTTAGCTCCCATCCTTGTCGCTCCCTTTCCCTCCCCATCACTCTCTCCTCCCCCCCCTGCTTGTGGCCCCTGCCGGGTCACTTAAATGTTTCATTCACTCACTTCACCGACTCGCTTCGTCTCCCTTCTCTCCCCCTCAGCACTCTCAAAGCACACCGGTGACGCAATCACATGGAGTGGGCAAGAAGACATTAGAAACGGGTGGACCTTAAACACGGTGCTATTCAATCTGCCCATCTCGTTCTTTCAATGCAGACGCGTGTTCTATCAAGGACTATGGCACGGGTGGCTCGTGCGTCATTCTATCCAACGGCAATCCGTATTGCAATTGCAAGCAAGGCTACGAGCTGGAAGGTGTAACAGGGACTTGCATCGGTATGTGTGCTTAGATTGGTGTGTACTCTCTCCCTCTCTCACTGTTCCCCTCCTTTTTGCTCTTTCCATCTCATTCCCTCTCCCATACTCTTTCCTCATCCTATCCCCTCCCCTTTCCTCCCCATTCCTCTCCTCTCCCCTCTCCCCCCCTCGCTCTTGCTTCCTTGCTCTCCCACGTGAATCACACCTGTTCTGACCAATCCCCTATCCACACGAGTCACAATCCCATGTCTTCCGTGATTTCCTCAACCCCGTTATTTCCCACCCTATCATTTCCTCAACCCCGTTATTTCCTCAACCCCGTGATTTCCCCAACCCCGTTATTTCCCCAACCTCGTTATTTCCCCAACTCCGTTATTCCCCAACCCCGTTATTTCCCAAACCCAGTTATTTCCCCAACCCCGTTATTTCCCAAACCGAGTTATTTCCCCAACCCTGTTATTTCCCCAACCCCGTTATTTCCCCAACCCCGTTATTTCCCCAACCCCGTTATTTCTCCAACCCCTTTATTTCCCCAACCCCTTTATTTCCCCAACCCCGTTATTTCCCCAACCCCGATATTGCCTACAGGAGAAGGCCAGTGCAAGGACTGCCTTCAGGGCACCTTTGGCCCCAACTCTCTACCGTACCCATACTGCGCCCCTGGCTTCAACATGCTATCTGGCGTTTGCCTGCCAGGTGGGTGCTGTAGTTCGTGCGGTGCGGTGCGGTGCGGTGCTGTGCGGGCTATGCATGCCTTTTTTCATGCTATTAACGGAGTAGTACCTATGTAACTACGTTGCGGTTGCTGCTTCGCCATCATTTGAGGGAAACATCTAGTGCCAGCACTTCCTTGCATCTTCGTTGTATCTTCCTTGCATTTTCCTTGCACCTTCCTTTCATCTTCCTAAGAGTCTTACACCTTCTCATCCCAATCGATTTTGCATCTCCAACACTCCCTACTCCCAATCCCCCTCCAACAACCCCCTGCATCCAATCCCCTTGCAGGAGTCCTTCCTGACGTGGCAGACATGACCATTAGCATCTACAGCTCCCTCAGCTTCGGCACCACAAGTCCGCCTTATGTCTTCCGCCTCAAGCCAAACAAGTGTGTAACCATGCCTGCGGAGGTGGTTACCAACATGCAATCCATGGGCATTCTGTACCGTGCTCCTGGCACCAACATGCGGTGCTCGGCACAAGTGTTCTACGATCTGCCCAACTGCGCTGGGACCCCACTGAAGTCTGACGTGCCTGCTGGCAACGACCTTTATGCAGTGCCCATTCCGTGAGTGTCTCTCCCACTCTCCCTCTCCTCTCCCACTCTCCCTCTCCTCTCCCACTCTCCCTCTCCTCTCCCACTCTCCCTCCCTCCCTCCCTCCCTCCCTCTTTCCCTCCCCCCCTCCCCCCCCCCCCCCTCCCTCTCTCTCCCCCTCCCTCCCTCCCTCTTCCCACTCGTTTCTGCCATTATTCCGCAAACTATGCACAAACTCTCAAATATCCGCATTTCTTTTAATTTCTATATTTCTCTCAACAGGTATCTTGGAAACTGGAAGCCGCAGTCCATGATGTGCCTTCTGTGGTAATGTGGAGTCTTTGCCTCGAAATACTTCAAGCTTTTAGATCCGTTGGAAGCTTTGAAGATTGCTGTGAAGGTTGATATCAAGCTGCATGGCATCGGGAGATCCCCCGAGCAGTCGGGATTGTTACCCTATTTCCCTGTTTTGCAGGGTAGCTTTGCCTACCGACCCTGAATTTCAGAGTTTTAGATTTTGCCACAGAAAAAACCAACTTTTTGTTTTTGTTACTGCAACGATTTCTCAGCTATGGCTGCTTCTCCATTCTCTCCCCCTCCCATCACTCTCACAATTTTCAAGCTGTTCTGTACTCATCTATGTGCAAGTCTCTCCCCTTTATCATCCTATCAATTCTCCATTTAGAGTTCTTAGAGTCCAGCCCATCAAGTACTGAGTGGGACGTTCAGCCGACCAAGTATATTGCAATCAGAAGAGCAGCCCACCAAGATGGTTACTGGAAAATCAAACACCACCGGCAGGGCCCAAAATATCAGGGTAAAACGCTCTGATTACCCTGGGGGCAGGCCGCTTTTTCAAGATTACCCTGTCAAAATCAGGATTCCACGAAAGTTACCCTTTTGCAAAAAGAGCATGTTTTTTTTTACCCAGATAGGATTTATGGTTAGCCTGACAGTATCAGGGTAGGGTGTAGACTACCCTGATACCGAAATTTTTTACCGCGGATCAGGCCATACTCCGCTTGGTGACGAACTGTACCACACCTACGCAAACAAGCGTTGTCGCTTCTTACCACTGGCATAAAACCAAGAGTCGTTGTCGGCGACACGCCATGTCGCCTCATGTTAAAATGTAGTAGCAGGAATGGATGAACTATGCAAGAGTTGGGTACAAATGTGAAACCCTAATGGGTTGTACCCCATGTTGGCTACCCCACTACAGCCTACACATATATGACATAGATATAATTTGACACACCCCCATAAGCAAAGTGGGGGAGAGCAAGGGGTCACCAGGGCCCAAAATAGGTTTAGGCTCACTCTTTCAAATCGGGGTGGCAGGCCCTCCGTACCCTGACTGTTAGGGTGATTTTCGTGGTTCACTGTTTACAGCAGTGTAAAAATTTGGGTACACTGATTTCAGCAGGGTATGTTTTCCGGTACACTGATGCATTAGCAAATACTTAGAAAGGTGAGAACAGTCGAACGACGAACGTGAGAAAGGTGAGAGAATGGCGAGAGGCTGAGAGACCCCTTGGGAATCACAAAGCCCAAGAAGGCCCAAGCAGCACGGTTCCCGCGCACCGCGGGAAGTACATGGCAGAGGCTTCAACACCACAATCACTGCCATGTGGTGCAAACGATAGCAAGAAACCCACCTGTCGCGCATTTTGGCACCGTTGGCAGTGAGCGATGCTTCGGGAACGCCCTACGTTGCTTGGATGTTGCTCAACGGACCAATCGTAGGCGTGCGCGTGCAGCCGCGCTGCTTCTACGTTGGCGCGCTAGTGGGCATACCGTACAAATGCTCCAGTGGGTCCGTGGTGAATTTTGTCTTGGCGCGTACTGTGGCAGAATACTCAGTTAGAAAAAGATCCGGTAAAAGTGTAGTTGAGCCCGTACCCTGATACAGCCAGTGTAACTAAACTTGTTACAAGAGTGCTTTTCTCGGTATCCTGATTTCACTAGGGTAAAAAATTGCATAGCCTGATTTCACACGGGTAACTGCCAAAAAGCGGCCTACCATCAGGGCAAAAAGGGTATTTTACCCTTGAAATTTGGGGCCTGGGGGTCACCAGACCAGTCAAGAGAAGCAAAGCAAGCTCAGGGTGGATCACAACCAGGGGTTTTTTTATCAAAGTAAATTACACTATTTCTCTGGAAATCAGAGTGGTTTTTAGGGGGTCACTCTGACGTGACTGGGTAATTTTTTTGAAAGATAAGTTTTCTCTGATTTGTCAGGGTTCTGATTTTAGCTACTTTGAGGGACCAGTGTATATTTTGTGAAGAAATGAGGAATGAAGAAGAGAGGGTTGCACTAGCAGCAGTTGGCATACATATAGGAAACCCTAATTGGGTTGTACTCGCTATAGAGTACCCCACTGCAGGCTAGACAATTATAACATTCTGACACACCCCCATAGCCAAAGTGGGGTGTAATCAGCACAATGAGCAAGCAGGCATAGAGCAGGAGTTCACAATAGCGAGCAAAGCTAGAGTTAATCACAGCGGGCAAGTGAGGAGGAGGAGGAACTGTGGAGGGAGAGAAGATGGGAGGCAACGACTGAAGCTGCAGAGGCACGGGCACAGGAGCGGCTGACTCAGTGGCTACCGAAGCAAGGGCGACGGACTACTGGAGTAACTGGCTCCGCGGCTATAGACGAGCGGCAGGAGCAACGGACCCACTGGCGATTGGTGCAACAGGCTCACTGGCTACCGAAGCAAGGGCGACGGACTACAGGCGCTGCAGGCGACACGACAGCTATCACACAACCTCCTCCAGCTGCCCCACAACCTCGACACACACCCCCTGCTCAAACCCTAGTTCCACTCCCACAGCACCCCCCTTTCACACACCCCTTGCTGCACCCTAGGTTCACTCACACCCCACCCCCTAGCACCACTCCGTCGACTCCCACACACCCACCCCCCTCAGCGGCAGCTGCAGCAGTGGGAGACAGAGGAGGAGGAGGAGCAGGGGAGACCACACACCCGCCACCCCCTACTCGCCACCCCCAGACCCTAACACAGGGCAGGGCGGGACGGCGGGTAGGGAGGTTACAGGGGGGGGGGGGGGGGGGGGGGGGGCGACGCGCGGCCTCCCAGGGCGCCAGAACAGGCGGCAGAAGGGGCGACGCTCGCCCCCCCCCCCCAGGTCGCCCCCCAGGGAGCCGCGACGGGCGACGGGAAAAAAAGGGGGGGGGGGCGGTGCACGGGCCCCCGGTGCGCCGCGACAGACGACGTAGCATGGCCGGGGCGGGGCCGGGGCAGGGTCGAGGCAGGGCCGAAAGGGGCGGCGACGGGGCCGCAAGTGGCGGCGACGGGGCCGCTGGAGGCGGCGACGGGGCCGATAGGGGCGGCGACGGGGCCGCTAGGGGCGGCGACGGGGCCGCGAAGGGGCCGCAAGGGGCCTGGAAGGGCGGCAACGGGGCCGCAAAGGGGCCTCGAGGGGCCGAGAAGGGCGGCGACGGGGCCGCTAGGGGTGGCGTCGGGGCCGCTAAGGGTCGCGAAGGGGCCGCGAGGGGCCTGGAAGGGCGGCAACGGGGCCGCGAAGGGGCCTCGAGGGGCCGAGAAGGGCGGCGACGGGGCCGCTAGGGGTGGCGACGGGGCCGCTAAGGGTCGCGCGAGGGGCCGTGAGAGGGGCCTCTAGGAGGGGAAGAAAAAAGTCCGTCGCACGCCACGGGGCCTGAAACACACAGAGTAGCAGCGGAAGCAGTTAGGTGGGCCCACAGGCCAGGAGCGTAGATGCTCTGATAGCATGTGAAGAAATGAGGAATGAAGAAGAGAGGGTTGCACTAGCAGCAGTTGGCATACATATAGGAAACCCTAATTGGGTTGTACTCGCTATAGAGTACCCCACTGCAGGCTAGACAATTATAACATTCTGACATATTTGTGGCGAATGTGTTTTTCTTTGTACAGGGTATAGGCATTTCGACCGAGCTGGAAGATGGTTAGGCAGAACAAAACCGGTTATACCACGTTCGTCAGCTGAATGAATTGTGAGCGCGTAGCACAACGGTTATAGCTTTGGTAGGAGTGCTGAAGGCCTGGGTTAATACTTGAGAGGACACTCAGAGTAGGAAAAATAAGTCCCCTAATTGCCCAGAGTATATTTTTCAGAAGTTAATTTTTCTCTGACAAATCAGAGTAACGTTCATAATGAACCCTGAATTTCAGACTTCCCTAGAAAACAGCTCTGGAAATCCGAGTAGTGAAAAAAAAAAAAAAAAAAAAGCCCTGATCACAACGTCACCACAAACACTGAGCACAAGCAAAAAGCCACAAGGCCAGTTCACATGCAGAGGTATATATGCAACAACAATAGCACAATGATCTCTACCTACCAAGAGTAAGCATGCAGGTATATAGATCACAGTACATGCAGAGCCTACAGCAAGTGAGGAAACGTAGGTACGAGGCCCAACAACGTACAAAAGCGCTGATAATCACCAAGCAGAAGTGCCTTGGTGAATATATCAGCAGTGTTGGCCTGAGTGGCCACGTGAGCAAGACGAAGCTGACCACGATGCTGCAACTCTCGAGCAAGGAAGTAACGCAGAGCGATGTGCTTCGTTCTGTGCTCCAGTCTGTGCTCCTGACACAAGGCAATGGAGGCCTTGTTGTCTACGTACAGCACTGGAGGAGAACGAGGTCGCTCTCCAAGGTCGGTCAGCAGGTAGGTGAGCCAGCGTAGCTCCTGTGCAGCCATGGCTGTGGCGTAGATCTCAGCCTCACAACTGGAGCCGAGAACTGAACACGAGCGTGTAGACCGCCAAGAAACAGAGCAAGAGCCAAGGCTAAAGGTGTAACCCTGTGACGACGGCTGCGTAGCCAGGTCGTCAACCCAAGAAGCGTCCGAGTGACCAGTGAGGACAACTGGGCTCCGTCCTCCAAGCACGAGCCCCATGCCCGATGTACTGCACAAGTAGCGTAGTACCCTCTTAGCTGTTATAGTCACAATAGGGTTCATAGTGGTCAAAGATGTTCTCCATCTTGAAGGACCATTCAGCAAAGTTGTCACCGTTGAACTTGTCAAGCCCAAACACCCTAGGCTCATCCCTAGGTGGGCCAAGACTTGGTTGCATGGGCGCCATGGCTGAATCACGGGGTTGGCCTTGAGCTTGAGCTTCTCCACTGCCACCAGCACCTCTGCCACCCCTTTCCTCAGGTCCAGACATTGTCGAAACTGCTCCAAGGGGCTCTGATACCACTTGTTATAGTCACAATAGGCTTGAATGTGCCTAAAACGAAAGATAGAGAGCACAGACGGATTTCTGCACAGCGGCTTCAAACGTTGATTGCGTTCTGCTCACAGCTGCAAATGACTTGATTCAAATTGGATCTGGAGCGTCTTCACGTCGTCTACAATTAGCAATTTATATTGCACGATTTGATAAAGAATTGACGACACAGCGTCGGTTTGAACGAACGGTACTATGGCAGCCACTATAGTCTTAGAACACAAGATAGGAAGAGTTACGAGTTGGGAATGACTCCCAGCTCCTACAAACCCCAAGAGCCGAGGTACAGTGATGTGGAACAGTGCCACACTGTCCCCAACCACGAAGGGTCTCGAAACTACCCTTCACTAGGGCCTACACCAAGTGAAATGTTACACTACACAAAGTAATGTAACTATCTTCAATATCTTGAGGTGTACCCTTTTGGCAAGCTTCGAAATCACTTGAGGCTTGACACCAAGGCTCGGGCTCTTCATCACAAACTCATCCTTGAGTTCTTGATGGGTCTGCTGCACACACCTGCGACACGCCGAACGTTCGACACAGGACAAAATAGAAACCGCGCACGACAAAATAGAAACCGCGCGCGAGACACAAACGACCGCGTAACACGCGTCTAGCGATAACTCGCTATTGACTCGACACACACACTCGACATCATGACTCAACATTCACACACAATTATAAGCATGAAATGTATATTATCCCATGCCCTCATACCATTCCATACACACACACATTCACGCACACGGACAACAAGCCGAGTGCAAACCGTAGGGTTGCACCAACAAACTCCCCCTCGGATTGTTGGCCTTAGGATATGTTGCTCTCTCAGTTCAGAGCCATCCCAGCCAGCTTGCAACACTTCTAATGCTGCTGCTCCACCAGCCTCTTGGTCATCATGTCAGCCGGCTGCCCCGTGGTCTTCACGTAGCGCAACTCAACTTCACCCGCGGTTACCATGCTCCTCGTCCAATGCCACTTCACCCTCATGTGCTTCGTGAGTCCATGCAACACAGGGTTCTTAGCAAGAGCAATGGCACCCTGGCTGTCACAGTACAGTGGGGTAGGTCCTTGCTGCTCCTCCCCCAATTCAGCCAACAAACGCCGCTGCCACACAATCTCCCGTACGGCACGGAAGAGTGCCATGTACTCGGACTCCACCGAGCTCAAAGCTTGGTCAACCTGCTTCTTGCTCTCCCAAGCAGTTGGGCCTCCACCAACACAGCATATGAAGCCTCCCACACTTGTCATGTCCTCTGGTTCTGATGCATATGAAGCATCCGAGTAGGCGGTGAGGAACAAACGCCCGGGTTCAACACCATCCGCGCCCTTTTGGCGCCTTTGTGCCGCCGCCGAGTATTGCAGCCCAACGGTCGGTGTTTGGCCAAGATACTTGGCCACCCTCATTCCAGCTGCTACCTGCTCCTCATTAGGGCATTGCACAACCCTAGCCAGCTGCCCGGTAGCAAACGCGACGTCCGGTCGGGTGTTTACCGCCGCATACGTGAGGCTGCCCACCAACGAGTGAAATCGGCGCCTCTCCTCTTCACCAACGCTCTCCTCCTCTGGTCCCTTCACACACTTGAACCCAGAGGGAAAGGGTGTAGCCACATGGCCTTCACTCTGCCCAAAGTTGGCAGCCAATGCCTCCAGGTACTTTCGTTGATGCACCCGCATGCACCGCTTCTCCACATCTCGTTCGATGTGGAGCCCAAGGTAGAAGCTCACGTCACCAAGGGCCTTGCTCTTGAACTTGTCTTGAAGCTTCAGCATCACCTCCTTCACAAGGTCAGAAGAGGGTGAGAAAATGAGGATGTCATCCACATAAACCACCATGAAACTCCTCTGCTCCCCCTCGCCAAGCATGAACAAGGAGTGATCGGCCGTTGAGGGAGTGAAGCCGACCCCCTCCAACACTTCGCGCAGCTTCATGTACCATTGCCTAGGGGCCTGCTTCAGCCCATAGAGGGCCTTCTTCAGCTTCCACACTCTGCCACTACCATCATCAAACCCCTCTGGCTGCGCCATAAAAATCTCCTCCTCAAGGATGCCGTTAAGGAATGCCGTTACGATGTCCATTTGTTTTACTACCCATCCTTTGATGGCGGCTCCCGCGAATAGGGTTCGCAGCGTCGTCGGCTTCACCACAGGGGCAAACAGCTCCTTGAAGTCCACCTTCTCCTTCTGCTGGTACCCCTTGGCTACAAGCCTAGACTTGTAGCGCTCGATCTTGCCGTCGGCATCCGACTTGATTTTGAAGAGCCACTTGGACGTTATCGCCGTACGCCCCTCCGGTAGCTCCACCAATTCAAACGTGTCATTCTCCTCGATGCTCTTCAGCTCACTCTCCATGGCCTTCTTCCACTCCTCAGCATCACTACTCTCCAAAGCCTCCTTGAGAGTTGCTGGTTCTCCCGGCATCTCCACCGGAGAGAAGAACGCGAAGGCACACTCCTCGTAGTCACTCTCCTCGTCGTCTCCGACCATCATTGCCGCTCCGGCCAGGGCTGTCTTGCCCTGCTTTCCCGGCGCATCATAGGTCAGCCTATTAGGGGGTTGAACTCTCCTCTTCCCCCTTCCTTCCTCCTCAGCTGCAGGGACTTGAAGGCCTTGGCGTTGCTGCGGTGTGGCTCGAATCCGTGGAGCACTCGTAGTACGGGAAGGGAGTGACGGTGCACGCTCGCTCACTTGCTGCACCTCCTCCTCTTCTTCCTCTGCATCATTGGCCTCCTCTCCCCCATTCACAAGGGAGGATTGCCTTGTGGTTGTGCTGCCACTGCTCAGCTCCAAAGGCAGCTCCACATGCTCCAAACCGGAACTCTTCACCTCCCCAAACCGCACGCCTATCTTCGCCTCATTCTCCGCCTTCCAATCCTTGTACATGAAGTTCTCCATGAACTTGCAGTCCCTGCTCACCAAGAACTTCTTGGTGAATGGGTCCCAAAGAAGCCATCCCTTGCTGTTTTGAGCCATGCCCAAGTGCACGGCCCACACCGCCTTGGCACCAAGCTTGTTGTGCCGAAGATGCTTAGGCACGAGCGCCATGCACATGCACCCGAACACCCGAAGCATATCCACCTTTGGCTTCCTTCCTAGCCACTCCACATAGGGCACCCATTTGTCTGCTCCCACATGAGTCAAGGCTCTGTTCTTGGCCACACACGCGCTCCGCACCGCATCAGGCCAGAAATAGTCGGGTAGCCCGGCTTCAATGAGCAACCCGCGTGCCGCCTCCGTGATTGTGCGGTTCGCTCGCTCGGCGATGCCGTTCATTGCAGGGGAGTATGGCATGGTGAGGGAGTGCCGAATACCATTCTTCTTCAGCCACAACCCAAACTCCTTGCTCAGGAACTCTCCCCCTCGATCGGTGCGGATTGACTTGACTAGACGGTCTTGTTGCCGCTCCACCATCGGGAACCAATCCGTCTTCAACGTTTCAGCCACGTCGCTCTTCTTGGCCAGCACGTACACCCAAGTCATGCGGGTGTAGACGTCGACAATGGTGAGAAAATACTCAGCTCCAGCAGCTCCAAGCTTCAGGGGGCCCACCACGTCCATCACCACCTCATCAAGCGGTGCCTTTGCCGTTGCCTCCGAACTAGGGAACGGAAACCGGGTGAACTTGGCTTGAATGCACGTCGGGCAGCCAAGCACCTCATCGGGCTCCCCCTTCGCACGTATGCCAGCAACCATCTCATTCTTCACTAGCTGCTGCAAGATGGGCAGGGCCACATGCCCCATGCGCCGATGCAAGGTGAGCCAATCACACTCCCCCGTAGCCGAAGTTGGATTGGAGAATGCCGCGCTCGCAATAGCGCCCCACATACTCTCTCCGTAGTCCTCCTCCGCTGCTGCCTCTGGGTTCTCCTCACCCTTTTGCTGCTCCTTGGTTGCTGCACCACTCTCCTTAGGTTCACTGAACTTGCTGGTCCCTCCAGGTTTGCTCTTCTTGAGCTCATTCTCCTTAGCGCGACCGTTCGCGCCATCGTCGCTACCGACCGCTCCATCCTTGGTGCTGATGCTTGCTGCCACTTGCCTCTCCTTAGGCATAGGGACCACTGGGATCTGCCACATCTCGTTGTAGACATCCCTGTCCTCATGAAGGTCCCAAAGAATTCGATCGCCAAGCCTTGCGGTGTAGGTCTTGGCTCCCTTCGAGTTCGTGTCCATGCCGGCCTTTGCCAACCGCCGCACGGAAATCAGGTTTGCAGCAAGGCTGGGCACCCAAAGCACGTTCTTGAGGCCCACCATCTTCCCATCAGCACCCTTGAACATGGCCTTGCCCATGCCTTTCACCTCTGCTCGCTGCCCCAAAGCCGATGTGACATGCTTCACCGGTGACGGCTCGAGTTCGGTGAGCAAGTCCGGGCGAGGTGTCATGCTATAGGTAGCGCCACTATCAATCACCCAATAGTCCAGGGGGTGTAGGGTCACCTTCCCCACAGCTGCTGGCTCCTCAAAGCCTTCATCCTTCTCTGGACCAGCCGGTACTTGCGTCGACACGAAGTAGAATAGACCCGGGTATCGATCGTCGCTCGGGTCCTTGTCGTTGTCTCCGCTCTTCATGTTTGCAGCTCCGCCACCGCGACCGCCACGGCCTCCACGGCCTCGTCCTCTCCCTCCTCCTGCTCCTCTACCCTCTTGGCCTTGAGCAGGGGTCCAACCATCAGGGAGTTTGTAGCAGTCGCGCCACATGTGTCCGCTCTTGTGGCAATAGTGACACTCGCCGTCGAATCGGCCGCGACCGCGTCCGTAGCTCTTGTCGTCGCTGCCGTAACCGCCACTCCTGCGGCCTCCGCCGAAGTTGCTGCCACCAAACCTTCCTCCCCCTCGTCCTCTGCCTCTTCCTCGACCATATCCACGGCCGATGCTCGCTGCCCCAGCGCCATCCGCACTCGCCAACTCACGGCGGCGGAAATCCTCTTGAAGGATAGCTCGCTTCACGTCTTCAAGCGAGAGGCGGGGCAAGTCGCGATTAAGGTTGATGATGAGCGAGGACCATGACTCTGGGAGTAAGGCCAGCAACTTGGTCTTCTTTTGGAGCTCACTGTAGTTCAAATCAGCTCCCTCAAGCCGCGTCAACAAGTCGAAGAATTTCTGCACCCCTTCTTCAACCGCTTCGTCTTCTTCAATTCGTAGTGCCGCCATTTGCCGTTCCAACACCACCGCTACCGCCGCTGTTGCAGGAGCATGTACACCCTTGAGAGCAGCCCATGCCTTTGGTCCTTTCTCTGGTTCACGCTGGAATGGCTTGATGTGACGGATCTGACTGCTCCCCAACGCTTGCCCAAGTAAGAGATAGCCTTGTGCGCTCTTCCGCACCCACGGGCTCTTCTCCGGGTCGTTCTCGGGGCGCTTCTCCGTTCCTTCCATCACCTCTAGCAGGTCATAGTGGTCAAAGATGTTCTCCATCTTGAAGGACCATTCAGCAAAGTTGTCACCGTTGAACTTGTCAAGCCCAAACACCCTAGGCTCATCCCTAGGTGGGCCAAGACTTGGTTGCATGGGCGCCATGGCTGAATCACGGGGTTGGCCTTGAGCTTGAGCTTCTCCACTGCCACCAGCACCTCTGTCACCCCTTTCCTCAGGTCCAGACATTGTCGAAACTGCTCCAAGGGGCTCTGATACCACTTGTTATAGTCACAATAGGCTTGAATGTGCCTAAAACGAAAGATAGAGAGCACAGACGGATTTCTGCACAGCGGCTTCAAACGTTGATAGCATTCTGCTCACAGCTGCAAATGACCTGATTCAAATTGGATCTGGAGCGTCTTCACGTCGTCTACAATTAGCAATTTAGATTGCACGATCTGATAAAGAATTGACGACACAGCGTCGGTTTGAACGAACGGTACTATGGCAGCCACTATAGTCTTAGAACACAAGATAGGAAGAGTTACGAGTTGGGAATGACTCCCAGCTCCTACAAACCCCAAGAGCCGAGGTACAGTGATGTGGAACAGTGCCACACTGTCCCCAACCACGAAGGGTCTCGAAACTACCCTTCACTAGGGCCTACACCAAGTGAAATGTTACACTACACAAAGTAATGTAACTATCTTCAATATCTTGAGGTGTACCCTTTTGGCAAGCTTCGAAATCACTTGAGGCTTGACACCAAGGCTCGGGCTCTTCATCACAAACTCATCCTTGAGTTCTTGATGGGTCTGCTGCACACACCTGCGACACGCCGAACGTTCGACACAGGACAAAATAGAAACCGCGCACAACAAAATAGAAACCGCGCGCGAGACACAAACGACCGCGTAACACGCGTCTAGCGATAACTCGCTATTGACTCGACACACACACTCGACATCATGACTCAACATTCACACACAATTATAAGCATGAAATATATATTATCCCATGCCCTCATACCATTCCATACACACACACATTCACGCACACGGACAACAAGCCGAGTGCAAACCGTAGGGTTGCACCAACATTAGCAGCATCCATGTGCACCTTTCGGTGCCGACCAGTATCCACGTAGCGAGCCAGAAGGCCAAGAGGGTACGCAAGGTCAGTCGAGTGCAGGTCATCAGGTACATGAGGCAGCCCACTAGCTCTGGGTAAGGACCACTCGGCTCTACGGACTCGTCCGAAGGTGGAGCTGAGAGCGAGTGACCTGTAGCCAAAGGAGTGGCCTGTGCCGAGGACCAGGTGAAGCCAAAGCGCTGAAGGACCTGCTGCACCATGTGTGACTGAGTCAGTGTGATGGTGCGGCGTGCTCTCTCCCGGATGATGTGCAAGCCAAGGTAGCTGCGCAGCTCACCCAGGTCTGTGCACGTGTGTCTCTTCTTCACCAGGGCGAGAGCCTCAGTGTCAGCAGTGGCAAAGACCAAGTCGTCGACGTACACGAGGATGTAGAACGGCGGCAGCGAAGTGTCGGTGCGTAGAAACAGCGACGGGTCAGCAGTCGACGGAGCAAACCCAAGAGCCGCAAGTGTAGTACTCAGTGTGTCGTGCCACTCACGCGGCGCCTGGCGGAGTCAGTAGACTAGCCCCCTGAGGCTCCACTGGGTACCAGAAGGGAGCGACCCAGTAAAGCCTGGTGGGCGGCGCAGCTAGATCTCCTCGTGCAGGCTGCCCTGTAAGAAGTGGGAGAATGGGGCGGGGTTATGGAAAGAGGGAGAACGGGGCGGGGTGATGGAAAGCGGGAGAATGGGGCGGGGTGATGGAAAGCGAGAGAATCGGGCGGGGTGATGGAAAGCGGGAGAATGGGGCGGGATGTTGGAAAGCGGGAGAATGGGGCGGGGTGATGGAAAGCGGGAGAATGAGGCGGGGTGATGGAAAGCGGGAGAATGGGGTGATGGAAAGCGGGAGAATGGGGCGGGGTGCTGGAAAGCGGGAGAATGGGGCGGGGTTATGGAATGAGGGAGAATGGGGCGGGGTGATGGAAAGCGGGAGAATGGGGCGAGGTGATGGAAAGCGGGAGAATGGTGCGGGTTGATGGAAAGCGGGAGAATGGGGCGGGGTGATGGAAAGCGGGAGAATGGGGCGGGGTTATGGAAAGAGGGAGAAGGGGGCGGGGTGATGGAAAGCGGGAGAATGGGGCGGGGTGATGGAAAGAGGGAGAATGGGGCGGGGTGATGGAAAGAGGGAGAATGAGGCGGGGTGATGGAATAAGGGAGAATTTGGCGGCGTGATGGAAAGCGGGAGAACAGGGCGAGGTGATGGAAAGAGGGAGAATGGGGCGGGGTGATGGAAAGAGGGAGAATTGGGCAGGGTGATGGAATGAGGGAGAATGGGGCGGGGTGATGGAAAGCAGGAGAATGGGGCGGGGTGATGGAAAGAGGGAGAATGGGGCGGGGTGATGGAAAGAGGGAGAATGGGGCGGGGTGATGGAAAGCGGGAGAATAGGGCGGGGTGATGGAAAGCGGGAGAATCGGGCGAGGTGATGGAAAGAGGGAGAATGGGGTGGGGTGATGGAAAGCAGGAGAATCGGACGGGGTGATGGAAAGAGGGAGAATGGGGCGGGTGATGGAAAGTGGGAGAATCGGGCGGGGCGATGGAAAGAGGGAGAATGGGGCGGGGTGATGGAAAGAGGGAGAATGGAGCAAGTGATGGAAAGCGGGAGAATGGGGTAGGGTGATGGAAAGCGGGAGAATGGGGCGGGGTTACGGATAGAGGGAGAATGAGGCGGGGTGATGGAAAGAGGGAGAATGGGGCGGGGTGATGGAAAGAGGGAGAATGGGGCGGGGTGATGGAATGCAGGAGAATGGGGCGGGGTGATGAAAAGCGGGAGAATGGGCGGGTGATGGAAAGCGGGAGAATGTGGCGGGGTGATGGAAAGAGGGAGAATGGGGCGGGGTGATGGAAAGCGGGAGAATGGGGCGGGGTGATGGAAAGCGGGAGAATGGGGCGGGTGATGGAAAGCGGGAGAATGGGGCGGGGTGATGGAAAGAGGGAGAATGGGGCGGGGTGATGGAAAGCGGGAGAATGGGGCGTAGTGATGGAAAGCGGGAGAATCGGGCGGGGTGATGGAAAGCGGGAGAATGGGGCGGGGTGCTGGAAAGCAGGAGAATGGGGCTGGGTGATGGAAAACAGGAGAATGGGGCGGAGTGATGGAAAGCGGGAGAATTGGGCGGGGTGATGGAAAGCGGGAGAATTGGGCGGGGTGATGGAAAGCGGGAGAATTGGGCGGGGTGATGGAAAGCGGGAGAATGGGGCGGGGTGATGGAAAGAGGGAGAATGGGGCGGGGTGATGGAAAGAGGGAGAATTGGGCGGGGTGATGGAAAGCGGGAGAATATGGCGGGGTGATGGAAAGCGGGAGAATGGGGCGGGTGATGGAAAGCGGGAGAATAGGGCGGGGTGATGGAAAGAGGGAGAATGGGGCGGGGTGATGGAAAGCGGGAGAATGGGGCGGAGCGATGGAAAGCGGGAGAATAGGGCGGGGTGATTGAAAGCGGGAGAATCGGGCATGGTGCTGGAAAGAGGGAGAATGGGGCGGGGTGACGGAAAGGGGGAGAATGGGGCGGGGTGATGGAAAGAGGGAGAATGGGGCGGGGTGATGGAAAGAGGGAGAACTGGGCGGGGTGATGGAAAGCGGGAGAATATGGCGGGGTGATGGAAAGCGGGAGAATGGGGCGGGTGATGGAAAGCGGGAGAATAGGGCGGGGTGATGGAAAGAGGGAGAATGGGGCGGGGTGATGGAAAGCGGGAGAATGGGGCGGAGCGATGGAAAGCGGGAGAATAGGGCGGGGTGATTGAAAGCGGGAGAATCGGGCGGGAGAATGGGGCGGGGTGCTGGAAAGCGGGAGAATGGGGCGGGGCGATGGAATGTGGGAGAATCGGGCGGAGTGATGGAAAGCGGGAGAATGGGGCGGGGTGATGGAAAGCGGGAGAATGGGGTGGGGTTATGGAAAGAGGGAGAATGGGGCGGGGTGCTGGAAAGCGGGAGAATGGGGCGTGGTGATGGAAAGCGGGAGAATGGGGCAGGGTGATGGAAAGCGGGAGAATCGGGCGGGGTGATGGAAAGCGGGAGAATGAGGCGGGGTGCTGGAAAGCGGGAGAATGGGGCGGGGTGATGGAAAGAGGGAGAACGGGGCAGGGTGATGGAAAGTGGGAGAATGGGGCGGGGTGATGGAAAGCGGGAGAATGGGGCGGGGTGATGGAAAGCGGTAGAAAGGGGCGGGGTAATGGAAAGCGGGAGAATGGGGCGGAGTGATGGAAAGCGGGAGAATCGGGCGGGAGAATGGGGCGGGGTGCTTGAAATCGGGAGAATGGGGCGGGGCGATGGAAAGTGGGAGAATCGCGCGGAGTGATGGAAAGCGGGAGAATGGGGTGGGGTGATGGAAAGCGGGAGAATGGGGCGGGGTGATGGAAAGTGGGAGAATGGGGCGGAGCGATGGAAAGCGGGAGAATGGGGCGGGGTGATGGAAAGCGGGAGAATCGGGCGGGAGAATGGGGCGGGGTGCTGGAAAGCAGGAGAATAGGGCGGGGCGATGGAAAGTGGGAGAATCGGGCGGAGTGATGGAAAGCGGGAGAATGGGGCGGGTTGATGGAAAGCGGGAGAATGGGGCGGGGTGATGGAAAGTGGGAGAATGGGGCGGAGCGATGGAAAGCGGGAGAATGGGGCGGGGTGATGGAAAGCGGGAGAATCGGGCGGGAGAATGGGGCGGGGTGATGGAATGCGGGAGAATAGGGCAGGGTGCTGGAAAGAGGGAGAATGGGGCGGGGTGATGAAAAGAGGGAGAATGGGGCGGGGTGATAGAAAGAGGGAGAATGGGGCGGGGTGATGGAAAGCGGGAGAATATGGCGGGGTGATGGAAAGCGGGAGAATGGGGCGAGTGACGGAAAGTGGGAGAATAGGGCGGGGTGATGGAAAGAGGGAGAATGGGGCGGGGTGATGGAAAGCGGGAGAATGGGGCGGAGCGATGGAAAGCGGGAGAATGGGGAGAGTGACGGAAAGCGGGAGAATAGGGCGGGGTGATGGAAAGAGGGAAAATGGGGCGGGGTGATGGAAAGCGGGAGAATCGGGCGGGAGAATGGAGCGGGGCGATGGAAAGCGGGAGAATCGGGTGGAGTGATGGAAAGCGGGAGAATGGGGCGGGGTGATGGAGAGCGGGAGAATGGGGCCGGGTTACGGATAGAGGGAGAATGAGGTGGGGTGATGGAAAGAGGGAGAATGGGGCGGGGTGATGGAAAGAGGGAGAATGGGGCGGGGTGATGGAAAGCGGGAGAATGGGGCGGGGTGATGGAAAGCGGGAGAATGGGGCGGGTGATGGAAAGCGGGAGAATGGGGCGGGGTGATGGAAAGAGGGAGAATGGGGCGGGGTGATGGAAAGCGGGAGAATGGGGCGTAGTGATGGAAAGCGGGAGAATCGGGCGGGGTGATGGAAAGCGGGAGAATGGGGCGGGGTGCTGGGAAGCAGGAGAATGGGGCTGGGTGATGGAAAACAGGAGAATGGGGCGGAGTGATGGAAAGCGGGAGAATTGGGCGGGGTGATGGAAAGCGGGAGAATTGGGCGGGATGATGGAAAGCGGGAGAATGGGGCGGGGTGATGGAAAGCGGGAGAATGGGGCGGGGTGCTGGAAAGAGGGAGAATGGGGCGGGGTGACGGAAAGGGGGAGAATGGGGCGGGGTGATGGAAAGAGGGAGAATGGGGCGGGGTGATGGAAAGAGGGAGAATTGGGCGGGGTGATGGAAAGCGGGAGAATATGGCGGGGTGATGGAAAGCGGGAGAATGGGGCGGGTGATGAAAAGCGGGAGAATAGGGCGGGGTGATGGAAAGAGGGAGAATGGGGCGGGGTGATGGAAAGCGGGAGAATGGGGCGGAGCGATGGAAAGCGGGAGAATAGGGCGGGGTGATTGAAAGCGGGAGAATCGGGCAGGGTGCTGGAAAGAGGGAGAATGGGGCGGGGTGACGGAAAGGGGGAGAATGGGGCGGGGTGATGGAAAGAGGGAGAATGGGGCGGGGTGATGGAAAGAGGGAGAATTGGGCGGGGTGATGGAAAGCGGGAGAATATGGCGGGGTGATGGAAAGCGGGAGAATGGGGCGGGTGATGGAAAGCGGGAGAATAGGGTGGGGTGATGGAAAGAGGGAGAATGGGGCGGGGTGATGGAAAGCGGGAGAATGGGGCGGAGCGATGGAAAGCGGGAGAATAGGGCGGGGTGATTGAAAGCGGGAGAATCGGGCGGGGTGCTGGAAAGAGGGAGAATGGGGCGGGGTGACGGAAAGGGGGAGAATAGGGCGGGGTGATGGAAAGAGGGAGAATGGGGCGGGGTGATGGAAAGAGGGAGGATTGGGCGGGGTGATGGAAAGCGGGAGAATATGGCGGGGTGATGGAAAGCGGGAGAATGGGGCGGGTGATGGAAAGCGGGAGAATAGGGCGGGGTGATGGAAAGAGGGAGAATGGGGCGGGGTGATGGAAAGCGGGAGAATGGGGCGGAGCGATGGAAAGCGGGAGAATAGGGCGGGGTGATTGAAAGCGGGAGAATCGGGCGGGAGAATGGGGCGGGGTGCTGGAAAGCGGGAGAATGGGGCGGGGCGATGGAATGTGGGAGAATCGGGCGGAGTGATGGAAAGCGGGAGAATGGGGCGGGGTGATGGAAAGCGGGAGAATGGGGTGGGGTTATGGAAAGAGGGAGAATGGGGCGGGGTGCTGGAAAGCGGGAGAATGGGGCGTGGTGATGGAAAGCGGGAGAATGAGGCAGGGTGATGGAAAGCGGGAGAATCGGGCGGGGTGATGGAAAGCGGGAGAATGAGGCGGGGTGCTGGAAAGCGGGAGAATGGGGCGGGGTGATGGAAAGCGGGAGAATGGGGCGGAGTGATGGAAAGCGGGAGAATGGGGCGGGGTGATGGAGAGCGGGAGAATGGGGCGGGGTTACGGATAGAGGGAGAATGAGGTGGGGTGATGGAAAGAGGGAGAATGGGGCGGGGTGATGGAAAGAGGGAGAATGGGGCGGGGTGATGGAAAGCGGGAGAATGGGGCGGGGTGATGGAAAGCGGGAGAATGGGGCGGGTGATGGAAAGCGGGAGAATGGGGCGGGGTGATGGAAAGAGGGAGAATGGGGCGGGGTGATGGAAAGCGGGAGAATGGGGCGTAGTGATGGAAAGCGGGAGAATCGGGCGGGGTGATGGAAAGCGGGAGAATGGGGCGGGGTGCTGGGAAGCAGGAGAATGGGGCTGGGTGATGGAAAACAGGAGAATGGGGCGGAGTGATGGAAAGCGGGAGAATTGGGCGGGGTGATGGAAAGCGGGAGAATTGGGCGGGGTGATGGAAAGCGGGAGAATGGGGCGGGGTGATGGAAAGCGGGAGAATGGGGCGGGGTGCTGGAAAGAGGGAGAATGGGGCGGGGTGACGGAAAGGGGGAGAATGGGGCGGGGTGATGGAAAGAGGGAGAATGGGGCGGGGTGATGGAAAGAGGGAGAATTGGGCGGGGTGATGGAAAGCGGGAGAATATGGCGGGGTGATGGAAAGCGGGAGAATGGGGCGGGTGATGAAAAGCGGGAGAATAGGGCGGGGTGATGGAAAGAGGGAGAATGGGGCGGGGTGATGGAAAGCGGGAGAATGGGGCGGAGCGATGGAAAGCGGGAGAATGGGGCGGGGCGATGGAAAGCGGGAGAATCGGGTGGAGTGATGGAAAGCGGGAGAATGGGGCGGGGTGATGGAGAGCGGGAGAATGGGGCGGGGTTACGGATAGAGGGAGAATGAGGTGGGGTGATGGAAAGAGGGAGAATGGGGCGGGGTGATGGAAAGAGGGAGAATGGGGCGGGGTGATGGAAAGCGGGAGAATGGGGCGGGGTGATGGAAAGCGGGAGAATGGGGCGGGTGATGGAAAGCGGGAGAATGGGGCGGGGTGATGGAAAGAGGGAGAATGGGGCGGGGTGATGGAAAGCGGGAGAATGGGGCGTAGTGATGGAAAGCGGGAGAATCGGGCGGGGTGATGGAAAGCGGGAGAATGGGGCGGGGTGCTGGGAAGCAGGAGAATGGGGCTGGGTGATGGAAAACAGGAGAATGGGGCGGAGTGATGGAAAGCGGGAGAATTGGGCGGGGTGATGGAAAGCGGGAGAATTGGGCGGGATGATGGAAAGCGGGAGAATGGGGCGGGGTGATGGAAAGCGGGAGAATGGGGCGGGGTGCTGGAAAGAGGGAGAATGGGGCGGGGTGACGGAAAGGGGGAGAATGGGGCGGGGTGATGGAAAGAGGGAGAATGGGGCGGGGTGATGGAAAGAGGGAGAATTGGGCGGGGTGATGGAAAGCGGGAGAATATGGCGGGGTGATGGAAAGCGGGAGAATGGGGCGGGTGATGAAAAGCGGGAGAATAGGGCGGGGTGATGGAAAGAGGGAGAATGGGGCGGGGTGATGGAAAGCGGGAGAATGGGGCGGAGCGATGGAAAGCGGGAGAATAGGGCGGGGTGATTGAAAGCGGGAGAATCGGGCAGGGTGCTGGAAAGAGGGAGAATGGGGCGGGGTGACGGAAAGGGGGAGAATGGGGCGGGGTGATGGAAAGAGGGAGAATGGGGCGGGGTGATGGAAAGAGGGAGAATTGGGCGGGGTGATGGAAAGCGGGAGAATATGGCGGGGTGATGGAAAGCGGGAGAATGGGGCGGGTGATGGAAAGCGGGAGAATAGGGTGGGGTGATGGAAAGAGGGAGAATGGGGCGGGGTGATGGAAAGCGGGAGAATGGGGCGGAGCGATGGAAAGCGGGAGAATAGGGCGGGGTGATTGAAAGCGGGAGAATCGGGCGGGGTGCTGGAAAGAGGGAGAATGGGGCGGGGTGACGGAAAGGGGGAGAATAGGGCGGGGTGATGGAAAGAGGGAGAATGGGGCGGGGTGATGGAAAGAGGGAGGATTGGGCGGGGTGATGGAAAGCGGGAGAATATGGCGGGGTGATGGAAAGCGGGAGAATGGGGCGGGTGATGGAAAGCGGGAGAATAGGGCGGGGTGATGGAAAGAGGGAGAATGGGGCGGGGTGATGGAAAGCGGGAGAATGGGGCGGAGCGATGGAAAGCGGGAGAATAGGGCGGGGTGATTGAAAGCGGGAGAATCGGGCGGGAGAATGGGGCGGGGTGCTGGAAAGCGGGAGAATGGGGCGGGGCGATGGAATGTGGGAGAATCGGGCGGAGTGATGGAAAGCGGGAGAATGGGGCGGGGTGATGGAAAGCGGGAGAATGGGGTGGGGTTATGGAAAGAGGGAGAATGGGGCGGGGTGCTGGAAAGCGGGAGAATGGGGCGTGGTGATGGAAAGCGGGAGAATGAGGCAGGGTGATGGAAAGCGGGAGAATCGGGCGGGGTGATGGAAAGCGGGAGAATGAGGCGGGGTGCTGGAAAGCGGGAGAATGGGGCGGGGTGATGGAAAGCGGGAGAATGGGGCGGAGTGATGGAAAGCGGGAGAATGGGGCGGGGTGATGGAGAGCGGGAGAATGGGGCGGGGTTACGGATAGAGGGAGAATGAGGTGGGGTGATGGAAAGAGGGAGAATGGGGCGGGGTGATGGAAAGAGGGAGAATGGGGCGGGGTGATGGAAAGCGGGAGAATGGGGCGGGGTGATGGAAAGCGGGAGAATGGGGCGGGTGATGGAAAGCGGGAGAATGGGGCGGGGTGATGGAAAGAGGGAGAATGGGGCGGGGTGATGGAAAGCGGGAGAATGGGGCGTAGTGATGGAAAGCGGGAGAATCGGGCGGGGTGATGGAAAGCGGGAGAATGGGGCGGGGTGCTGGGAAGCAGGAGAATGGGGCTGGGTGATGGAAAACAGGAGAATGGGGCGGAGTGATGGAAAGCGGGAGAATTGGGCGGGGTGATGGAAAGCGGGAGAATTGGGCGGGGTGATGGAAAGCGGGAGAATGGGGCGGGGTGATGGAAAGCGGGAGAATGGGGCGGGGTGCTGGAAAGAGGGAGAATGGGGCGGGGTGACGGAAAGGGGGAGAATGGGGCGGGGTGATGGAAAGAGGGAGAATGGGGCGGGGTGATGGAAAGAGGGAGAATTGGGCGGGGTGATGGAAAGCGGGAGAATATGGCGGGGTGATGGAAAGCGGGAGAATGGGGCGGGTGATGAAAAGCGGGAGAATAGGGCGGGGTGATGGAAAGAGGGAGAATGGGGCGGGGTGATGGAAAGCGGGAGAATGGGGCGGAGCGATGGAAAGCGGGAGAATAGGGCGGGGTGATTGAAAGCGGGAGAATCGGGCAGGGTGCTGGAAAGAGGGAGAATGGGGCGGGGTGACGGAAAGGGGGAGAATGGGGCGGGGTGATGGAAAGAGGGAGAATGGGGCGGGGTGATGGAAAGAGGGAGAATTGGGCGGGGTGATGGAAAGCGGGAGAATATGGCGGGGTGATGGAAAGCGGGAGAATGGGGCGGGTGATGGAAAGCGGGAGAATAGGGCGGGGTGATGGAAAGAGGGAGAATGGGGCGGGGTGATGGAAAGCGGGAGAATGGGGCGGAGCGATGGAAAGCGGGAGAATAGGGCGGGGTGATTGAAAGCGGGAGAATCGGGCGGGGTGCTGGAAAGAGGGAGAATGGGGCGGGGTGACGGAAAGGGGGAGAATAGGGCGGGGTGATGGAAAGAGGGAGAATGGGGCGGGGTGATGGAAAGAGGGAGGATTGGGCGGGGTGATGGAAAGCGGGAGAATATGGCGGGGTGATGGAAAGCGGGAGAAATGGGCGGGTGATGGAAAGCGGGAGAATAGGGCGGGGTGATGGAAAGAGGGAGAATGGGGCGGGGTGATGGAAAGCGGGAGAATGGGGCGGAGCGATGGAAAGCGGGAGAATAGGGCGGGGTGATTGAAAGCGGGAGAATCGGGCGGGAGAATGGGGCGGGGTGCTGGAAAGCGGGAGAATGGGGCGGGGCGATGGAATGTGGGAGAATCGGGCGGAGTGATGGAAAGCGGGAGAATGGGGCGGGGTGATGGAAAGCGGGAGAATGGGGTGGGGTTATGGAAAGAGGGAGAATGGGGCGGGGTGCTGGAAAGCGGGAGAATGGGGCGTGGTGATGGAAAGCGGGAGAATGAGGCAGGGTGATGGAAAGCGGGAGAATCGGGCGGGGTGATGGAAAGCGGGAGAATGAGGCGGGGTGCTGGAAAGCGGGAGAATGGGGCGGGGTGATGGAAAGCGGGAGAATGGGGCGGAGTGATGGAAAGCGGGAGATTTGGGCGGGGTGATGGAATGCGGGAGAATCGGGCGCGGTGATGGAAAGCGGGAGAATGGGGCGGGGTGATGGAAAGAGGGAGAATGGGGCAGGGTGATGGAAAGTGGGAGAATGGGGCGGAGTGATGGAAAGCGGGAGAATGGGGCGGGGTGCTGGAAAGAGGGAGAATGGGGCGGGGTGATGGAAAGAGGGAGAATGTGGCGGGGTGATGGAAAGCGGGAGAATGGGGCGGGGTGATGGAAAGCGGGAGAATGGGGCGGAGTGATGGAAAGCGGGAGAATGGGGCGGGGTGATGGAAAGCGGGAGAATAGGGCGGGGTGATGGAAAGAGGGAGAATGGGGCGGGGTGATGGAAAGCGGGAGAATGGGGCGGAGCGATGGAAAGCGGGAGAATGGGGCGGGGCGATGGAAAGCGGGAGAATCGGGCGGAGTGATGGAAAACGGGAGAATGGGGCGGGGTGATGGAAAGCGGGAGAATGGGGCGGGGTTGTGGAAAGAGGGAGAATGGGGCGGGGTGCTGGAAAGCGGGAGAATGGGGCGGGGTGATGGAAAGAGGGAGAATGGGGGCGGGGTGATGGAAAGCGGGAGAATGGGGCGGGGTGATGGAAAGAGGGAGAATGGGGCGGGGTGATGGAAAGTGGGAGAATTGGGCGGGGTGATGGAAAGCAGGAGAATGGGGCAGGGTGCTGGAAAGCGGGAGAATGGGGCGGGGTGATGGAAAGCGGGAGAATCGAGCGGGGTGCTGGAAAGTGGGAGAATGGTGATGGAAAGCGGGAGAATGGGGCAGGGTGATGGAGAGCGGAAGAATGGGGCGGGGTGATGGAAAGCGGGAGAATGGGCCGGGTGATGGAAAGAGGGAGAATGGGGCGGGGTGATGGAAAGATGGAGAATGGGGCGGGGTGATGGAAAGCGGGAGAATGGGGCGGGGTGATGGAAAGCGGGAGTATGGGGCGGGTGATGGAAAAAGGGAGAATGGGGCGGGGTGATGGAAAGCAGGAGTATGGGGCGGGTGATGGAAAAAGGGAGAATGGGGCGGGTGATGGAAAGAGGGAGAATAGGGCGGAGTGATGGAAAGCGGGAGAATGGGGCGGGGTGATGGAAAGAGGGAGAATGGGGTGGGGTGATGGTGAGAGGGAGAATGGGGCGGGTGATGGAAAGCGGGAGAATGGGGCGGGGTGATGGAAAGCGCGAAAATTGGGCGGGTGATGGAAAGCAGGAGAATGGGGCGGGGTGATGGAAAGAGGGAGAATGGGGCGGGGTGATGGAAAGCGGGAGAATCAGCCGGGGTGATGTAAAACGGGAGAATGGGGCGGGGTCATGGAAAGCGGGAGAATCGGGCGGGGTGATGGAAAGCAGGAGAATGGGGCGGGGTGCTGGAAAGCGGGAGAATGGGGCGGGGTGATGGAAAGCGGGAGAATGGGGCGGTGTGTAGGTACAAGGCGGAGCTGGAACTCTGAAATCTCCCAAACTATGTGGATCGAAAAGGTTATAACCAAGTGTTGTTGAAGTACAAGGCCTAATCTAGTGAACTGACATAAATATAGTACTAACTGCATTTTAGAAACATAAGTAATGCGCTGGTCAGTTTGGTCGGTATGCGCGCCTGTAGTGCAGGTACCATGTACGACTGGAATGTCTATATCTGTTAAATTACATAGATCCGATAGGTTAAACATGGTAGGGGGGTGGGGAATGGTATAATTTAAAGTAAATGGGAATACATATGGTATTTGCTGTATTTGTACAGAAAGAATAATGCGTCGGCCGGTAAGGCCAGTATGCACGCTTGTGTGTAGGTACAAGGCGGAGCTGGAACTCTGAAATCTCCCAAACTATGTTGATCGGAAAGGTTATAACCTAGTGTTGTTGAAGTAGAAGGTCTAATCTAGTGGACTGGCAAGAATACGGCACTAACTGCATCTCTACAAACATACATAATGCGCTGGTCAGTTTGGTCGGTATGCGCGCCTGTAGTGCAGGTACCATGTATGACTGAAATGTCTTTATCTGCGAAAATACATAGATTTTATAGGTTAAAACATGGTAGGGGGGTGGGAAATGGTGTCTTTTAAAGGAAATGGGAATACATACGGTATTCTCTATATTTGTACGGAGAGAAACATGCGTGGGCCGGTAAGGTCAGTATGCACGCTTGTGTGTAGGTACAAGGCGGAACTGGAACTCTGAAATCTCCCAAATTATGTGGATCGGAAAGGTTATAACCTAGTCTTGTTGAAGTAGAAGGCCTAATCTAGTGGACTGGCAAGAATATGGTAGTAACTGCATATCTACAAACATGAGTAATGCGCTGGTCAGTTTGGTTGCTATGCGCGCTTGTAGTGCAGGTACCCTGTACGACTGGAATGTATACATCTGTCAAATTACATAGATCTGATAGGTTAAAACATGGTAGGGGGGTGGGGAATGGTATAATTTAAAGTAAATGGGAATACATATGGTATTTGCTGTATTTGTACTGAAAGAATAATGCGTCCGCCGTGTGAAAGTTTAAAAAGAAGAAGGAGGAGTGCACTAGCAAGAATGAGGATACAAATAGCAAACCCTAGAAGGGTTGTACTCGCTATAGAGCACCCCACTACAGGCTAGAGCATAATATTCTGACACACCCCCATAGCCAAAGTGGGGTGTAATCAGCAGAGCAAGCACAGCAGTACAAGCTCAGGGTGGATCACAATGTCACCACACATTCTGAGCACAAGTTCAAGAAGCAATAGTTTAAAGTTCACAATTATGAGCAAAGCTAGAGGCTATCGCAGAGGGCAAGTGAGGAGGAGGAGAGACTGTGGGGGAGAGAAGATGGGAGGCGACTGCTGACGCTGCAGACACACAGACGAGCTGCTGGCTCAGTGGCTACCGGAACAACGCTCCGGACTACTGGGGTAACTGGCCCCGCGGCTAAAAGTAGCGGCAGACGAGCAACGGACCCACGGGCGACTGGCGACTACCGGAGATTGTAGCCTCCGGACTGCTGCTGCTGCTGACGACAAGACTGCTGCCTCCACTCGACCTCCCCCAAACAGTACCACCCCTCCTGACACACACCCGCTGCTACACCGCTAGCTCCACTCCCCCTTCACCCCCCCTTAGCACCACTCCAACGGCTCCAACAAGTCCACCCCCCCTCAGCGGCAGCTGCAGCACAGGGAGACGGAGGAGGAGGAGGAGCAGGGAACGGCACACAGTAGTTTCACCCCCATACCCCTCACCCCCAAACCCTAATTCAGGAGAACGGGCTGTAGGAGGGGTGGGGCGCCAGCAGAAGCACGGGGGACAGCGGGGAGGGCAGGGGCAGCGAGGAAAGGGCCGCCCACGGGCCTGGCACAGCCTCCCGAACCGCGCGCAGGCGGCCCGAGCCGCGCGCGGGCCTGGCGCAGCCCGTACGGGCCGCGCGCGGGCCTGGCGCAGCCCGTACGGGCCGCGCGCGGGCCTGGCGCAGCCCGTACGGGCCGCGCGCGGGTCTGGCGCAGCCCGTACGGGCCGCGCGCAGGCCACGACGGGCGACGGGGGGCGACGCGCGGGTCCCCGTCGCCCGTCGCAGCGCCTCCCGAGGGCGACGCGGCGAGTGACGGGGTAGAAGCCCGCCGCGCGCCTCGGGGCGCACAGCGGGCAGAGAACCGCCGCGCGCCACGGGGCGCACGGCGGGCAGAAAACCGCCGCGCGCCTCGGGGCGCACGGCGGGAAGAAAAACTGCCGCACGCCACGGGGCGTGCGGCACAGAAGGTAGTAGTGGAAGTTGCAGCGGAAGCAACGAGGTGGTGAGCCCACCCACAGGATCGATCCAAGGGGATCGACCTGCTCTGATAGCATGTGAAAGTTTAAAAAGAAGAAGGAGGAGTGCACTAGCAAGAATGAGGATACAAATAGCAAACCCTAGAAGGGTTGTACTCGCTATAGAGCACCCCACTACAGGCTAGAGCATAATATTCTGACACGCCGGTAAGGCCAGTATGCACGCTTGTGTGTATGTACAAGGCAGAGTTAGAACTCTGAAATCTCCCAAACTATGTGGATCGGAAAGGTTATAACCTAGTGTTGTTGAAGTAGAAGGCCTAATCTAGTGGACTGGCAAGAATATGGCACTAACTGCATCTCTACAAACATGCGTAATGCGCTGGTCAGTTTGGTCGATATGCGCGCCTGTAGTGCAGGTACCATGTACGACTGAAATGTCTTTATCTGCCAAATTACATAGATTTGTTAGGTTAAAACATGGTAGGGGGGTGGGGAATGGTATCGTTTAAAGGAAATGGGAATGCATATGGTATTCGCTGTATTTGTACGGAGAGAATAATGCGTCGGCTGGTAAGATCGGTATGCACGCTTGTGTGTAGGTACAAGGTGGAACTGGAACTCTGAAATCCCCCAAATTGTGTGGATCGGAAAGGTTATAACCTAGTGTTGTTGAATTAGAAGGCTTAATCTAGTGGACTGGCAAGAGTATGGTAGTAACTGCATCTCTACAAACATACGTAATGCGCTGGTCATTTTGGTCGGTATGCGCGCCTGTAGTGCAGGTACAATGTACGACTGAAATGTCTTTATCTGCCAAATTACATAGATCCGTTAGGTTAAAACTTGGTAGGGGGGTGGAGAATGGTATCATTTAAAGGAAATGGGAAGCATATGGTATTCACTATATTTGTACGGAGAGAATAATGCGTCGGCTGGTAAGTGTCAAACATTATATATGTTATTGCTGTGTAGGCTACAGTGGGTTAGCCTTTAGGGGGTACAATACTCTAGGGTTTCATACTTGTACCACCAATGTTCCTAGTTCAATCACTTCTTGTTTCTGACATGGTATTAAGAGCTTAGGTTCTCGACCTAAGGGCCCACCGTTCCGCTAGAGGTGCCCTCGTGCGCCCCTTTTTTTTTAGCGCCCTCGTGCACCTCTCTCCTAGTGCGCCCTCGTGCGCTCTTCTCTCACGCTGCTCGTTTGCAGCCCGCTAGCAGCCCAAGCGCGGCCCCGTGTTTTTAGCGCGCGTAGGAAATTCGCCGCCTAGGGCGGCCCGGTTTTTTCTCACGAGCCCTAGCAGGCCGTCGCTCGTAGGCCCCGCTAGCCCCTAGGCCGACGCTCGACCCACCGCCGCCGGCCCGCAGGTCGCAGCCTGCGCGCAGCGGCGATCGCGCGTCGGCTGCTGCAGCTAGCGCTTAGCCGCCGCAAGAACGCAGCCGCGGCCCGCGCGCAGCCGCACCCTAGGCGCCGCCGCGCACCGAGCATAGGCCCACCGTCGCGCCGCCCTACCTGCCCGAGCCGCGCCGCCCGAGTCGCGCCGCCCGAGTCGCGCCGCCCGAGTCACGCCGCCCTGACCGAGCCGCGCCGCCCCTACTGCTGCTACTGCTACTGCTACTACTGCTACTGTTTCTGTTACTCCTGCTACTGCTACTACTGCTACTGCTACTGCCACTATGGCTAGTCCTACCGTTCTCACGTTTGACTCTGAGGGCCGTCCGATTAAGTTTGACGTTTGGCTCGATGACTTACACCTATTCCTCCAGATCACTGCCAAGGACGATGTTTCCCTGTTTGACCACACGTCTGGCGCCGCTCCCGCACCTGCTGCTACTGCTGACAGCACTGCTTGCTCACAGTGGCAGACCCGTGACGCTCATGCTCGCCTAGCCGTTCGCAGCCACCTACCGTTAGATGAGCGCGAGCACTTTGGCCAGCATAAGACCGCTAAGGAGCTGTACGACGCTGTAGTTGCACGCTACTCCTCCCCTGCTACTGCTGCGATAGGCCGTCTCTCACTGCCCTATCTCTTCCCCGATCTGTCTGTTTTTGCCACTGTAGCTGACCTCATCACGCACCTCCGTACTAGTGATCTTCGCTCCTGTGCCGCGCTTCCCCCTGATTTCCTAGCCAAGAACCCTCCCCCGATGTACCTCACACTCTATCACCTAGTCACCCGCCTCCCTGACTCCCTTCGCACTGTCAGGGACCACTTTCTCGCCCTCTCCCCTACCGAACTCACTGTCGACCTGCTCGAGAAGGAACTCCTAGCAGCTGAGAAGAGCATTGTAGCTGTAGGTGCCTCTCGTGGCGACCCTCGCACTCCCTTCTTTGAGGGGTGCTCCCCCTCCCCCCTCCTCCCCTCCATTGCATCTGCTGCTGCTGTCGACTACCTCGGTGCTGACGGGGTCGGGGCTACGTCTGCTCCCAGTGGGAGGCGCAAGGGCGGCAGGGGCAAGGGGGGCAGGGGTGGCGGAGGTGGCGGCGGGGGCGGAAGCAGTGGAGGGGGTGGAGGGGGCGGGGGTGGTGGCGGTGGTGGGAGTGGCGCTGGTGGTGGGGGGGTCAGTGGTGAAGCAGGGAGTGGAGGAGGCGGAGGTGGCGGGGGTGGTGGTGGCAGTGGTGGCGGCGATGGAGCTGGTGGCGGGCGCGGCGGAGCAGTGCAGCGTGGGGGGTTCGGCGGTGGCCAGAGGAAGCAGCAGCAGCGTCCCGGCAAGACTCCTTCGCCCCAGCAGCTCCGTGAGTGGTACTCTCAGCGTGGGGGGTCTGGGGGTGGAGGTACCTGCCCGTACGTCATCCGCATAGGTGACCGCACTGGCCAGACCTGTGGGAGGTTCCACACGGCGCAGCGCTGCTTCTTTCGTCTCGGCGACGCCTGGCGCGAGCAGTTTCCTAACGCCGCTGAGTTACCCCGCTGGGCTAATCTGCTTAAGAAGGGAATTGATAAATTTGCTCTTGATTATGATGCTATCCTTGGTGCTATGTATGTGAAAGAACGAGGAATGAATGAACTAGCAAGCAGGTGGGTACAAGTAGGAAAACCTAAAAGTGTTGTACCCCATATTGTCTACCCCACTACAGCCTACACAGACTATAGCATATGAGTTTGACACACCCCCATAGGCAAAGTGGGGGAGAACAAGAGGTCACAAGACCAGTCAAGCAAAGCAAAGCAAGCTCAGGGTGGATCACAACGTCACCACACAGTCCGAGCACAAGAGCAAGGCCACAAGGCCAGTTCACATGCAAGATCATATATAAAGGTAAACAAGCAAGTGCAGGTATAGAAAGATCACAGTACAAGCATGGTCAAGAAGTGAGCAAGTGAGGCCAAGTAGGCACAAGACCTAGCATCGTACAGAAGCGCTGATGATCACAAGGCGGAAGTGCCTTGGTAAAGATATCAGCAGTGTTGGCCTCAGAGGCCACGTAAGCAAGGCGCAGCTGACCACGCTGCTGCAGCTCACGAGCAAGGAAGTAGCGAAGAGCAATGTGCTTCGTTCTGTGCTCCAGTCTGTGCTCCCGACACAAGGCCAGCATGGCCTTGTTGTCTACGTACAGAACTGGAGGAGAACGAGGCGGCTCTCCTAGGTCAGTCAGCAGGTAGGTGAGCCAGCGTAGCTCCTGTGCAGCCATGGCCCCTGCGTAGATCTCAGCCTCACAGCTGGAGCCGAGAACAGAAGACGAGCGGGTAGACCGCCACGAAACAGAGCCGGAGCCAAGGCTGAAGGTGTAACCCTGTGACGACCGCTGCGTAGCCTGGTCGTCAGCCCAAGAAGCGTCTGCGTGACCTGTGAGGACCACTGGACGTCGCCCTCCAAGCACTAGCCCCATGCCCGACGTACTGCACAAGTAGCGCAACACCCTCTTCGCTGCAGCCATGTGCTCTGGTCGGTGTCTCCCAGGAGCAACATAGCGTGCCAATATGCTAAGAGGGTATGCTAGGTCAGGTCGTGTGCAGGCCATCAGGTACATGAGGCAGCCAACAAGCTCTGGGTACGGGCCACTCGGCTCTACGGACTCATCCGAAGGCAGAGCTGAGAGCGAGTGGCGAGTAGACAGAGGAGTGGCCTGGGGCGAGGAGTACGTGAAGTCGAAGCGCTGAAGGACCTGCTGCACCATGTGTGACTGAGTCAGGGTAATGGTGCGCTGTGCTCTGTCCCGGGTGATCTGCAAGCCAAGGTAGCTGCGCAGTTCACCCAGATCTGTGCACGTGTGTCTCTTCTGCAGCTCGGACTTCACGTGGGCAAGTCCAGCAGTGGCAAAGACCAAGTCGTCGACGTACACGAGGATGTAGAACGGCGGCAAAGAGGTGTCGGTGCGCAGAAACAGCGACGGGTCGGCAGTAGACGGAGCAAACCCAAGAGCCGCAAGTGTAGTCCTCAGTGTGTCGTGCCACTCACGGGGCGCCTGGCGGAGACCGTAGACTGGCCGCCGGAGGCTCCACTGGGTACCAGGAGGAAACGACCCAGTGAAGCCAGGTGGGCGGCGCAGCCAGATCTCCTCGTGCAGGCTGCCCTGCAGGAAAGCTGTGCTGAAGTCAAGAGAGTGAAGCTCGTAGTCGCGCTGAGCGGCTATGTGCAGCAGCACCCGAAGAGTGGTCATCTTCGGGGTGGGAGAGAAGGTCTGAAAGTAGTCAACTCCCTGCCGCTGACTGAAGCCTCGAGCCACGTAGCGCGCCTTGAAGACAGGCGGAGAACCCGGCGGCCGCTTCACCCTGAAAATCCACATGCCACTGACGATGTTCGCCCCAGGTGGGGGAACCTCGTTGACGTAGGTGCCTGTGGACTTCCAGGAAGCCATCTCTGCGTCCATGGCTGACTGCCACTGTGAGGAGTAGGAGTCGGGATGTCTGGTGCATCCGGGTCTCCCTCAGGGGCAATCAGCGTGGACACGAGATGAGGCAAAGCAGCAGCAAAACACTGGAACTCCTCCTGCCTGTCCTCAAGGACGTCCATGCTAAGAGCACACTCACCCCCGACGGACGGAGGACAGACAGACTCAGACTCAGCAACGAGACTAGCGGCGTAGTCTAGACGACAGCGAGCAGTAAAGTCGACAAGCTCAGCTACTAAGGCAGACCCAGCAGTGAACTCAAAGGAAGGGTCAGTGACAACAGTGGCCAGGAGACGCGTGACAGTAGGACTGGCAGCACGAAGAGAGTCAGACTCCGGGTCAGCAAGAACATGAAGAGAGGACTCTGGAGGAGACGGCAACGGGACACGCAGAGGAGCAGTGGAAGGGCGCAGTGCCATCTGGTGTGTGCCTGGGACCGCAGGAGGACGCGGACGCGGAGCACGACCACTAGTGCGAGCAGCACGAACAGGCGACGCAGGACGAGACGCAGGCTCACGACGCTCAGCAAGACCTCCAGTAGGACCAGTGTAGGGAGAAGGAGCAGGTAGGGGGGAGGCGGGCTGTAACTGTGACCGCGACTGGACAGGCTGTGGACACTCTAAGGGAGGAGCAGGACCAGTAGAGGGCGGGAGACCAAGAACCTGCTCAAGGAGCAGAACGAAGTACGGCCTTGGCCGCGCAGCGCCTCCAGAACCAGCAGGGACAGCACCAGTAACCCCAGCGGCAGCACCAGCGCCAGCAGCACCTCCAGCTCCAACAGCGCCAACTCCAGCACCCTCAGAAGCACCAGCGCCAGCAGAACCACCAGCGCCAACACCCCCAGCAGCTCCAGCTCCAGCAGCTCCAGCAGCACCAACTCCAGCAGGACCGTCAGCTCCAGCACCGCCAGCAGCTCCAGTAGTACCTCCAGCAGGACTAACGCCACCAGCCCCAGCAGCACCCCCAGTCCCAGCAGCTCCAGTACCGCCAGTACGAGCACCTCCAGGACCAGCAGCAACAGTAGTACCTCCAGCTCCAGCAGCACGGCTCCAGCGCCGGGCAAACCACTCGCGCAACTCCTGCGGAGAGAGTAGCTCCTGCCTCGACGAAGCACCGCCAGAGGCCACACGAGCAGACCCAGCACCCCCAGGCTCCGCACCCCCAGGCTCCAAACCCCCAGGCTCAGCACCCCCAGGCTCAGCACCCCTAGAGTCAGCACCCCCAGGCTCCGCACCCCCAGGCTCAGCACCCCCAGACCCGGTACCCGCAGGCTCAGCGCCCCTAGCAGCACCAGAGTCAACAGCTACCTCGACAGGCTCGACTGCGTCTACCTGGGACACACCTGACGGGGCAGGACCCTGAGGGGGGAGAGGGTCTACCGGGGGAGGACCTGGCGCTAGGAAGAGCGGCGGCGGGGGGAGGGGCGCAGTGCGGTAGGGGAAGAGACGGTAGTAAGGCACCGACTCGTCAAAGGTGACGTCCTGGGAGGACAGAACACGGCGCGAGGTGGGGTGGTAAAACTGCCAACCAGGCGCGTCAGGGGGGAAGCCAAGGAAGACGCAGGGAACAGCACCGGGGGACAGCTTGTCCGCAGACAAGTCGCGGACAAACGCCCGAGATCCCCAGACCCGAAACGCAGACGCATCGCCAACCTTCCCCGTCCACCGCAAGGTGGGGGAGGTCTCTGGCAAGGAGACCCGGGGCTGAAGGTTGAGCTGATGCGCTGCGTACTGAACCGCAAACGGCCACAGAAAATGGGGAGCAGCCGCATGGATCATGGACGTACGAGCGACGTCCATGACCATGCCAATGCGGCGCTCAGCAATCTCATTTTGCTGTGGAGAGGCCGGAAGCGTGAAGGTCTGGCGGATGCCCTGTACACGACAGAAGGCTCCCAGACGGGCAGAGGAAAACTCCCCGCCTCTGTCAGAGTGCAGACGCAGAACTGGAAAGTCCGAGCCGAAACTCTCTCTGAGCTGGAGACGAGCCGCGCGGATCCAGTCGATCAACACCTCAGTGACGTCACCCTTGCTGCGCAAGGGGAACACCGTGGTGTAACGCGAGTAGTCGTCAACCACCAACAGGAAGTAACGCTCGTGACCCTGGCCACGGACGCGGGCGGGGCCCCACACGTCCATGTGAAGAGTCTGCAGGGGAGCCTCTGTCGGAGGAAACTCGGAGGAGTGAGGGGCGGCGCGCTGCCGCCCCTCGACGCAGGGAACGCAGGTAGGGGCAGGCCCCGGAGGGAGGGGAGGGAGGGACCGGGGGAGACCAGAGACAAGGACACGGGAGGCCATGCCTCGGAGACGAGGCAGGGAGGGGTGACCAAGGCGGTGGTGCCAAAGGAGAGTCTGGTGGGACAGGAGACGACACGAGCAGGGAGCAGACTCAGGACCAGACCTGGACGCTGCAGCAAACACCTGACTCGACGCGGCTACCTGACCAGACTCAGCAACCGGAGGAGACTCAGTAGTCAGTGTGTACAGGCTCGACCCCGGCCGACGGGTAAACGTGGCCAAGTGTCGTCCCGTCCGAGCACACGTACAGTGGGTCATCCGCTGACTCGCAGGAGTGAACTGGTCAACCCCCCGATCCTGTAGATCAGCACCACTCACCAAGTTCGTAGAGAACGAGGGGAGGTAGAGACCTGACAGGGTGCCAGAGGGGGCTGCCGGACACGGTAAGACAGTGGAGAAGCGAGCAAGGACAGGACCCCCAGAGGGGTCCGCCAGGGAGACCGCAACCGGCCGACTAAGCGGCGTAAGCGTGGTGCGGTCTCGAAAGAAGGAGCGGGAAGCACCCGAGTCAAGGGTGAAGGTGTGTAAGGCCTGAGCCGACGTGGTACCTGAGAGAGCAGACTCACCAGCACCTGGGGCAGCAGACGCACTAGCAGCTAGAGCAGCAGCCTCACTAGCACCTAGAGCAGCAGCCTCAATGCCCGGGTCAGGCGGAACACACAGGTAACAGTCACCCTCATCACTAGTAGGCAATGCATACATGGCAGTGAGGATAGCATCATAGTCAAGAGTATAGACATCTACCCGCAGCCTAAGCAGCTCCACCCAGTCGGGGAGCTCAGCCGCGTCGCCAAACTCCGTACGCCAGGCGTCGCTCAGACGGGCGAAGCAGCGGGACTCTGCGTGACCAAACGTCCCGCAAGGCTGACCAGTCCGAGCACCAGTGCGAATGACGTACGGACAGCGAGCAGTACCCCGTGACCCGTTACGCTGAGCGTACCACTCACGAAGCTGCTGGGGCGAAAGGACCGCGCACGGACGACGCTGCAGCTGCACCTGGCCACTACAAGCAGCTGCCGAACTACTCACTCCAGGACGACTCCCACTACGGCCACCCCGACAACCCCAAGTAGCGTACCACTCACGAAGCTGCTGGGGCGTGAGGGACTCACGCGGACTTCGCTGGAGCTGCCTCTGGTCACCGCCAGGAGCAGCAGGAACAGTGGTAGCCGCACTAGCAATAGCAGTAGTCGCAGCGCGGCCACCCCTATAACCCCAACTAGCGTACCACTCACGAAGCTGTTGGGGGGTGAGGGAATCACGCGGACGACGCTGGAGCTGCATCTGGCCACGCCAGGAGCAGCAGTAGCAGTAGAAAGAGCAGTAGCAGCAAGAGCAGCAGTAACAGCAGTACGGGCAGGGCAGTGCTCACCAGTGGCGAGAAGGGCAGGCGTACGACGGCGGCAACGGCGAGGCCGCTACCACTGTAGGGCGAGGGCTCCGCGGCAGCTGCAGGGGCGGCTGCTCCAGGGGCGGCAGTTGTAGGGGTGGCTGCTCCAGGGGCGGCTGCTCCAGGGGCGGCTGCTGCAGGGGCGGCTGCTCCAGGGGCGGCTGCTGCAAGGGTGGCTGCTCCAGGGGCGGCTGCTGCAGGGGCGGCTGCTCCAGGGGCGGCTGCTGCAGGGGCGGCTTCTCCAGGGGCGGCTACTGCAGGGGTGGCTGCTCCAGGGGCGGCTGCTGCAGTGGCGGCTGCTCCTGGGGCGGCTGCGTCAGGGCCGGCTGCTCCAGGGGCGGCTGCTGCAGGGGAGGCTGCTCCAGGGGCGGCTGCTGCAGTGGCGGCTGCTCCAGGGGCGGCTGCTGCAGGGGTGGCTGCTCCAGGGGCGGCTGCTGCAGTGGCGGCTGCTCCAGGGGCGGCTGCTGCAGGGGTGGCTGCTCCAGGGGCGGCTGCTGTAGTGGCGGCTGCTCCAGGGGCGGCTGCTGCAGGGGCGGCTGCTCCAGGGGCGGCTGCTTCAGGGGCGGCTGCTCCAGGGGTGGCTGCTGCAGGGGAGGCTGCTCCAGGGGCGGCTGCTGCAGGGGTGGCTGCTCCAGGGGCGGCTGCTGCAGTGGCGGCTGCTCCTGGGGCGGCTGCTTCAGGGGCGGCTGCTCCAGGGGCGGCTGCTGCAGGGGAGGCTGCTCCAGGGGCGGCTGCTGCAGTGGCGGCTGCTCCAGGGGCGGCTGTTGCAGGGGCGGCTGCTCCAGGGGCGGCTGCTGCAGTGGCGGCTGCTCCAGGGGCGGCTGCTGCAGGGGCGGCTGCTCCAGGGGCGGCTGCTGCAGTGGCGGCTGCTCCAGGGGCGGCTGCTCCAGGGGCGGCTGCTGCAGTGGCGGCTGCTGCAGGGGCGGCTGCTCCAGGGGCGGCTGCTGCAGTGGCGGCTGCTCGAGGGGCGGCTGCTGCAGGGGCGGCTGCTCCAGGGGCGGCTGCTGCAGTGGCGGCTGCTCCAGGGGCGGCTGCTGCAGTGGCGGCTGCTCCAGGGGCGGCTGCTGCAGTGGCGGCTGCTCCAGGGGCGGGTTAGGGCAGGACGCCGCGGCGGGCAGGAGAGACGCCACGCGGGTCCCGCAGGGGTGTCGCGACGCACAGGAGCCGCGCCTCGCGGGTCCCGCAGGGGCGACGCGACGAGGCGGGGGCGACGCGGCGGGGCCGCGACTGGCGACGGGGCGAGGTCGCGAAGGGGCCGCGAGGGGGCCGTGAAGGGGCCGCGAAGGGGCCGTGAAGGGGCCGTGAAGGGGCCGTGAAGGTGCCGCGAAGGGGCCGTGAAGGGGCCGCGAAGGGGCCGCGAAGGGGCTGCGAGGGGGCCGTGAAGGGGCCGCGAAGGGGCCGTGAAGGGGCCGTGAAGGGGCCGTGAAGGTGCCGCGAAGGGGCCGTGAAGGGGCCTCGAAGGGGTCACAAGGGGCCTGAAGGGGCCGCGAAGGGCCGTGAGAGGGGCCGTGAGAGGCCGTAAGAGGGGCCGCTACGGGGCCGTAGGGGAGCGCGACGGGCCACTAAGGGCAGGGGACGCGACGGGAGGGTAGGCACATGGGGCGCGACTCGGGCAGGGGCGAAGCGCGCTCCGGGCAGAACGATATTCGGTGGGCCCTAGGAAACGTTCCCACTAGGGAACCTGCTCTATACCATGTGAAAGAACGAGGAATGAATGAACTAGCAAGCAGGTGGGTACAAGTAGGAAAACCTAAAAGTGTTGTACCCCATATTGTCTACCCCACTACAGCCTACACAGACTATAGCATATGAGTTTGACAATGTATGCATTGACTATTAGTGTTGAGGGTGACTGCTACCTGAGTGTACTGCCCGACCCGGGTATTGGGACCAGTGAGACTGCCGCTCTAGGTGCTAGTGCGTCTGCTGCCCTAGGTCCTGGTGAGGCTGCTGCTCTAGGTGCCAGTGAGTCTGCTGCTCCAGGTGCTTGTGAGTCAGTGCCTGCTGGTTCTGCTGAGGCACTGCACACCTTCACACTGGACTCGGGTGCTTCTCGCTGCTTCTTTCGTGACAGCACGGTCCTTGAGCAGCTAGCTCGACCAGTTGCTGTCTCTCTCGCTGACCCCTTTGGGGGCCCAGTCCTTGCGACCTCCTCCACTGTCCTTCCTTGTCCGGCGGTTCCGGCCGGCACGCTGTCGGGTCTTTACCTCCCCTCATTCTCTACGAACTTGGTGGCGGGCTCTGCTCTCCAGGACGGGGGTGTTCACCAGTGCACCCCTGCCTATGAGCGTGTGACCCACTGTACGTGTGCTAGGACGGGTCCCCACCTGGCTACCTTTACTCGGCAGCCGGGGTCGGACCTGTACACACTGACCACTGAGTCCCCTCAGGTAGCTGCGTCTGCGTCTGCGTTAGGTCAGCTGTCGGCCCCCTGCTCGTGTCGCACCTTGTCGCACCAGACCGTCCTCTGGCACCACCGCCTTGGTCACCCTTCAGTGCAGCGCCTTCGTGGCATGCACTCCCGGTACCTTGTCTCTGGTCTTCCCAGGGTTCTCCCTCCTCTCCCACCCTCGCCTGCTCCTCCCTGTCTTCCCTGTGTCGAGGGGCGGCAGCGCGCCAGTCCTCACTCCTCCTCGTTCCCTCCCACAGAGGCTCCTCTGCAGACTCTCCACCTGGACGTGTGGGGCCCATCCCGCGTCCGTGGACAGGGCCACGAGCGGTACTTCCTGCTGGTAGTCGACGACTACACGCGTTACACCACGGTCTTCCCCTTGCGCACCAAGGGTGAGGTCCCTGATGTTCTGATCCCTTGGATCCGCGCTGCTCGTCTCCAGCTCCGCGACCGGTTCCAGTCGGACTTTCCAGTCCTGCGTCTGCACTCTGACAGGGGTGGTGAGTTTTCCTCCGACCTCTTGGCAGCCTACTGTGCGGAGCACGGCATCCGCCAGACGTTCACGCTGCCGGCCTCTCCACAGTAGAATGGGATTGCTGAGCGCCGCATTGGCTTAGTCATGGAGGTCGCTCGTACCTCTATGATCCATGCGGCTGCCCCCCATTTCCTGTGGCCGTTTGCAGTGCAGTACGCTGCGCATCAGCTCAACCTCTGGCCCCGGGTCTCTGCTCCGGAGACCTCGCCCACACTCCGTTGGACGGGGAAGTTTGGCGATGCGTCGGTGTTCCGAGTCTGGGGATGTCGAGCCTTTGTCCGCGATACGTCAGCGGACAAGCTCTCCTCCCGTGCCCTTCCATGCGTCTTTCTTGGCTTTGTCCCTCACGCGCCTGGCTAGCAGTTTTACCACCCCACCTCGCGACGTGTCTTCCCCTCTCAGGACGTCACTTTTGACGAGTCGGTACCCTTTTATCGTCTGTTCCCCTACCGCACTGCGCCGCTCCCCCCCCCGCCGCTCTTCCTCACGCCAGGTGCTGCTTCGGTAGACCCCCTCCCTCCCCAGGGTCCTGCTCCCTCAGGTGTTTCCCAGGTAGACCCGGTCGAGCCTGTCGAGGTAGCTGTCGATTCTGGTCCTGCGAGGGGTGCTGAGACTGAGGGTGCTGAGCCTAGGGGTGTTGAGCCTAGGGGTGCTGAGATTGGGGGTGCTGAGCCTGGGGGTGCTGAGCCTGGGGGTGCTGAGCCTTGGGGTGCTGAGCCTGGAGGTGCTGAGCCTGGGGGTGCTGCGCCTGGTGACGCTCCCTCTTCACAGCAGCTGCGTGAGTGGTACTCTCAGCGTTACAGCCTCCGGCGTGGGGCTGCTGGAGCTGGGGGTTCTGCCGGAGTTGGAGCTGGTGGTGCTACGGGTGCTGGGTCGCAGCCGTCGCCTCCCTCCCCACAGCGACTGCGTGAGTGGTACGCTCGGCGCTGCAGCCTCCGGAGCGGCGCTCCTGGCACTGGGGTGCCGCCCGTTGGAGGCCCTTGTGCTGCTGGAGGTACTGGAGCCTCTGGTCCTGGAGGTGCTCGTACAGGCGGTACTGGAGCTGCTGGGACTGGGGGTTCTGCTGGAGCTGGTGCTACTGGAGGTGCTACTGGTGCTGGAGTTGGAGCTGCAGGTGCTGGAGCTGCTGGAGCTGCTGGAGCTGCCGGAGCTGGTGCTACTGGAGGTGCTGCTGGTGCTGGAGTTGGAGCTGCAGGTGCTAGAGCTATTTGTGCTGGAGTTGGAGCTACAGGTGCTGGAGCTGCTGGAGCTGCTGGTAGTGCTACTAGAGTTGGAGCTACTGCTGGGGGTTCTGGTGCTGTCTCTGCTGGTTCTGGGGGCGCTTCACGGCCGCGGCCGTACTTCGCTCCGCTCCTTCGGCAGGTTCTTGGTCAGCCTCCTCCTCCTTGTCCTGCTCCCTCCTTAGAGTGTCCTCAGCCTGTCCAGTCGCAGTTACAGTTACAGCCTGCCTCGCCACTCCCTGGTCCTTCTCCCTACACTAGTCCGACAGGAGGTCTTACTGAGCGTCGTGAGCCTGAGTCTCGTCCTGTGTCGGCTGAGTCTCGTTTTGCGTCACCTGTTCGTGCTGCTCGCACTGGTCGTCGTGTCCCGCGTCAGCGTCCTCCTGCTGTCCCAGGCACTCACCAGATGACGCTTCGTCTTTCCACTGCTCCACAGCGTGTCCCTCTGCCTTCTCCTCCTGCTTCCTCTCTTCCTGCCCTTGCTGACCCGGAGTCTGACTCTCTTCGTGCTGCTAGTCCTACTGTCACGCGTCTACTGGCCACGGCTGTCACTGACCCTTCCTTTGAGTCTGCTGCTGCGTCTGCCCTAGTTGCTGAGCTTCTCGACTTTGCTGCTCGCTGTCGTCTAGACTAAGCCGCGTGTCTTGTTGCTGAGTCTGAGTCTGTCTGTCCTCCGTCCGTCGGGGGTGAGTGTGCTCTAGGCACGGACGTCCTTGAGGACAGGCAGGAGGAGTTTGAGTGCTTTGCCGCTGCTTTACCTCATCTCGTGTCCATGCTCATTGCACCTGAGGGAGACTCGGATGCACCAGACATCCCGACCCCGCGCTCTTACGCTGAGGCGATCGCGGGTGAGCACTCCTCTCAGTGGCAGTCAGCCATGGACGCAGAGATGGCATCCTGGAAGTCCACTGGCACTTACGTCGACGAGGTTCCCCCTCCTAGGGCGAACATTGTCAGTGGCATGTGGATTTTCAGGGTGAAGCGGCCGCCAGGTTCTCCGCCTGTCTTCAAGGCTCGTTACGTTGCTCGAGGCTTCAGTCAGCGAGAGGGAGTAGACTTCTTCCAGACCTTCTCCCCCACCCCGAAGATGACCACTCTTCGGGTGCTGCTGCACGTTGCCGCTCAGCGTGACTACGAGCTTCACTCTCTTGACTTCAGCACAGCTTTCTTACAGGGCAGTCTTCACGAGGAGATCTGGCTGTGCCGCCCTCATAGATTCACTGGGTCGTTTCCTCCTGGTACCCAGTGGAGCCTCCGGCGGCCGGTCTACGGTCTCCGCCAGGCGCCACGTGAGTGGCACGACACACTGAGGACTACACTTGCGGCTCTTGGGTTCGCGCCTTCTACTGCTGACCCGTCGCTGTTTCTGCGCACCGACACTTCGATGCCGCCGTTCTACATCCTCGTGTACGTTGCCACTGCTGACACTGAGGCTCTCGCCCACGTGAAGTCAGAGCTGCAGAAGAGACACACATGCACAGACCTGGGTGAACTGCGCAGCTACCTTGGCTTGCAGATCACCCGGGACAGAGCACGCCGCACCATCACACTAACTCAGTCACACATGGTGCAGCTGGTCCTTCAGCGCTTCGTCTTCACCTGGTCCTCGGCACAGGCCACTCCTCTGGCTACAGAACACTCGCTCAAAGCTCTGCCTTCGGATGAGTCCGTAGAGCCAAGTGGTCCTTACCCAGAGCTAGTTGGCTGCCTCATGTACCTGATGACCTGCACTCGTCCTGACCTAGCGTACCCTCTTGGCCTTCTGGCCTGCTACGTGGCTTGTGGTAGGCACCGAAAGGTGCACTGGGATGCTGCAAAGAGGGTATTGCGCTACTTGTGCAGTACATCGGGCATGGGGCTCGTGCTTGGAGGGAGGAGCTCAGTTGTTCTCACTGGGCACTCAGACGCATCTTGGGTTGACGACCAGGCTACTCAGCGGTCGTCACAGGGTTACACCTTCAGTCTTGGCTCTGGCTCAGTTTCGTGGCGTTCTACGTGTTCGTCTTCAGTTCTCAGCTCCAGTTGTGAGGCTGAGATCTACGCCACAGCCATGGCTGCACAGGAGTTACGCTGGCTCACCTACCTGCTGACCGACCTGGGAGAGCAGCCTCGTTCTCCTCCAGTGCTGTACGTCGACAACAAGGCTGCCATTGCCTTGTGTGAGGAGCACAGACTGGAGCACAGAACGAAGCACATCGCTCTACGTTACTTCCTGGCTCGAGGGTTGCAGTAGCGTGGTCAGCTTCGTCTGCGTTACGTGGCCACTCAGGCCAACACTGCTGATATATTCACCAAGGCACTTCAGTCTGGTGATCATTAGCGTTTCTGCACTTTGTTAGGGCTTGTGCCCACTTTTCCTCACTTGCTGTAGGCTTTGCCTGTACTGTGGCGTTTCTGCACTTTGTTAGGGCTTGTGCCCACTTTTCCTCACTTGCTGTAGGCTTTGCCTGTACTGTGATCTATATATATATACCTGCATGCTTGCATTGCTAGGTAGAGATCACTGTGATGTTTGTGTTGCATATATGCCTCTGCATGTGAACTGGCCTTGTGGCTCTTTGCTTGTGCTCAGTGTGTGTGGTGACTTTGTGATCCACCCTGAGCTTGCGTTCTCTTTCTTGACTGGTCTTGTGACTCCTTGCTCTACCCCACTTAGCCTATGGGGGTGTGTCAAACATTATATATGTTATTGCTGTGTAGGCTACAGTGGGTTAGCCTTTAGGGGGTACAATACTCTAGGGTTCATACTTGTACCACCAATGTTCCTAGTTCAATCACTTCTTGTTTCTGACAGTCTGTGCCAAGAGCACACTCACCCCCGACGGACGGAGGACAGACAGACTCAGACTCAGCGACAAGACTAGTGGCGTAGTCTAGACGACACGCAGCAGCAAAGTCAACAAGCTCAGATACTAAGGCAGACGCAGCAGCAGACTCAAACGACGGGTCAGTAACAACAGTGGCGAGCAGACGCGTGACAATAGGGTGAGCAGCACGAGCGCGGTCAGACTCAAACTCTGGAACGTCAGGCAGAGAAGACGTAGGAGGAGACGGCAGAGGAACACGCTGTGGAGGAGAGGAAGGACGACGGACTACGAGGTGGGTGCCGGGGACAGCCGGCTGACGCGGACGAGGAACACGACGACCGAAACGACCAGAAAGGACAGGCGAGACAGGACGCGACGCAGGCTCACGACGCTCAGTAAGACCCCCTGTCTGCTCAGTGTAAGGAGAAGGAGCAGGTTACGGTGAGCCAGGCTGTAACGGAAGACCAGTAGACGAAGGGAGACTAAGAACCTGGCGAAGCACAGAGTCAGGCGGTGGCTGAGACGATGGAGACGGCGGAGCGAAGAACAGGCGCGGCTGTGCTGTGCCACCAGCACCAGCAGCTCCAGTACCCCCAGCAGCTCCAGCACCTCTAGCAGCTCCAGCTCCTCCAGCAGCTCTAGATGCCTCAGCGCCAACTCCTCCAGGACCAGCTCCACCAGCAGCAGCACCCCTAGAACTTGCACCTCCAGTCCCAGGGTCTCCAGCCTCAGTGTCTCCAGCAGCAGCACCCCCAGACCCAGGGTCTCCAGCAGTAGCACCCTGAAGCTCAGCACCTCCAGCCCCAGCAGCTCCAGTACCTCCAGCGGCAGAGCCCCGAGCTCCAGAAGCGCGACACTGACGGCGACCGTTCCAGTCGTGCAGCTGCTGTGAGGTGAGAGGCACACGCGGACGAAGAAGGCTACTCCAAGGAGACCGCGCAACAGCAGACTCAGAACCCTCAGGCGTCGCACCTCCAGCGCCAGCACCCGCAGTAGCTCCAGAACCTCCAGCTCCAACGCCACCAGCAGTAGCACCCCCAGAGCCGGCACCTCCAGCTCCAGGGCCTCCAACCTCAGAGTCGACAGCAGCACCTCCAGGCCCAGCAGGGCCTCCAGTCCCAGCAGCTCCAGGAACTCCAGTAGAAACAACTCCAGTAGCAGAGTCACCAGCTCCAGCGCCTCCCGCAGCAGGGCCCCTAGCTCCAGCAGTGCGACCCTGACGGCTAACATACCACTCACGCAGCTGCTATGGGGAGAGAGGGAGACGACGACGAGAGTGCAGCGGTGAGGCACCAGCGGAGCGACTACGGAGATGGCTGCTCCAGGGAGACTGCTCACCAGACGCCGGAGCACCCCCAGGTGCAGCACCCCCAGACTCAGTACCCCCAAGCTCAGCACCCCCATACTCCTCACGCCCAGGCTCAGCACCTCCAGGCTCCGCACCCCCAGGCTCAGCACCCCCAGGCTCCGCACCCCCAGCCTCAGCACCCTCAGAAGCAGTACCCCGAGCTGGACCACCCTCAGCAGGACCTGAGTCACTAGTGACCTCAACCGGCGCAGTCAAGGGAGGAGGGTCTACCTGAGACACACCTGAAGGAGCAGGACCGGGAGCGGGGAGGGGGTCTACCTGGGGAGCACCTGGAGCGAGGAAGAGCGGCGGGGGGGGGAGAGGGGCAGTGCGGTAGGGGAAGAGACGGTAAAAGGGAACCGACTCGTCGAATGTGACGTCCTGAGAGGGGAAGACACGGCGCGAGGTGGGGTGGTAAAACTGCCAACCAGGCGCGTCAGGGACAAAGACAAGGAAGATACAGGGAACAGCGCGGGCGGAGAGCTTGTCCGTAGTGGTATCGCGGACAAAGGCACAAGAACCCCAGACCCGGAACACCGACGCATCGCCAACCTTCCCCGTCCAACGCAGTGTAGGCGAGGTCTCCGGCAAGGAGACACGGGGCCAGAGGTTGAGCTGATGCGCGGCGCAGCCAGAGGTTGAGCTGATGAGCTCCGCAAACGGCCACAGAGAGTGGGGGGGCAGCCGCATGGACCATGGAGGTACGAGCGACCTCCATGACCAAGCCAATGCGGCGCTCAGCAACCCCATTCTGCTGCGGAGAGGCCGGAAGCGTGAACGTCTGGAGAATGCCCTCCCCACGACAAAAGCTCTGCAGAAGGTCGGAGGAAAACTCCCCACCTCTGTCAGAGTGCAGATGCAGGACGAGAAAATCCGTCCCGAACCGCTCGCGGAGCTGGAGACGGGCAGCGCGGATCCAAGGGATCAAAACATCAGGGACCTCACCCTTGGTGCGCAAGGGGAAGACTGTGGTGTAACGCGAGTAGTCGTCAACAACCAGCAGGAAGTACCGCTCGCGGTCCTGCCCACTGATGCGGGCTGGGCCCCACACATCCATGTGCAGGGTCTGCAGGGGAGCAGTCGTCGGGAGAAACGAGGAGGAGTGAGGAGCGGCGCGCTGCCGCCCCTCGACACAGGGAAGACAAGGAGGAGCAGGCGAGGGTGGGAGGGGAGGGAGAACCCTGGGAAGACCAGAGACAAGGACACGGCGGTGCATGCTACGAAGGCGCTGCACCGAGGGGTGACCAAGACGGTGGTGCCAAAGGAGGGTCTGGTGCGACAAAGCGCGACACGAGCAGGGGGCTGCTAGCTGACCTGACGCAGACGCAGACGCAGCGACCTGAGGGGACACAGTAGTCAGTGTGTACAGACTCGAGTCAGGCGCACGGGTAAACGTGGACAGGTGCCGGCCCGTCCGGGAGCACGTACAGTGGGTCACGCGGTGACCTCCAGGAGTGAACTGGTCAACCCACTGGTCCTGGAGGTTAGCACCACTCACCAAGTTCGTAGAGAACGAGGGGAGGTGAAGACCTGACAGGGAGCCAGACGGGACTGCCGGACACGGCAGGACCGTGGAGGAGTGCGCAAGGACTGGACCCCCAGAGGGGTCTGCCAGGGAGACTGCAACCGGCTGACTGAGCAGCGTGAGGGTGGTGCTGTCGCGAAAGAAGGAGCGGGAAGCACCTGAGTCAAGTGTGAAGGTGTACAAGGACTCAGCAGGCGCAGTACCAGAGAGAGCAGACGCACCAGCACCTGGAGCAGCAGCCTCACCAGCACCTAGAGCAGGAGACGCACTAGCACCTAGAGCAGCAGTCGCACCAGCACCTAGAGCAGGAGACGCACGAGCACCCAGAGCAGCAGCCTCACCAGCACCTCGAGCAGCAGACTCTATACCTGGGTCAGGCGGTATGCATAGGTAACAGGCACCGTCAGCACTAGTAGGCAATACATACATGGCAGTGAGAATAGCATCATAGTTAAGAGCAAAGATATCTACCCTCTGCCTAAGCAGCTCCTGCCAGGTGGGGAGCTCAGCCTCGTCGCCAAACTCGGTACGCCAGGCGTCGCTCAGACGGGCGAAGCAGCGGGACTGTGTGTGACCAAGCGTCCCGCAAGCCTGACCAGCCCGATCACCTGTGCGAATGACGTACGGGCAGCGAACGGTACTTCGAGACCCTCTACTCTGAGCGTACCACTCGTGAAGCTGCTGGGGCGTAAGTGTCTCGCGCGGGCACCACTGCAGCTGCAGCTGGCCACTGCCAGACGCTCCCAGCTGACCAGCTCCAGGGCGACAGCTGCGACGGTTACCGCCACAACCCCAACTAGCGTACCACTCACGAAGCTGCTGGGGCGTGAGAGACTCGCGCGGACGTCGCTGGAGCTGCATCTGGCCACCGCCAGTAGCAGCAGTAGCAGTAGTAGCAGCAGCAGTAGCAGCAGCAGCCTAGCAGCAGTAAGAGAAGTAGCAGCAGTAGCAGCAGTAGCAGCGTGGGCAGGGCAGGCGAGGCAGGCAGGCAGGCTGATGGCTAACAAGGCAGACGCGCGGGAAGCGCGGGTAGGGCAGGTGCTCACCAGTGGCGGGAAGGGCAGGCGCACGACGGCGGCGACGGCGGGGCCGCAACAGCGTCTGCAGAGTAGGGTCGCGTCAGGTGCAGGGCTGGGGCCACGACAGCGGCAGGGCAGGCCCGCGGCAGCTGCTGCAGGGCGGGGCCGTGTCGGCGGCAGGGCGGGGCCATGTCGGCGGCAAGGCGGGGCCAGGCCGGGCCGCGTCGGCGGCGGGGCGGGGCCGCGTCGGCAGTAGGGCGGGGCCGTGTCGGCGGCAGGGCGGGTCCAGGCGGGGCCGCGTCGGCGGCAGGGCGAGGCCGTGTCGGCGGCAGGGCGGGGCCAGGCGAGACCGCGTCGGCGACAGGGCGGGGCCGCGTCGGTGGCAGGGCGGGGCCGCGACAGTGGGAGGGCGGGGTCGCGTCGACGGCAGGGCGGGGCCGCGTCAGTGGCAGGGCGGGCCGCGACACGACGGCAGGGCAGGGCCGCGTCGGCGGGGCCGCGACCAGGCGGGGCCGCGTCGGCGTCAGGGCGGGGCCGCGACAGTTGGAGGGCGGGGCCGCGTCAACGGCAGGGCGGGGCCGCGTCCGCGGCATGGCGGGGCCGCGACAGCGGCCCGGTGGGGCCGCATCGGCTGCAGGGCGGGGCCGCGCTCTGGCCTGACGGGCCTGCAGGGGCGGCTCGCGGGTCTGACGGACCTGCCGGGGCGGCTCGCGGGCCTGACGGGTCTGCAGGGGCGGGGCGCGGGCCTGACGGGCCTGCAAGGGCGGCTCGCGGGTCTGACGGACCTGCAGGGGCGGCTCGCGGGCCTTACGGGCCTGCAGGGGCGGCTCGCGGGCCTTACGGGCCTGCAGGGGCGGCGCGGTGGCCTTACGGGTCTGTAGGGCGGTGCGGTGGCCTTACAAATGTGAAAGCCTAATGGGTTGTACCCCATGTTGGCTACCCCACTACTGCCTACACATATATGACATACATATAATTTGACACCTCATTGGTTGTTTCACCCAATGAGGCGACACCCAGTTTGTAGAAGAAGTAGTAGGCAGTGGGGGTGGCACTGAGTAGGTGTGTTGTGAATGTGATACTCTTCCAGAGCTCATGGACTTTGTGAGTGCTACTTTATTATGCCATTGTAAATAACTTAGCTCACAAAATAGTAACTGAAACGGGGTTGGCCTAAAACTACCCTGCTCAAATCAGGCTAGTGGTTGATTTACCCTGCTGCAAACAGGGTACGAAAAAAATTACCCTAGGGGTCGGGGTAAGGAGTGGCTGGAACCCTGATTTGTAAGGGTAGGCCTAAACCAATTTTGGGCCCTGACCACCAGTACTACGGTAATATTGCCATAACGGGATGGGAAAGAATCCAGACTGGATTTTTATCAACATCAAAGGGAGGGAAAGGACAGAAGGGACGACAGTGATAGCTAGCGGAATAGGGGGAGAGGAAGGAAAGTACGGTAGGGAGAGGGAGGCGGAGAGGCAGAAAACTACCGTATTCTTCAGGATAAAACACCCTAGGGTATTATGAAAACCACTGGAAAAAATGGGGGGGGGTCTCCTCAAAGGAAAATCCTACATATGGTAATATCCGGGTCTTATTACATGGTATACTTTTTATCAAGCAGAAAAGATGTGAAACAAAATTTGCCAGCATGGCAACAGCGAGATTGTGGGAGGGGGGAAATCTCGGCAGATTTTAAGTGAAAGTACATGCGAAATTTCTTCTAGGGAGCGATTCTCGCGATATCCTCCTGTAAGAAATCGGACTCGATAACAGCTATAGTAGGAATCTATGAGAAAAGTGGGTTTTTATAGAAAATCACCCCAAAAGGGGGGGTATAGTACAAACGAGGTCGATTATAACACCCACCCCACACAAGCTACCCGGGGGTGTACAATTTCGGGGGGGTATTTTATCCGGGAGAATACGGTACTTGCTGCCTGCCTGACTGCAAGTTTTGACCATCCAAGGCATTTCTTCCGATGCCATGCAGCTGGGTTTCAACCTTCATGGCCCTCTTCCAGTACTTCAATCTGACTTCACATCTTTCTTGGACTTGGAAATCTTGAAATCCTTCTAGCCAGAGCCTCCAAGTTCCCACAGAAGGCACTTGAAGGATTTGGCTATACCATAGGGAAGAGATCTGTTGAGAGAAAGATAAAAAATTGAAGAACGCAGAAAGTTGGTGTTAATGCATATGATGTGGGATAATGGCTACAAAGAGTGCGAACATGAGGGCTGGAGACAGAAAAGTTAAAGCACTGGAGGGCAGACATAAGCAAAAGACCAGCCAAGAGGGACAGGGAGAGGGAGAGGGGGGGGAGGGAGAGGGAGGCGGGAAGGGGAGGGGGAGAGCAAGAGGGAGGGGGAGAGGGAGAGAGAGAAGGGGGGGGGGGGGGGGAGGGGAGAGAGAGAGAGAGAGAGAGAGAGAGAGAGAGAGAGAGAGAGAGAGAGAGAGAGAGAGAGAGAGAGAGAGAGAGAGAGAGAGAGAGACTCACTCAACCGGTACGTCTTCAACGGCACTGCCAGAGGTCACCTCTCTTCTTATTGGCCATCCATCACAGTTCGGCCAAAGGTAAAAGTTGACCACCACGCATGGAAAGTGCGATTCAGGAGCATGATACAGATAGCCAGCCGACTTGGCAGAGGCGACAACCGCGTCAGGGATGGTGACACAAGTGAAGGGCTTCAGGCGGAAGACATAAGGAGGGTTTGTTGTTGTGCCAAAGTTGACCTCACTAAAGACGCTGATGGCGACGTCTGCCACATCAGGAACGAGGCCTGTGAGGACATTGGATGTAGGGAAGTGTTGGATAAAATATTGGGTGTTACTGTGACGAGGCAGACACGCAAGGCAGCAGTGAAAAGGGGGAATGAGAGTTGGTGTTACTGTGACGGAGAGAGGAGGACAATGAGAATGCATGCGTGAGAAAAAAGATAGAGACAAAATGTAAGATTGCTATAAAGATGCTGGCACTAAATGTTTCTTTCAAACGAAGGTGATACAGCAACTGCATCATAAGCATTACCCTGGTGATCGCATACTGCATGCACAGCCTGCAGGAACTAGTGTACCCACCTGGCATGCAGGTACCAGAGCGCATGTTAAAGCCAGGGGCGCAGTGAGTGTATGGTAGGGATGTCAAACTCATATACTATAGTCTGTGTAGGCTGTAGTAGGGTAGATAATATGGGGTACAACACTTTTAGGTTTTCCTACTTGTACCCACCTGCTTGCTAGTTCATTCATTCCTTCCTCATTTATTCACATGGTATAGAGCAGGTTCCCTAGTGGGAACGCTTCTCAGGGCCCACCACTGAAATTATTTTTTCCTGACCGGAGCGCGAGTCGCCCCTGCCCGAGGCACGCCCCTTTGGCCGCCCTCACGTCGCCTCTCACGGCCCCCTCGCGCCACCCTTAGCGGCCCCGTCGCCACCCCTTACGGCCCCGTCGCCATCCTTTGCGGCCCCGTCGCCGCCCCCTCTAGGCCCCTCGCGGCCCCTTCGCGGCCCCGTCGCCGCCCCTAGCGGCCCCGTCGCCGCCCTTCGAGGCCCCTCTCGGCCCCTTTGCGGCCCTGTCGCCGCCCCTAGCGGCCCCGTCGCCGCCCCTATCGGCCCCGTCGCCGCCCCTATCGGCCCCGTCGCCGCCTCTAACGGCCCCGTAGCCGCTCCTACCGGCCCCGTCGCCGCCCTTTGAGGCCCCTCGCGGCCCCTTCGCGACCCCGTCGCCGCCCCTAGCGACCCCGTCGCAGCCCTTCGAGGCCCCTCTCGGCCCCTTTGCGGCCCCGTCGCCGCCCCTAGCGGCCCCGTCGCCGCCCCTATCGGCCCCGTCGCCGCTCCTAGCGGCCCCGTCGCCGCCCCTATCGGCCCCGTCGCCGCCCCTAGCGGCCCCGTCGCCGCCCTACACGCCCCCCCTTCAACTGCCAAGCGGCCGAACCACCGAGCCGCCGAGCCGCCCAGCAGCCGAGCCGCCCAGCAGCCGCGCCGCCCAGCAGCCGAGCCGCCCAGCAGCCGAGCCGCCCAGCAGCCGAGCCGCCCAGCAGCCGAGCCGCCCAGCAGCCGAGCCGCCCAATAGCCGAGCCACCCAGCAGCCGAGCCGCCCAGCAGCCGAGCCGCCCAACAGCCGAGCCGCCCAGCAGCCGAGCCGCCCAGCAGCCGAGCCGCCCAGCTGCCGAGCCGCCGAGCCGCCGTCGAGCCGCTACTGTTCCTACCGGCGTGCACCGGCCCTTCCCACCCGGACTGGTGAGAGCACTCCCTGTTAGACGACTGCTGTCATGGCTACCCCCAGTGTCCTTACCTTTGATGCTGAGGGTCGTGCTGTTGACTTTGAGGTCTGGGTCGATAACCTCCAGCTCTTCCTACAGTGCGATAGGGCAGACGGACTCTCCCTGTTTGATCTCACCTCTGGTGCCTCTCCTGCCCCGCCTGCTACTGCTGACAGCACTGTTCGCTCACAGTGGGCCACACGCGATGCTGCTGCCCGTCTTGCTGTGCGTCGCCACTTACCGACCGCTGAGCGTGCGCACTTTAGTCAGTACAAGAGTGCTAAGACCTTGTACGACGCTGTAGTTGCACGCTACTCTTCCCCTGCCACTGCTGCTCTTAGCCGCCTCATGCTGCCGTACCTGTTCCCTGACCTTGCTGCCTTTCCCACAGTCGCTGACCTCATTACGCACCTTCGCACTAGTGACACTCGCTACCGCGCTGCGCTTCCTGCTGAGTTCTGTGCCAAGAACCCTCCCCCTATGTACATCACCCTCTACTACATAGTCACCCGACTCCCTGACTCCCTTCACTTAGTCAGGGACCACTTCCTCTCAGTTTGCCCCACCACACTCACCGTTGACCTCCTCGAGGAGCGCCTCCTAGCAGCAGAGAAGAGCATAGTCGCTGTAGGAGCCTCTCGTGGTGACCCTCGTACCCCCGTCTTTGAGGGGTGTTCCCCCTCCCCCCTCTTGCCCTCTGTTGCTTCTGCTGCTGCGGCCGACCTCGTTGGTTTCGAGTCGGTCGGCGCTGCGTCTGCCCCTAGCGGGAGATGCCGCATAGGCAAGGGCAAGGGGGGCAAGGGCGCTGGAGGGGCTGGCGGCGGCGGTGGAGGTGGCGGTGGAGGCAGTGGAGGGGGTGGGGGTGGTGGTGGGAGTGGTGGCGGGGGTGGAGGTGTCGGTGGCAGCAGTGGAGGCGGAGGAGGCGGCGGCGGTGGCGGTGGGAGCGGAGGCGGCGGAGGCGGCGGCGGCGGCGGCGGCGGTGGAACTGGTCGCGGCTCTGCACAGAGGATTGGCTCCAGTGGTGGTCAGCGCCAGCAGCAGCAGCGCACTCGTGAGACCCCGTCCCCCCAGCAGCTTCGTGAGTGGTACGCTGCGCGTCAGCGAGGTGGGGGTACTGGTCCCTGTACCTACGTCCTCCGTACCGGCGACCGCGCTGGTGAGCAGTGCGGGGGTTCGCACTCCACCCAGCGCTGCTTCGGCCACCTGACGGACGCTTGGCGTCACCAGTTCCCTGACGCCACTGAGATCCCTCGCTGGGGAGAGCTGTCTAGGGCGGGGGTTGCTATCTTTGATCTTGACTATGATGCTATTCTTGCTGCCATGTATGCTGTGTCTGCTAGTGATGAGGGTGACTGTTACCTGTGTGTTCCGCCTGACCCGGGCATTGAGGCTGCTGCTCTAGGTGCTGGTGAGGCTGCTGCTCTAGGTGCTGGTGAGGCTGCTGCTCTAGGTGCTAGTGCGTCTGCTGCCCCAGGTGCTGGCGAGTCTGCTCTCTCAGGTACCACGTCGTCTCAGGCCTTACACACCTTCACCCTTAACTCGGGTGCTTCCCGCTCCTTCTTTCGAGACCACACCACGCTTACGCCGCTTAGTCGGCTGGTTGCGGTCTCCCTGGCGGACCCCTCTGGGGGTCCTGTCCTTGCTCGCTTCTCCACTGTCTTACCGTGTCCGGCAGCCCCCTCTGGCACCCTGTCAGGTCTCTACCTCCCCTCGTTCTCTACGAACTTGGTGAGTGGTGCTGACCTACAGGATGGGGGGGTTGACCAGTTCACTCCTGCGAGTCAGCGGGTGACCCACTGCACGTGTGCTCGGACGGGCCGACACTTGGCCACGTTTACTCAAGCCTGTACACACTGACTACTGAGTCTGCTCCGGTTGCTGAGTCTGGTCAGGTAGCTGCGTTGAGTCAGGTGTTTACTACAGAGTCCAGGTCTGGTCCTGAGTCTGCTCCCTGCTCGTGTCGTCTCCTGTCCCACCAGACTCTCCTTTGGCACCACCGCCTTGGTCACCCCTCCCTGCCTCGTCTCCGAGGCATGGCCTCCCGTGTTCTTGTCTCTGGTCTCCCCCGGTCCCTCCCTCCCCTCCCTCCGGGGCCTGCGTCTGCACTCTGACAGAGGCGGGGAGTTTTCCTCTGCCCGTCTGGGAGCCTTCTGTCGTGCACAAGGCATCCGCCAGACCTTCACGCTTCCGGCCTCTCCACAGCAAAATGGGATTGCTGAGCGCCGCATTGGCATGGTCATGGACGTCGCTCGTACGTCCATGATCCATGCGGCTGCTCCCCATTTTCTGTGGCCGTTTGCGGTTCAGTACGCAGCGCATCAGCTCAACCTTCAGCCACGGGTCTCCTTGCCAGAGACCTCCCCCACCTTGCGGTGGACGGGGAAGGTTGGCGATGCATCTGCGTTTCGGTTCTGGGGATCTCGGGCGTTTGTCCGCGACTTGTCTGCGGACAAGCTGTCCCCCCGTGCTGTTCCCTGCGTCTTCCTTGGCTTCCCCCCTGACGCGCCTGGTTGGCAGTTTTACCACCCCACCTCGCGCCGTGTTCTGTCCTCCCAGGACGTCACCTTTGACGAGTCGGTGCCTTACTACCGTCTCTTCCCCTACCGCACTGCGCCCCTCCCCCCGCCGCCGCTCTTCCTTGCGCCAGGTCCTCCCTCGGTAGACCCTCTCCCCCCTCAGGGTCCTGCCCCGTCAGGTGTGTCCCAGGTAGACGCAGTCGAGCCTGTCGAGGTAGCTGTTGACTCTGGTGCTGCTAGGGGTGCTGAGCCTGCGGGTGCCGGGTCTGGGGGTGCTGAGCCTGGGGGTGCGGAGCCTGGGAGTGCTGAGTCTAGGGGTGCTGAGCCTGTGGGTGCCGGGTCTGGGGGTGCTGAGCCTGGGGGTGCTGAGCCTGGGGGTGCGGAGCCTGGGGGTGCGGAGCCTGGGGGTGCTGGGTCTGCTTTGTCGAGGCGGGAGCTACACTCTCCGCAGGAGCTGCGCGAGTGGTTTGCCCGCCGCTGGAGCCGTGCTGCTGGACCTGGAGGTACTACTGTTGGTGCTGGTCCTGGAGGTGCTCGTACTGGCGGTACTGGAGCTGCTGGGACTAGGGGTGCTGCTGGGGCTGCTGGAGTTAGTCCTGCTGGAGGTACTGCTGGAGCTGCTGGTGGTGCTTGAGCTGACGGTCCTGCTGGAGTTCGTGGTGCTGGAGCTGCTGGAGCTGGAGCTGCTGGGGGTGTTGGCGCTGGTGGTTCTGCTGGCGCTGGTGCTTCTGAGGGTGCTGGAGTTGGCGCTGTTGGAGCTGGAGGTGCTGCTGGCGCTGGTGCTGCCGCTGGGGGTACTGGTGCTGTCCCTTCTGGTTCTGGAGGCGCTGCGCGGCCGAGGCCGTACTTCGTTCCGCTCCTTGAGCAGGTTCTTGGTCTCCCGCCCTCTACTGGTCCTGCTCCTCCCTTAGAGTGTCCACAGCCTGTCCAGTCGCGGTCACAGTTACAGCCCGCCTCCCCCCTACCTGCTCCTTCTCCCTACACCGGTCCTACTGGAGGTCTTGCTGAGCATCGTGAGCCTGCGTCTCGTCCTGCGTCGCCTGTTCATGCTGCTCGCACTAGTGGTCGTGCTCCGCGTCCGCGTCCTCCTGCGGTCCCCGGCACACACCAGATGGCACTGCGTCCTTCCACTGCTCCTCTGCGTGTCCCGTTGCCGTCTCCTCCAGAGTCCTCTCTTCCTACTCTTGCTGACCCGGAGTCTGACTCTCTTCGTGCTGCCAGTCCTACTGTCACGCGTCTCCTGGCTACTGTTGTCACTGACCCATCTTTTGAGTCCACTGCTGCGTCTGCCTTAGTTGCTGAGCTTGTCGACTTTGCTGCTCGCTGTCGTCTAGACTACGCTGCTAGTCTTGTTGCTGAGTCTGAGTCTGTCTGTCCTCCGTCCGTCGGGGGTGAGTGTGCTCTTAGCACGGACGTCCTTGAGGACAGGCAGGAGGAGTTCCAGTGTTTTGCTGCTACTTTGCCTCATCTCGTGTCCACGCTGATTGCCCCTGAGGGAGACCCGGATGCACCAGACATTCCGACTCCTCGATCGTACGCTGAGGCGATCGAGGGTCCCTACTCCTCACAGTGGCAGTCAGCCATGGACGCAGAGATGGCTTCCTGGAAGTCCACAGGCACCTACGTTGACGAGGTTCCCCCACCTGGGGCGAACATCGTCAGTGGCATGTGGATTTTCAGGGTGAAGCGGCCGCCGGGTTCTCCGCCTGTCTTCAAGGCGCGTTACGTGGCTCGAGGCTTCAGTCAGCGGCAGGGAGTTGACTACTTTCAGACCTTCTCTCCCACCCCGAAGATGACCACTCTTCGGGTGCTGCTGCACATAGCCGCTCAGCGCGACTACGAGCTTCACTCTCTTGACTTCAGCACAGCTTTCCTGCAGGGCAGCCTGCACGAGGAGATCTGGCTGCGCCGCCCACCTGGCTTCACTGGGTCGTTTCCTCCTGGTACCCAGTGGAGCCTCCGGCGGCCAGTCTACGGTCTCCGCCAGGCGCCCCGTGAGTGGCACGACACACTGTGGACTACACTTGCGGCTCTTGGGTTTGCTCCGTCTACTGCCGACCCGTCGCTGTTTCTGCGCACCGACACCTCTTTGCCGCCGTTCTACATCCTCGTGTGCGTCGACGACTTGGTCTTTGCCACTGCTGACACTGCTGGACTCGCCCACGTGAAGTCCGAGCTGCAGAAGAGACACACGTGCACAGACCTGGGTGAACTGCGCAGCTACCTTGGCTTGCAGATCACCCGGGACAGAGCACAGCGCACCATTACCCTGACTCAGTCACACATGGTGCAGCAGGTCCTTCAGCGCTTCGACTTCACGTACTCCTCGCCTCAGGCCACTCCTCTGTCTACTCGCCACTCGCTCTCAGCTCTGCCTTCGGATGAGTCCGTAGAGCCGAGTGGCCCGTACCCAGAGCTTGTTGGCTGCCTCATGTACCTGACGACCTGCACACGACCTGACCTAGCATACCCTCTTAGCATCTTGGCACGCTATGTTGCTCCTGGGAGACACCGACCAGAGCACATGGCTGCAGCGAAGAGGGTGTTGCGCTATTTGTGCAGTACGTCGGGCATGGGGCTAGTGCTTGGGGGGCCACGTCCAGTGGTCCTCACAGGTCACGCAGACGCTTCTTGGGCTGACGACCAGGCTACGCAGCGGTCGTCACAAGGTTACACCTTTAGCCTTGGCTCCGGCTCTGTTTCGTGGCGGTCTACCCGCTCGTCTTCTGTTCTCGGCTCCAGCTGTGAGGCTGAGATCTACGCGGGGGCCATGGCTGCACAGGAGCTACGCTGGCTCACCTACCTGCTGACTGACCTAGGAGAGCCGCCTCGTTCTCCTCCAGTTCTGTACGTAGACAACAAGGCCATGCTGGCCTTGTGTCGGGAGCACAGACTGGAGCACAGAACGAAGCACATTGCTCTTCGCTACTTCCTTGCTCGTGAGCTGCAGCAGCGTGGTCAGCTGCGCCTTGCTTACGTGGCCTCTGAGGCCAACACTGCTGATATCTTTACCAAGGCACTTCCGCCTTGTGATCATCAGCGCTTCTGTACGATGCTAGGTCTTGTGCCTACTTGGCCTCACTTGCTCACTTCTTGACCTTGCTTGTACTGTGATCTTTCTATACCTGCACTTGCTTGTTTACCTTTATATATGATCTTGCATGTGAACTGGCCTTGTGGCCTTGCTCTTGTGCTCGGACTGTGTGGTGACGTTGTGATCCACCCTGAGCTTGCTTTGCTTTGCTTGACTGGTCTTGTGACCTCTTGTTCTCCCCCACTTTGCCTATGGGGGTGTGTCAAACTCATATACTATAGTCTGTGTAGGCTGTAGTGGGGTAGACAATATGGGGTACAACACTTTTAGGTTTTCCTACTTGTACCCACCTGCTTGCTAGTTTATTCATTCCTTCCTCATTTATTCACAAGGGAATCTTTGCCCCAGGTGCTTATAAGGCAGTTTTTGCATTGGCCTTGTCCTGTAGGCAGCATCGGGGTTGAGGAAATAATGGAAGACGAGGGATTGGTGACTCTTGTGCATGACGGAATTTCCGAAAGGAAAAAAGTTAAGAACGGGTGTGATTTACGCGGGAGAACAAGGAAGCAAGAGCGGGGTTGGGGGACGGGGGAGGAAGGGGGATGGGATAGGATGGGGACAGAGTATGGAGAGGGATTGTGTGGAGATGGAAAGAGTGAAAAGGAAGGTGAAAGGGTGAGAGAGAGAGTGACACAGAAAAGAGAGACACATAGAGAGTGACACAGAGAGTGACACAGAGAGAGTGATACAGAGTGACACAGAGAGAGTGACGCACCAAAACACACATACCAATGCAACTCCCCGAGGCTCCCTCCAGCTTGTAACCCTGCTTGCAATCACAATATGGTTCGTAGTTAGGTAGCTTGACGCAAGTGCCGCCCTCGCCACAATCCTTGATAGAGCATGGCTCTGCATGGTGCGAAAAAACAATGGCAGATTGAATACGAGTGTGCAAGCTTCGTCACAATGGAAAGCATTCGACGTGTGCTATGCTACGGGTGCCACGGTTTTTTAATGTTAAGTCCAGTCGCAAGTAAATTCGCCAATGGCGCGCTTTGAGCATGCTGTAAATACTAGGGTGCGGAAACATCAGGGACAGGCCGGGATGCGGGTGAGAGTTGGGGATAGAGAGTGATGGGTGGGAGAGCGAAGGGAGAAGAAACGAGTGGGGAAAGTGAATGAATGAAACATCAAGCTGACCAAGCAAGGGCCTTAAACAGAAGGGAAAAGAGAATGGTGAGTGGGTGGGAGCGACGAGAGTAGGAACTAAGGCAGGGGGGAGAGAGAGGTAGGGAGAGAGAGGGAGAGAAATGGAGAAAGAGGGAGAGTGTGGGAGAGAGAGAGAGGGAGAGAGAGGGAGAAAGAGGGAGAGAGTGGGAGAGAGAGAGAGGGAGAGAGTTGCGTTCAGGATGGCACACAAGGGTGTAGTCACGCAAGCGTGGATGGATGGAAGGGCAAGACCCAGCTTGCATGATCCCCGGCATGGCATGGCGGCGACTCACCAACGCATTTGCCGCTGCCGTCCTTAGTCATGACCAGTCCAGGGTCGCAAATGCACTGAGCGAAGCCGTGGGTTAAGGAGCAGGTGGAGTTGGGCGGGCATGCTGCCAAGGCACAGAGGTCCGTGCCATGCGGCAGAGTGGCAACCAAACACGAGAACGACCGGGTATTGACGTTTATGCTTGTTGTCGTCCTGCACACGCGTCCCAACAGCCAACACAAGCAGAGTCACGGTCAACGCAGGATCATCCTAAACCTGAAAACACTGCAAGGGCCGCATGATTGTTGTCGCGGCGCCATGGACTGTGCGATTTTCTTGTCACTTGCACACTGCTGAGGGTATGCGGTGGCACTCAGGCGTACGAGTCGTCGACGTTGAACTGTTGAGGGTTGACTTTGTGCCAACCGTAGCGTATCTCGAGCGTATTATTCGAGCCCGTGCAGTCAGGGTGCTCCCAGAACACGAGCTTTTCGCACACGAGGTGATCCGGCACTCCGTCATTCACGTTCCACAATATCTCCACACGCCCTAATGTGTCGTTGAACGACTTTGGCAGGCTCACGCAGGCCGAAGTGTTCGGTGCCGGCGCGCGCCGCACCCGGGGGCTTCCACGTCGCTGGCGTTGACTTTGCGGTTGGCGCTTTTGTAGACCGCCACGCTCGTGCCCACTGCCGTCCAGTTCTTGGCGTGGGCGCATTCGCCGTTGATTATGGCCTGCCCGGCCGGGCACTTGCAAAAAGGGCTGCTCCAGGGATCCGTCACGCACGACGCCCCTGCCGGGAAGACAATGCCGCGGGGGCACTCGGCTGGGGAGGAGGGGAAGTGGCACGGGCGTGTGGAATAGTAGGGGGCATGGAGAAATTAATTAAACTCCGAGTATAAACATTTTGGGATGGATGGGCATGATGGGTGACTAAGAAAAACACGGTTCGGATGCGGCTCGACGGTCGAGAGACGACTGGGACGACTGCGGCACGACTGCGTCGTCGGACGCTCACCAGGCGCCTTGGCCGATAACTCGCGGCGGGTGCTTGCTTCACTGAGAGGCCGGATGCGGGCCGCGACGAGACCAATCGGCGATGAGAGGCACGCCGCGTGCAGCAGCAGTGCAAACACGACGGCCGTCCGAGAATAAGCTATTCTCGCAGTGTGTATAAAAAAGTGGGAGCGCCGAGGTCAGATCAAGCAGCAGCAGGCTCATTTGAAGTTGAGAAAATGCTAGGCAGCCTGATTTGAGCTTTTCTGTGTTGCGGATGGGCTGTGGGTGGGGGTTCGCAGTCGTAATCCAGTGAGCGAGTGAGTGATCGGCGCGGCAGGTGGTTGACTAATTTCGGCTTACCAGAGATGCCGCCATCCTAGGAGCCCATACCAGCGACGTTGGCGGCACTCCATATGAACCTAACGCTGCCATTCGTGTGAACCACATTCGGCGCAGACTGTACTGTACGCCAGGTGTCAGCGCCAGCTGGCATCGCAAGCGAGCTTCCACTCGCGGGCAAACAAAAAGGTCAAACCTGTTCGGACGGGATCCCTTCGGGAGGATCAACTTTAGTCCTGTACAGTAAACGCCTTGCCGTAAGGTGCGCTGAAGTTATTCCCCAACTCGCGGTGATGAAGAACGCAGTAAAACGCCAACGTCATCTAGCGCTGCCTGTGGGCAAAGCAAAGAAACCTTTACGCGTGGCAAACGCCCTTTGCGAGGCATCCCTAAACAACTAAGGTACAAAGGACGAATGGGTGGTGACGAAGGACGACATAGGGCGGCAACGTAGCGGTGGCCTTTGTCTGCAAATGAAGAATGTACTACTTTGGTGCCCCCGTGAAATAGCAACGTTGACATTTGTTGTGTTTGGGTGAGGGCGGGTCAGACCTGATTCGTTTTCAGTTCGCGCATCACTGTTCAGATTGGTGGGTATTGGTTCAGAGCGGTGAAAATCACGTACCGCCCTAGAATGCACAGCATTGCACACCACCGCTTCTATTGAACCGAGATCGAGCTACCAAGTCTGATCTGCCCTAACCATTTCACGGTGCATCACAAAGTAGGTTGACACGTCGCGATTGACGACGTGCGCGACCTTGTTACACACGATGCGCTGAAACTCTGGTTCGCCCATATTCTGAACTGTTCCGAGTTATCAAAATGTTCGCCCTAAGAATAATGCCCTATGTTCGCCCTATAACGACAAAGCAGCCGTCGAACTTAGCAATTCAATAACCACAGACTAATGTTAATGCTGAAGACATTTATAACGCAACACGACTGTCCCCACCAAGTTGCCTGCCCAATCGCCCAGAGCAGTCAAGACCAATTCGTTTCGCGCCTAAAATTGATATCTTCCAATGCAAGCCACTCAAATGACATACCTGGCTGTCAAGGCTGACGTATTCTAGCATGCTGACGTGGAGCGCATTCCATGGCTGTCCCGCTTTCTACCCTCACATTCCTATGCCTCTCGCTCAACCTCACAGTCTGCCACGTCTACAAGGCCTCGCTGGCCACGTGTACAGCCAGTGACACATCAGCAACGCACACCTGTCCCTGTCCCCCATGGACGGCTGTAGTAAGCGCCACGTGGCCGCGGAGCGAAGACAGCGCCGCCGCGTGCAGCCAGAGGCTACTCGTCCGCGCAGCCTCTGCCATCTCCGCCACTGCGCGCGACATTGCGCGGGAAGGGGGCGGTAGCAGGTGCGCGAGTGCTGTAGCGCGTGCCATTGCGTGGGAGAGGGGGAGTAGCAGGTGCGCGTGTGACACTTTTAGCGCGCGCACAGGGCGTCACAGAGATGCGCATGTTCGCATGGCGCATGGTATCTTTGCGATGCTTCTGAGATGCTTCTGAAGGCTCTGAGCCTGTGGAATTGAGCGCTCGAATCTACGCGTCTTCCCCGCCGACACACCCTCCCCCCTCCCTTTCAGCCTCCCCCTCTCCCCGTCCCCACTTCCTCCCCCATTCCCCCACCCCTCCCCCCTGCCCCATTCCCCCCTCTTCCCGCCGCCCCCGCACCTCTCTATCCAAACATCTTTCCCATTCAACCTGTGCTGTCGCACCGCCAGCTGGCTGCCTCTGATTGGCCGAGAACCGTCGTTTCTGTCGGAGCGGTGGAGCGAGCAGCTGCTGCAGGGCAGCCCGTGGCGTGCCACGTGTCCCTCGCCCTTCCTCAGATCGGGTGAGCGGGGGGAGAAGGGAAGGGAGAGAAACGGGTGGGAATTGTGGGAGCGGGTGCGGGAGGGTGGACGAGAGAATGACGGAGGAGAAGGGCGGACAGGAGGGACGTTAGCAGGGGTGGGAATGTTGTGCTGCTATCAGATGGGGTGAGGTTGGGAGGTCGCATTGCATGGCATTGATCGCATGGCATTGATCGCATGGCATTGATGGCATGGCATTGATCGCATGGCATTGATCGCATGGCACTGATCGCATGGCATTGATCGCATGGCATTGATCGCATGGCACTGATCGCATGGCATTGATCGCATGGCATTGATCGCATGGCATTGATCGCATGGCACTGATCGCATGGCACTGATCGCATGGCATTGATTGCATGGCATTGATCGCATGGCATTGATCACTTGGGGGCTGTACTGATTCCCGTCTGCACGGCATGGCATCCTTTCATTCCCTTCTCCCTCGCACTTACTCTCCCTCTCCTCCGTCTCCCTCATTTCCCCGCTCTCCCTCTTCCTCTTTCTCCCTCCCCTCCCCCCCCCCACCCCATATCCCTATCAGGTGTCTCTCTCCGCCTGCTGCCTTCCCCCAGCCTCCCCGTGCAAGGGGAAGGGGCGCAGCGCGGGGGCAGCTGGGAGGGGGGAGCGGCGTGCGCGGAGGGGGGAGTGCTTTGGGGAGGGGAGGCAGCTGAGGAGATATGTGTGATTGTATTGAGGGGTGAAAGAGGGAGAGGGCGGAGGGGTGGAGAGGGAAGGAGGGGGCGATGGGAAAGTGATGAAGCTTGGAGGGATGGAGCAGCAGAGGGGATGGGTGAGGGTGTGGGTGGGGGAAGAGAAGTAGAGAAGACCGAACAGAGCACTTTGGACCTTTCAAGGCAAGAGAGAGGGGAGGAACGGAGGAAAGAGCGAGTGGAGGAGCGTGTGAGAGTGAAAGGGAAGGGAGGGAAGGAGAAGAAGGCAGGGAAAAAAGGAAAGGAGAAGAAGGAAGAGAAGAGAGGGAAGGAGAAGAAGGAAGAGAAGAAGAAGAAGAAACGGAGTGAAGAGAAGGAGAAGAAGGAAAGGAAAAGAGGGAAGGAATTAAAGGAAGGGAGTGGAGGGAAGGAGAAGAGAGAGAAGGAAGAAACAGCAGGGAAGGAAGGGAAGGAAAGGAAGGAAGGGGAGGAAAGGAAGGGAGGGAAGGAAGGGAAAGACAAGAGGGAAGGGAAGGAAGGGAAGGAAAGGAAGGAAGGGGAGGAAAGGAAGGAAGGGGAGGAAAGGAAGGAAGGGAAGGAAGGGAAAGACAAGAGGGAAGGGAAGGAAGGGAAGGAGAAGAAAAGAGGGAAAGAAGGAATTCCAACGCAAGGAAGGTCAAGAGGCAGCAGCAAGGCAGCACCTTCTGACGATGACCCTCATGCTCTCATAAAGCTGGTATGTTTATCGACTCCCTCATGTGCCTGCCTTTGCTCGTGCACTTCCTCTTCTCCTCTGCTGATATGCACAGCAAAGGCGGGCTGATGTGATGTGAGGATGCACCACGATCGCATGCCTTCCTGCTTCCTATCTTCAACGCGGTGCCATGCTGCTTCGTCAAAGGAGCTTTACTGTGGCTCGTCTGCAACCCATTCTCATCGTCTGCAACCCATTCTCATCGTCTGCAACCCATTCTCATCGTCTGCAACCCATTCTCATCGTCTGCAACCCATTCTCATCGTCTGCAACCCATTCTCATCGCCTGCAACCCATTCTCATCGCCTGCAACCCATTCTCATCGCCTGCAACCCATTCTCGTCGCCTGCAACCCATTCTCATCGCCTGCAACCCATTCTCATCGCCTGCAACCCTTCAAGCTGCTTTGACAGAGTCAAATCCTTTCACTTCCGTTCCTTGCCCAACCCCCCCAATCAGGGCGAGTCTCAGATGGTGTCCAATCAGATCCAAGCGGCACTGGACTCGTTCAGCCGGGCCGTTGCTCTGATACCAAACGATGCGGAGGCGTGGCGGCTGCAGGGGTGGGGGCACAAGGAGGCCGGCAACTGGCGCGAGGCAGAGGCGAGCTTCAGTAGGAGCGTTCAGCTGAATGAGAGGTGCGGCCGTTGCATTGTGAGGCGTCTTGGAAATACATGTTTCAGAACCTGTGGCGGCTGCAGGGGTGGGGGCAAAAGGAGGCCGGCAACAGGCGCGAGGCAGAGGCGAGCTTCAGTAGGAGCGTTCAGCTGAATGAGAGGTGCGGCCGTTGCATTGTGAGGCGTCTTGGAAATACATGTTTCAGAACCTGTGGCGGCTGCAGGGGTGGGGGCACAAGGAGGCCGGCAACAGGCGCGAGGCAGAGGCGAGCTTCAGTAGGAGCGTTCAGCTGAATGAGAGGTGCGCCTGTTGAGAGTGCTAGGTGTTGATGCTATGTGTGATGCATGCGTGTGTGTATGCATGCATGCGTGTGAAAGCATGAAGTGACAGATGAAACGGGTTTTTGTTCGCCCCCGTCTGCCTCTCTTTGTCATTGTTCCTTCCGCAGGCTCAGCCCTCATCAGTCCTCCGCCGTTTCGTTAGTTTTCCGTATCACTCTAATGAAACCCTTCCATCTATCTCTCCATCTCGTTCCCCTCGCCTCCCTGCTGCTGTTTCCTTGCAGTTTCCTTCCTGCACTGATCATGTGGGTGGAGCTGAGGCATGTAGCAGGAGACCACAGGTGCGGTCAGATAGGAAGGAAGGAGTTAGAGGGGAGAAGAGGGAGGTTTGGGGGGTGTTTTTGATGAGCCTCGAAAGTTGATCTTGTGGGTGGAGCTGAGGCACGTGGCAGGCGACCAGAGGTGCGGATAGGAAGGCAGGGGGAAATGAGGATGTGGTGTGGGGGGGCAGGAGGGGGGGGGGGGGAGGATGAAGGGGGAGTGAGCCTCTGTGAGGCTCCTCAAAGCTTGATCAACTGGGTGGAGCTGAGGCATGTGGCAGGCGACCACAGGTGCGGACAGGAACGGGGGGCGGAAGAGGGATGAAAGGGACGAGGCAGGTGTTTTGAGATGGGGTTGGTTGCCACATGCCTCAAAAGTTGAGCATGTGGGTGGAGCTGAAGCACGTCGCAGGCGACCACAGGTGCGGATAGAAAGGAAGGGAGTGGGGAGGAGGGAGGAGGGGGAAGAAGGAAAGACGGACGGGCGACGAGGAAAGAGAGGGGAACTGGAAAGAAGTGGGATGGGGAAATATAGAGGGTTGAGAGAGGGGCGTCTTTTGAGGCGCCTCGAAAGTTTATTGATTGGGTGAAGCTGAGGTGAGGTGGGGCATCCAGCAAGCAGCCAAAAAGTTCCTTGTCAGACAGGGATCTGCCTCTCTAAGAAATTCCTTCAATCTCCCCACTTGCTCGCTCCCCCAATCCCCACCTGCCACTCTCACAACAGCTCTGTGAAGAGCTGTCTTCGCCTTGTCGCTTGACCATATGTTCTCAAATCAACCACCTCGCCGCCCCTCTCTGTCGTTCCCGGACTCCTACATCCCTCAGGGGCGCGTTGCAGCTGCTGGAGAGGGCACTGCAGCGACACCCGGCAAGCGTGCAGCTCAGATGCCTTGAGGCCTCCTGCCACCACGCTCTTGGGAACGAACTGTCCTCCCGTTGTAGTCTATCCTCTATGTTCTCAACTCAAACCCCTCACCATCTCTCTTTCTATTCCGGGCACCCTCAATCCCTCAGGGGCGCGTTGCAGCTGCTGGAGGCGGCACTGCAGCACCACCCGGCAAGCGTGCAGCTCAGATACCTCGAGGCCTCCTGCCACCACGCTGTTGGCAACTTTGTTCAAAGCGTAAGCCCTGATGGCACTATAAGCCCTGCTGGCACTGTAAGCCCTGATGGCACTATAAGCCCTGCTGGCACTGTAAGCCCTGCTGGCACTGTAAGCCCTGCTGGCACTGTAAGCCCTGCTGGCACTGTAAGCCCTGCTGGCACTGTAAGCCCTGCTGGCACTGTAAGCCCTGCTGGCACTGTAAGCCCTGACGGCACTATAAGCCCTGCTGGCACTGTAAGCCCTGACGGCACTATAAGCCCTGCTGGCACTATAAGCCCTGCTGGCACTGTAAGCCCTGCTGGCACTGTAAGCCCTGCTGGCACTATAAGCCCTGCTGGCACTGTAAGCCCTGCTGGCACTGTAAGCCCTGCTGGCACTATAAGCCCTGCTGGCACTATAAGCCCTGCTGGTACTGTAAACCCTGCTGGCACTGTAAGCCCTGCTGGCACTGTAAGCCATGCTGGCACTGTAAGCCCTGCTGGCACTGTAAGCCCTGCTGGCACTGTAAGCCCTGCTGGCACTGTAAGCCCTGCTGGCACTGTAAGCCCTGCTGGCACTATAAGCCCTGCTGGCACTGTAAGCCCTGCTGGCACTGTAAGCCCTGCTGGCACTGTAAGCCCTGCTGGCACTGTAAGCCCTGCTTACACTGTAGTGAATACCACCACGCCTGCTGTTGGTACGATTCATGTGGAGCCATTCCCTTTGCACTTTTCCTCGTGCGAGTATCTTTCCTCTCTCTTGTAGCACAAGTCCTCTCGCTGCTTTCGATACTCGTAAAGAATATAATTCTTCCTCCGTGCTTTCCTTCTCTTGCAAGGTCACTCGCTACAAGCTACTTCTCTCTAGAATCACAGTAAGACACACAGAGATTCGATTCTTGCCGTTTGCCTTGTGTTGTGCAGATCACCCTATACAACAACTTGCTTTCTCTCTCGCCGCAGCAGCACGAGCAGGCTTTTGTCTTCCTCGCCTTCTTCCAAGTGAGCCCGCAGCCACAGCCCTCGTTCTTCCGTACGGCCCTCGTTTTAAGCAGCTGCTAGGGTGTTCTCATCTGCGCTAGAGTGCAGCTTGTTGCGTGGTGGTGATGCTGTGATTGAGGAGGCTTTTGTGAAGACTGGAGCATGGCTGGATGGTACCACTGTGGCACATCCTCTTGTTCATCCTTGCCTCTCCTTCCCTCTGCTGCCTATCCTTGCCTCTGCTGCCTATCCTTGCCTCTGCTGCCTCTCCTTCCCCCTGCTGCCTCTCCTTGCCTCTTCCTTGCATATGGTAACAGAGGGAGGTGGCAACGCACATGGCAATGGTCATCAACGACCCCTTCCCTGACTTTAGCATCAACGACCTTTTCAGCAGCGTCTTCAAGGTGAGGCAACAAGCACTGCTGTAACGCCTTCAGCTTCTCCCCTTTGAGTGCTTACATGCTGCGCCGGTGTGATGTGATTCATGTGCTGCACTCATTCCTTCTGAGGCTTTTCACAACTGTGATGTGATTCGTGACTAACACACTCATTCCCAGTGCTGCTTTCAATCATCAAACAAGCGTCCTTCTCCTTCCCCCCCCTCTCTCCCTTCTCTCCCTTCTCTCCCTCGGCAGGAGGGGTGGGCGCGTACGTTCCACCCAGCACAAGTGGTGCAGAGAGGCTATGCCATGCTCGCGGATTCCCACGCCCTCCTCTCCTCCCTGCAGCGCCGCCAGCTGCTTCTCGTGCAGCGAGCTGAGGAGGAGGAGCGAGAAGAGGAAGAGAGGAAGAGGAAAGAGAGGAGGGCAGGGAGGAGGAAGGGGGTCGGAGCAGGGGTTTCCTTGGCTGATAGGAAGAGGGAGCTGCTGAGGTGGGCGGATTCGATTGGCCGGCGCGTGCATTACAATGTAACGGGGTTTGTGGGGAACCCGAGGCAGCAGCGGGCGGCCGGGTTGGCTGCACTTGAAATAATGCAAAGAGTGAGGGGGGCGTGGGGGGAGTGGGTGGGTAGGGGGCGCGTGGACAGGGGCAGCAGTGCGGAGGAGGTGGAGGAGGGGGTGGGGGTGGGGTGGAGGGACGTGTACGGCATGGGAGTGAGATGGCGCCAGATTGCCGAACCCAACGACCCCATCGTGTGGATCGACGGCCTCACGTGAGTCATGAGGCTCTCCGTGTGTTACATGGTAACCACGACCCCCTCGTGATGGCCTCACGTGAGTCATCTCTGTTTGGGTGAACGATTGGTTGGGGAGGGAGGGGGGAAATGGGGAGTGATCTGATCTGCTTGAGGGATGTTTCGTTTCGATCCTCCCATTCTTTATCCCTGGATGCTTTCTGTGAATCTCAGCAGCCAATAATCAATTCATTGTGTGCTCTCCTCCCCTCTCCCTCAGGCAAGAGTCATTTGAGAGCGGCTTTGGGTCCTCCACGCCCATGGTCTCTGGTCCCGCCCACAACATCCGCTACGCCATGCACGCTCCCAGGTGCGTCTCATGCTACCGGATGTTTTAAGGGTGGCGTATTGGGCTGCTGGTAACTTTTGAGGTGCCTCAAAAATTGGCTGCTGGTAACAAGTAACATCCGCTACGCCATACATAGCCCCACCCGCATGCCCCACCCCTCATGCCCCACCCGCATGCCTGCATCCATCCCTCTGCCCACAAGCAGGGCGCTGGCAATGGTGAAGGCCATCATAGCGGAGCAGGGCAAGGTGTACCGAGGGGGGTACGAGGAGATCGTTCTTTCCACACATGCCCTGCAGCAGGTGAGACTCGATGACTTGAGCCTTCTGCTGCAAGACCCTGTGGTGTTATAAGGGCTGCAATGGTGAAGGCTATCATAGCGGAGCAGGGCAAGGTGTACCGAGGGGGTTATGAGGAGATCGTGCTTTCCAAGCATGCCCTGCAGCAGGTGAGCGTCTCCGATCCTCCTTAGGGCCTGAGCTGCGAATTATACGGGAGCAAGGCAAGGTGTACTGAGGGGGGTACTGAGTCGACTCAAAAGTCACCTTGTGTAATCTACCTATATCTTGCAGCAGATGACCCTATGTTATCTTGAGCATACTGGCACGGTAAGCAGGGTGAGTGTTGTGAGTCAACTCCACAGTCAGATGAGCTGCAGCGCAGATATCATGTTTCAGAGGAGTCAGGTGTGCATGCATGCCATGCTGTGCTGCCTCCCACCCCCTCCTCTCCCCATCAGGTGGCAGCAGCCTCGGATCACACCCATCTGTGGCAGGCGGTGCAGCAGCCCTTCTTATTCTTAGAGGCGCCTATAACATACTCCCCCAATTCTGCCCATCCCACCCCTTCCTCCCCCCATCAGGTGGCAGCAGCCTCGGACCACACCCATCTGTGGCAGGCGGTGCAGCAGCCCTTCTTTGTCTTCACACCCTGCCAGAGCACCGCCTTCCCCAAGTAAGCCCTTCACATTGCTTGTCACCCTTTTGAATGAAGCGTACCATAAGGAGTAGCTTCCACCCGATTCACCTCTTGAAAATCTCAAACTGCCTGCCCTGCATGCCTGCCCCTCTCTCTCGCCCCCCATGCCTGCCTCTTCCCCCCCCCATACGTGCCCCTCTCCCACCATGAGTGCAGCAAGACGCTCAACGGCACTCGCCTTGCCCTCTTGACCAGGTGAGCTGCCTCTTGTTCAGTAAGGCTCTCCTCCTCTCCTTTGACTTACTCTACTTACCGCTCTTGGCCTCGCTCTCTCCTCAAGGCAATCCTTCACCCTGTACACAATTTCCACCATCTCTCCCTTCAGTCTGACTGACCTGGATTGTGAAGCGTTTCTGCGTTTCCACGCAGGCTGTACGGTGTGGAGTTTCTCATAGAAACGGTGCTCACGCCTCATAGGTGGAATGAATTCGATGCCGAGATGGCAGCCTCCTGGAAGGTTCGCTTTATATCCCAGCCACGGTCAATTTCCTCGTATCTAGACGTCTTATAGCATCGTTCTGATGCCATCTGGCGACAGGCAGATGGGCAAGTCTCTCCTATCCATCTTTCTGTCGCCATTGTCTCTCCTTGCTTTGCAAGAAATTCCTGCAACTCCCTCTTCCCTTCGCCTCTGTTGCTGTGTCCGCCCCTCTCTTGCCCATCAGGCCATCTGCCTGGCAGTGGCAAACACGCCTCTCCACGATTCTGACCTCCTGGCCTACCGCAAGGCAGTACAGGACAGCATTCTCAGAATGGCGTACTACTGGTATGGTATGGTGGCATCATGGCATGGCCTACCACTGGTATGTTCAAGTGCAGCATTCCAGTATTGTCTTGTACTAGTATGGCTACCCATTCATCCATCCATCCATCCATCCATCCGTCCGTCCGTCCGTCCGTCCACCCACCCATCCATCCATCCATCCATCCATCCCTCCATCCATCCATCCACCCACCCATCCATCCATCCATCCATCCATCCATCCATCCATCCATCCATCCATCCATCCATACATCCATCCATTCACCCACCCACCCACCCACCCGTTATCACCCCAGGTACAACTTCATGCCCTTGACCGGGGCACACAACCATGGTCAGCCATATCATCATCTGCTGCTTCCTGGTGCCCGTCAACCCTTGAGACGTCTCACATCTCTCTCTGCCCCCGCCTCTCCGTACCTCTCTTGCCCATCCCTCACCGCCCTCAGGTGCAACTTCATCCCTTGTCACATGGCACGGCCGTGGCATGACACTTCCCCTGTCCCCATATCCCTCCCCGGTGTCTCTCCAACATCTCTCCTCCCCCTGTCCTTCCTATGTCTCCCCTCCCCTGCCCGCATACCCCCCACCCCAGGTACAACTCCATGCCTTTGGCACGAGGCACAGCCATGAACGGGTATGATGACTCTTTCCTTGTCCCCATGCCTCTCTCCCCACTCCCCCCCTCCTTCAGGTACAACTTCATGCCCTTGGCGCGCGGCACAGCCATGACAGGCCACGTGGTCACGCTCGGTCTGCTCCTCGACTCTCTCTCCCTCTGGCCCCATACCTATCTCCCCCAACCCTAACCCCCCAATACGTCTGTTCCTCCCATACCCCCCCCCTCAGGTACAACTTCATGCCCTTGGCGCGCTGCACGGCCATGACAGGCCATGTCGTCACGCTCAGCCTGCTCCTCAAATCTGGCCCCAAAACCCCTAATACGTCTCTTCCTCCCTGTCCCCATACCCCCCCCCCCCCCCCATCCCCCCCAGGTACAATTTCATGCCATTGGCGCGCGGCACGGCCATGACAGGCCACGTCGTCACGCTCGGCCTGCTCCTCGCCATCGACCTCCACGCCTCCAAACCCATTCCCCCTGCCGTCCAGGTGCACTGAATTTGGATGGCTGGTAGTGGCCCATTTGGGTGCCGAAGCCGCAGGAGGAGTGCAGGCATGCGTGTAAGAGAGAGATGACTTTGGGGTTTGAGATGCATGTTTGAAGATTCGTCGCGACTCTCCCCGCTTGTCCTTCCCTTCCGTTCCCTGCATAAGTGCCTCATTAACTCTCCATCCCCACTGTGCAGGTGGACTGGGAGTCCATCCTGTGCCCCTCAGCCGCTCTCTTCCTCCGCTCCGTCTCCTCCTGGCTCTACCCCTCTCTCACCCACTCGCCTCGCCTCAAGGAGCTTCTGAGTGTGGAGGACGCGTTCCCCTCCATGGGAGATGTTGTGGATGTGCTCAGTGCGGCGGTGGAGGAGGGGGGAAAGGAAAGGGGAGCGGAGAGGGGAAAGGTGGGGGGAGTGGAAGGTGGAGAGGAGGAAATGCAAGGAAGCACAGGCGGAGACGGGCGGCCTGGAGGGCCCTTAGAAGGAAAGGAATCGACGACAGGAGGCGAGTCTAGTGAGAGTTCCAGCAGTGTGGGTATGAAGACGGTGGGGAAACTTGAGATGAGATCGGGTGTGGCTGGGGGGGATAAGGTTGAGGTTGAGGGTGGGGAGGAGAGAGAATCTAAGGAGGGGGGAGAGAGTGAGGGTGGGAGGAGAGGACGGAGAGGGGGGCGGAGGGCACAGAGGGAGAAGGAGAGAAGGGAGAGGGAAGAGCGGTTGCGAGAGGAGGAGAGAGCAAGGGAGGAAGGAGCAATCGAAGGGAAAGGGGAGGAGCAAGTAAGTGAGAAAGGAGGAAGCGAAGTCAGAAAGGATGGGAAAGAGAGGACGCAGGAGCTAGAGGAGGAGAGAGCAAGGGAGGAAAGAGAGAGGGAAGGGAAAGGGGAGGAGCGAGTGAGTGAAGTCGGAAAGGAGGGGAAAGAGAGGACGCAGGAGCTAGAGGAGGAGGTTGAGAGTGAGGGAGGTGGGGTAGGAGGCAAAGGGAGAGGGTTGGCAGGCGGTGATAGGGAGAGGGGAGGGGTGGCAGATGAGGACGATAAGGCAGCAGACCGAGGTGGTGCGACAGCAGACCGAGGTGGTGCGACAGCAGTGGAGGAAGGGAGGGAGAAGAGGGGGAGGAGAGGGAGGGGGCGGAGAGAGGAGAGGAGATTGAGGAGGGAGAAAGGGGAGGAACGAGAGGAAGAGGCGGGTGGTGTGGAGGAGCATGAGAACAAGGCAAAGGGCAAAGGGGACGTAAAGGTAATCACTGCGGGCACATCTACTATCAAGGACAATGAGAAGGACGTGGAGAGGGAGAAGGAAAAGGAGAAGGAGAAGGTGAAGGAGAAGGAGAGGGAGAAGAAGGAGAAGGAACACAAGAGAGAGAAGATGGTAAAGGAGAAGGGAGAACAAGAGATGGTGGCAGCTGCAGAGTCCAGGCGGAATCCAGTCAAGGGGAGAGCTGGTGCCCGTCCAAAGCAGCGGTGGGGTAGCGACGTGACTCTCGAAGCAGCAGTGGGGCTGGTGAGTGGCAGTGGGGGGGGGAGCAACACAGCTGGGTCACTTGAAGGAGTTCTCAAAGGGGGTTGCTTGCAGGCATTGAGAAGTTTAAGCAGTTTATGCGACACGTCCTTGTGCACACAAATCACCTCATCTCATCTCATGTCTAATTCCTCAAACCTCATCGTTGCTTTCCAACTGCATTCTGTCACACACCCTGTCAAAAACATTGCCACATTTCCACTTCCCTGCACTCTTATTCCACACTGCTTGATGATTCCCTTGCTTCACTGCGTTTCCCTTGTCCTTCATTTCCGTTACCTCGCGCGTCCTGTCAGGCTCAAGCAGGTAACTACGAGGCTGCAGTTGAAGCATTTGCACAGGTCAACTTCCCTCCCCTCTCTTTTCCTCCCTGCCACTTCGCCTCCCTCTCCTTCCCTTTCCATTCCCATTTCCCATTCCTGCCGTTCCCTTTCCCTTCCCTTCCCGTTCCCTTCCCTCCCCCTCCCTTCCCTTTCCCTTCCGTTCCCTTCCCTTCCTTTTCCTTCCCTTCCTTTTCCTTCCCTTCCTCTTCCCTTCCCTTCCCTTCCCTTCCCTCCATTCCCTGCGCACTGTCTTGTCTCTCGATCCGTCTTCACACAAGTCATGTGCTTGTTATCCTCATTACAGCAGTCTTCAACAGCATCTCTAACCCTAAACCCTGACATTTGTCTTTTACTTAAGCGTGGCTGACAGTTAACAGTTTCATCAGCAGGAATCTATCAATATTCTGAAGTAGCCCTGCTCACCTTCCCCCTGCCGCTCCCCTCCTCCGTACATTGAATCCCACCAGCTGGAGGAGCAGGGAGAGGAGGAGTCGGCAGGTCTGCTGGCATGTAGGGGCCACTTCTGCCCCCTCATATCCTCCCCTCACCTGCTCCCCGACTTGCTGTCCTCCCCTCCAATGCCACCAGCTGGAGGAGCAGGGCGAGGAGGAGTCAGCAGGGCTGCTGGCATGTAGGGGCCATTGCTGCCCCCTCATATCCTCCCCTCACCTGCTCCCCTCACTTCCTCCCCTCCACTTCCTCCCCTCACCTGCTCCCCGACTTGCTGTCCTCCCCTCCAATGCCACCAGCTGGAGGAGCAGGGCGAGGAGGAGTCTGCAGGGCTGCTGGCATGGAGGGGGGCGGCCAACTCCCTCACAGGCCGCCACACGCAGGCCATCACCGACCTCACCGAGGTATGTGACTGCAGCGAGGTGACTGCTTAGGATATTGACATCACTGACCACACCAAGGTGCGTCACTGACCACACCAAGGTGCGTCACTGACCACACCAAGGTGCGTCACTGACCACACCAAGGTGCGTCACTGACCTCACCAAGGTGCGTCACTGTAGAAAGGCAACACTTGTACCGCTCCGCTCCTCTCCTCTTACCGTGCCAAGCCTCGCCCATCCATACTTCACTCCGCGTGCCTTTCTTCCTCTGCTCTTGGGTTGGGCGTGCCATTTTTCAGGCCCTGAAGATCATTCCGTCCGACCTGCCCATTTACCAGCACCTGCTGCAGCACCGAGCCGTCTCCCACCTCAAGCTGTTTTTAAGCCGTTCCTTTGCTCTGCTGCCTGCCCCTGGGTTGCGTGTGCGTGTGTGTCACTGGCAGGCCCTGAAGATCATCCCGTCAGATCTGCCCATCTACCAGAGCCTGCTGCAGCACCGAGCCGTCTCGCACCTCAAGCTGCAGCGATTCACAGAGGTGAGGTTGGGTGGGGCTGTGATGTGATGTACATTCAAGGGAGTGGAGAGTGGTTGTGAGGGCAGTGAGTACCGTTGCGTGTGACCCATGCCATGATGCTGAGTGCAATGCGTGTGTGCGACCCATGCCATGATGCTAAATGCAATGCGTGTGTGCGACTCATGCCATGATGCTGAGTGCAATGTGTGTGTGCGACCCATGCCATGGTGCTGTTATGGCAGGCCATAGCGGATTGGACTACCATGATCGATGCCGACTCGAGCAATGTAGCTGCCATTCGTGAGAGAGGTGAGTGAGAGAGGTGAGTGAGACACAGAGCACAACCATATGCCGTGTTGGCTTACAGAAGTCCAGACGGTATTTGGTGAGGTGCTATGTTCCACTAGTGCCGTATTTTATGCATCGCATATCCCATCCACCAACCATGTCATGCCCTCTCATCCCCAACTCATGCTATCCCATGCACCATCCACCCATCCCATGCACCGCCCATGTCATCACATGCACCACCCATCCCATCCCCATGCATCGCCCATGCCATCCCATGCACCGCCCATGCCATCCCATGCACCGCCCATGCCATCCCATGCACCGCCCATGCCATCCCATGCACCACCCATGCCATCCTTTGCACCACCCATGCCATCCCATGCACCACCCATCCCATTTCATACACCACCCATGCCATGCCATGCCATGCCATGCACCACCCATGCCATGCCATGCCATGCACCCCCATGCCATGCCATGCACCACCCACCCATCCCTCCCCCACGTGGCAGGCATGGCTCGTGTGAACCGCAGGGCTTTCAAGGACGCCATTCCGGACCTCACCACCGCACTGCACCACTTTCCACACGAGCACACCCTCCGCCTCTTCCTGGTACAGTACATTTCCATGGCATGGCATGGCATGGAGCAGTGTATCCAGCTGCTGTGTGTGGATTGCTGCTCAGCGGGCATGTTATCCCATTCCCGTTGCCCAGGTCAACGCACTAGTACCCACGTGGGACGGCGGTCAGAGGGAGCTTTTGAGGCACTTCAACTTCCCCAGCACAAGCCCACTTTCCCAGTGCAATGCGCTATCCCATATGGGGCGGTGGCGGTGGGGGGCAGCAGCAGCACTGCAAGGGATGGTGGTCCTCCTTTCTTCTTGCTCTCGACCCTTGTCATCCCACTGCTGTCATTCCCCACCCCCTACTCCACTTCCCCACGGCAATGCACTATCCCGCATGGGCTGTAAATGGGAAGCAGCAGCACTGCAGGCCGTGGTGCAAGAGGTGCCATAGCAGGGGAGGCCTGGTGTGTGCTCGCCTCTCTCCCTGCTGCTTCAATTCCCCTCCCTCCCATCCCCTCTCCCCCACACCTTACCTCAGGGCAACGCCTTGTACCACATGGGGCGGCATTCAGAGGCAGCAGTAACGCTGCAGGTGGTGGTGCAAGCAGAGCCACAGCGGAGGGAGGCGTGGCGCGTACTCACTGCAAGTGATTTTTGAGAATTCCCAAAAATCACTCGGGAGGCGTGGTGCGAACTCACTTCTCTCTACTGTTATCATCCCCCTCCCTTCTCCTCCAGGGCAACGCCTTATACTACATGGGGCGGCGGTCTGAAGCAGCAGCAGCGCTGCAGGCGGTGGTGCGTGCAGAGCCGCAGCGGGGGGAGGCGTGGCGCGTGCTGGGGGACGTGCGGAGGGACATGGGGGAGGTGGGGGAGGCGGAGAGGTGCTATGGGCATGCGTTAAAGGCGTTTCCCAGGTGAGATGGATGGAGGCATTCAGGCGTGTGATGGGGAACAGGCGGACGGGCGTGGGGGAGAGGGGAGAAGCGTAGAAGTGCTATGAGATTGCGAGAATCCCAGGGGAAGAGGAGGTGCAATGGGTGGAGCCTTGGAGGCGTGGAGTGTGCTGCAGACGTGCGGAGGGATATGGGGGAGGGAGGAGGACAAGGCAGAGAGGTTCTATATGAGAATGTGCTCGCTGAATGGCAGGCCGAAGCACAAATGAGGGGATTCTATATGCTGCATACCTCCTTGCAAAGCCTCTTTGCTCCACCCATTAACTTCCCTCCGAGTAGTCACTTCTTCTCCACCCGCCCTTTCATGAATGAACGCCTTGTGTGCTGTGCATCGATGCGCCTTCCCTCCCTCCTTCCCCCCCGTCAACGCATGGTACTTTAGTGATATGCCCACGTTGCACTCGTGGGTGAAGCTGCTGCAATCCACCGGCAGACACAGGTGGGTGCAGAGCGGTTCAGATGGGTAGCTGTAGAAGAGGCACGTGCTTGTGAACCGTGAACGCACGGTGCGGCACGGCAGTGATATGCCCACGCTGCACTCGTGGGTGAAGCTGCTGCAATCAACCGGCAGGCACAGGTGGGTGCAGAGCGGTTCAGATGGGTAGAAGAGGCATGTGCTTGTGAGCCGTCGAGGTATCATGCGGTTATTTCTAACATGTTGCTGGTTGTGCTACCCATGCCACTCTCGCACTGCTGGTTGCGTTGCTGGTTGTGCCGCGGATTGTGTCAATCATTTCTTGTGTCGCTCTTTGTGTCTAAAACGGTCCTTTCATTGATGTAGTCAGCAGTATACAGGGTTTTCTCTTTGTGTCTCTCTCTCGGTGTCTCTCCTTGTGTGCTGCAAGCCAGGGAGGTAATCAACCTGATCTCAAAGTACCTCCTCTACCACCCCACTAATGTGGAGCTGCACTATTGGTTGGCATCATCGCACCACTCCTTGGCTGACTTTCCCAAAGCTGTGAGTCGAGCAGCTGATCGGATCAGCACGTTGAATCCAAGTCATATTGAAATCCCTTTTGAGAATTCTCAACTGTGAGTCGAGCAGTTGATCGGATTAGCAAGTTGAATTCAAGCCATATTGAAATCATTTTTGAGAATTCTCAACTGTGAGTCGAGTAGTTGATCGGATCAGCACGTTGAATGCAAGTCAACCGCACCAGCTCTGGCTGGTGCTTTTGAGGCTCTTCCAGTCTAGCCTTGACTCTGGCGGGTTTTTTTTCTAGAATTCTCAAAAAACACATGCTTTTGCGACTCTTCCAGTCTAGCCTTGGCTCTGGCGTCTGACATAGCATTACTTTGTTGGTTTAGACGCCATGCCTTGGGCTGCCATGCCACCTTTCAGACGACTTTTGAGTCGACTCAAAAGTCACCTTGCTCTTGAGGCTCTTCCAGTCTAGCCTTGACTCAGGCGTCGGACATAGCAATAGTTTGTTGCAGGGCTGACATGCCACCTTTCAGTCGCCTCAAGGCTTGGTCATGGTTTAGCAGTATTACTCGGTTGATCTTCCCTTTAGGCTTTAGTCACAGTTCACAAAGGTAACCTAGTGTATCCCCTCACCTCAGCAAGTTTGACAAGCGCACCTGCCTGGTTGTGGTGGTGGTGGCAGGTGGACGCGTACAATCACGTTCTTAAGATGCAGCCACGTGACTACAGCGAGCGCCAGAGCCATGACATGGCATTCTACCAGGTGTGACTGTATGAGGAGCCAGCAAATGAGACATAGTTTTTGTGCTGTGAGTTTCTTGCTGCAAGGAGAGCATGGTCGCTGACTCATGCCATGCTGCATGTGTTTGTACATGCCCCAACTCCCTGCACCCCCTACGCCATGTCTAACTCCCTGCACCCCATATGCCATGCCTCCCTGCATGCACCTGCATGCTTCACACTGCATGAATCACAGAGGGAGGTGGCAGTGTACATGGCAGCATGCATGGAGCAGCCTTTGGGCCGATTCAGCATCGACGACCACTTCCTTCCTCTCTTCAAGGTGACTCTAAGAAGAATAGCTTCAGTTTGACTCTATTTCATTCAACTCACTCGCTTTCTTTAGGCACCACTGCCTCCCCTCGATTTCTTTGAGGCCTCAACACTGGCCAAAAACTGAAGAAAGGCGACAAATTCACGCCATCTCCCCACTCCTCTCCCCATTCCTCTCTCCACTCCTCCCCACCCCTCTCCCCACTCCTCCCACTCCCCTTCCCACTCCTCTCCCCACTCCTCTCCCCGTTCCCCTCCCCACTCCACTCCCGTTCCCTCTCTCCTCAACCATCCCTCCACCAGGAGAGCTGGGCATACCGCTATCCACGAGATGCGCTGCTCCAGGCAGGCTACAAGCGCAAGGCCCTTCTGTCATTGCCTCGGTCTCCCAAGTCCTCTCCTCACTGCCCTCCCCACTCCTGATTCCGCCATCCCCTCACCAGGAGAGCTGGACGTACCGCTATCCACCAGATGCCCTGCTGCGGGCAGGCTACGAGCCCATGGCTCTGCCGCCATCTGGAGGACGGGGCAACGGCAGCACATGCAGTGGGGAGGGCGAGGGGGCAAGGCTGGGTGCTGCCCACGTGGAGGCTGTTGATTGGGCGGACCGGCTGGGCAGCCTGATTCAGTACCACTGTGCTGGCTTCCTCAATAACGGGCGGCAGGTGAGGGGTGGGGGGCTTTAGGCTGGCTGCCTAGCAGACGGCAGGTGAGGGATGAGACGGAGTGAGGTCCAGGAGGACCCGGTCTCTTCTTGGTGGGCTTTTGCACCCACTCAGCAGTCCTCATGGCATGTGCATGTGCATGTGCATGTGCATGTGCATGTGCATGTGCATGTGCATGTGCATGTGCATGTGGATGTGCATGTGCATGTGCATGTGCATGTGCATGTGCATGTGCATGTGCACGTGCATGTGCATGTGCATGTGCATGTGCATGTGCATGTGCACGTGCATGTGCACTCGCTTGAATGATTCAAAGCGCCCGTAGCTGAACCCCATGTCCCGTGGCTTGGGTCCCATTCAGACACTCTCTCCTCCCCTCGCCAATCATATCAATCATTTCAACCATCTTATTCTTTGTGTTGCACACAGCAAAGGGCAGCAGGGCTAGCCATGCTGGCCATCATGCAGGCCCTCAGGCACGAGTGGGTCCCATTCAGACACTCTCCCACTCCCCTCTCCAATCACACCAATCATCTCATTGTATCCCCATTGCACCAAATGCAATGCACACAGCAAAGGGCGGCGGGGCTAGCCATGCTGGCGATCATGCACGCACTCAGGCACGAGTGGGCCCGCCTTCTCGCCTCCTCGTCTCGCCCAGCCAGTGCCAGCAGCGGCGCTGACGTGGCGCTGACGTGGCGTGACGTGTACTCCATGGCTGCCACGTGGCGGCAGGTAGCGGAACCAACGGATAAAGTGATGTGGTCCGATCGATACACGTGAGTGATGTGCTGATTAACTAACCAACATATGCTCGTGCTGGTGACCCAATTTAGAGAGTAACAACCTAACATTTGAAAACATTAACCTCTCTAATTGTGCGCTAACAGATTGCTTCGGCTTCAGCCAGTGCTTTTTCCCAATGTGCAATCCTTCTTGACTGTGACGTCCTTCTTGACTGTGACGTCCTCCGTGGGTGTGCTGGGGTGCGGTGGGTGAGTGGCAGGGAGAGTGGGTTCAACAAGGGGGTCATCTCCAGCACCCCCATCTCATACGGCCAATCGCTTAACTTCAAATACGGCGCATACGCCGACAGGTACAGTGGGCTAACGTGTCTTGAGGCGCCTCAAAAGTATGGCGCATACGCGGACAGGTACAGCGGGCTAACATCTCCTAAGAAATCAGTGTTTCAAAATCAGCGTATATGCCTTTGGGTGGCATGCGCGCAGGACTGTGTAACGGCTGTGTCTGTTTTTTGAGACATCCAGCATATATGTCTAAGGGATGTAGGTGTGACAATAGGGAGTGACTGGTGGAGTTGCACATGTGCAGCAGCTGCTGCAGAATCCCGAACGCTCTGATGTCAAGAGCTGATTTATCGTCTGTAAATGCATATGCGTGAGTGTCTGTGTGTGCCTGTGCGTGCATCAGGGCGTTTGTGATTCTGAAGCAGCTGCTGCTGGAGAGAGGAGTGGTGAAGGCGCAGGATGGGCTTGTGGAGGTTCCACTCACCAAGGCCGTGCTCAGAAAGGTACGTCAGCACTGCAGACGTGTTTTAAGTCAACTCAAAAGCACGACTCATTCGAGTCAACTCCAATCACGCAGGATGGGCTGGTGGAGGTTCCACTCTCCAAGGCCGTGCTCAGAGAGGTCTGTGAGCATGGCTGCGTTTTGACTCGTCTCACAGCTCAAAACATGAGGTGCCTCACAACTGAAAACTTGAGACATCTCATCATAACTGGGTGAAGGCGCAGGATGGGCTTGTAGAGATTCCACTCTCCAAGACAGGGCTCAGAAAGGTGCGTGAGCACTGGCAGACTCAAGGACACTCTGCACTCTTGAAGCTTCAAGTATGCTCATGCCTGCTTTACGTTTATCAAGCAAACTATTTTACCCCACCCTTCACCGCATCCCGTTCATCCCATCCCATCCCACACCAGGCGCGCAAGGCCAGCACCCACACGCAGCTAGCCGCGGCAGTCAGCCAACCCTCCTTCTACACGCCGCTGCTCATCCCCAGCTCCGCACAGCCCGGGTGCGCACTTACCTCCGTGCTTGCAGCCATGATCCCTGCTGGAGTTTCGTAGTGCCTTGCCTTTTAGCACGTGCAGCGTTTGAGTTGCTTTAAAGCCCTCTCCGTTGCACAGGTTTGGGTCTCTGTTTGCCTCTGGTGTGGTGTGTGTATTTCTGCTTGCTGGCCCGTTTAAGCATGCCCATGTGATGGTTAACATTCTCCCGTGTGGGTATGTTTGAATGCTTCTTTGTACTTCCATGAATATGTGTGTTATGTGTGCAGGAAGCTTATTGAAGGCTCACGAATATCAGTATTTCCTAATCCCGAGTAAGCTCGACGTGATCCTTACGCCTCGATACTAGCCTCTTTCGCACCATCGCATCTCTCACACCTCCCTCACATCACTCACTCCCCTCCCCTACCCAACCATCGCCTCCCCTCGTCTCAACAATCTCTCCCAAGCATACCTCCTCCCTCCTTCCATCCCCACATCTTAGATCCCTTTCCGCCTCCCCCAACCCCCAGCTCGCCACCACGCCCATGCTCCATTTCCTTCCTACCCCTCCACACTCCTACCCCTCCACACTCCTACCCCTCCACACTCCTACCCCTCCACACTCCTACCCCTCCACACTCCTACCCCTCCACACTCCTACCCCTCCACACTCCTACCCCTCCACACTCCTACCCCTCCACACTCCTACCCCTCCACACTCCTACCCCTCCACACTCCTACCCCTCCACACTCCTACCCCTCCACACTCCTACCCCTCCACACTCCTACCCCTCCACACTCCTACCCCTCCACACTCCTACCCCTCCACACTCCTACCCCTCCACACTCCTACCCCTCCACACTCCTACCCCTCCACACTCCTACCCCTCCACACTCCTACCCCTCCACACTCCTACCCCTCCACACTCCTACCCCTCCACACTCCTACCCCTCCACACTCCTACCCCTCCACACTCCTACCCCTCCACACTCCTACCCCTCCACACTCCTACCCCTCCACACTCCTACCCCTCCACACTCCTACCCCTCCACACTCCTACCCCTCCACACTCCTACCCCTCCACACTCCTACCCCTCCACACTCCTACCCCTCCACACTCCTACCCCTCCACACTCCTACCCCTCCACACTCCTACCCCTCCACACTCCTACCCCTCCACACTCCTACCCCTCCACACTCCTACCCCTCCACACTCCTACCCCTCCACACTCCTACCCCTCCACACTCCTACCCCTCCACACTCCTACCCCTCCACACTCCTACCCCTCCACACTCCTACCCCTCCACACTCCTACCCCTCCACACTCCTACCCCTCCACACTCCTACCCCTCCACACTCCTACCCCTCCACACTCCTACCCCTCCACACTCCTACCCCTCCACACTCCTACCCCTCCACACTCCTACCCCTCCACACTCCTACCCCTCCACCCCCCTCCACACTCCTACCCCTCCACACTCCTACCCCTCTACACTCCTACCCCTCTACACTCCTACCCCTCTACACTCCTACCCCTCTACACTCCTACCCCTCTACACTCCTACCCCTCTACACTCCTACCCCTCTACACTCCTACCCCTCTACACTCCTACCCCTCTACACTCCTACCCCTCTACACTCCTACCCCTCTACACTCCTACCCCTCTACACTCCTACCCCTCTACACTCCTACCCCTCTACACTCCTACCCCTCTACACTCCTACCCCTCTACACTCCTACCCCTCTACACTCCTACCCCTCTACACTCCTACCCCTCTACACTCCTACCCCTCTACACTCCTACCCCTCTACACTCCTACCCCTCTACACTCCTACCCCTCTACACTCCTACCCCTCTACACTCCTACCCCTCTACACTCCTACCCCTCTACACTCCTACCCCTCTACACTCCTACCCCTACCCCTCCACACTCCTACCCCTCCACACTCCTACCCCCTCTACACTCCTACCCCTCCACACTCCTACCCCTCCACACTCCTACCCCTCCACACTCCTACCCCTCCACACTCCTACCCCTCCACACTCCTACCCCTCCACACTCCTACCCCTCCACACTCCTACCCCTCCACACTCCTACCCCTCCACACTCCTACCCCTCCACACTCCTACCCCTCCACACTCCTACCCCTCCACACTCCTACCCCTCCACACTCCTACCCCTCCACACTCCTACCCCTCCACACTCCTACCCCTCCACACTCCTACCCCTCCACACTCCTACCCCTCCACACTCCTACCCCTCCACACTCCTACCCCTCCACACTCCTACCCCTCCACACTCCTACCCCTCCACACTCCTACCCCTCCACACTCCTACCCCTCCACACTCCTACCCCTCCACACTCCTACCCCTCCACACTCCTACCCCTCCACACTCCTACCCCTCCACACTCCTACCCCTCCACACTCCTACCCCTCCACACTCCTACCCCTCCACACTCCTACCCCTCCACACTCCTACCCCTCCACACTCCTACCCCTCCACACTCCTACCCCTCCACACTCCTACCCCTCCACACTCCTACCCCTCCACACTCCTACCCCTCCACACTCCTACCCCTCCACACTCCTACCCCTCCACACTCCTACCCCTCCACACTCCTACCCCTCCACACTCCTACCCCTCCACACTCCTACCCCTCCACACTCCTACCCCTCCACACTCCTACCCCTCCACACTCCTACCCCTCCACACTCCTACCCCTCCACACTCCTACCCCTCCACACTCCTACCCCTCCACACTCCTACCCCTCCACACTCCTACCCCTCCACACTCCTACCCCTCCACACTCCTACCCCTCCACACTCCTACCCCTCCACACTCCTACCCCTCCACACTCCTACCCCTCCACACTCCTACCCCTCCACACTCCTACCCCTCCACACTCCTACCCCTCCACACTCCTACCCCTCCACACTCCTACCCCTCCACACTCCTACCCCTCCACACTCCTACCCCTCCACACTCCTACCCCTCCACACTCCTACCCCTCCACACTCCTACCCCTCCACACTCCTACCCCTCCACACTCCTACCCCTCCACACTCCTACCCCTCCACACTCCTACCCCTCCACACTCCTACCCCTCCACACTCCTACCCCTCCACACTCCTACCCCTCCACACTCCTACCCCTCCACACTCCTACCCCTCCACACTCCTACCCCTCCACACTCCTACCCCTCCACACTCCTACCCCTCCACACTCCTACCCCTCCACACTCCTACCCCTCCACACTCCTACCCCTCCACACTCCTACCCCTCCACACTCCTACCCCTCCACACTCCTACCCCTCCACACTCCTACCCCTCCACACTCCTACCCCTCCACACTCCTACCCCTCCACACTCCTACCCCTCCACACTCCTACCCCTCCACACTCCTACCCCTCCACACTCCTACCCCTCCACACTCCTACCCCTCCACACTCCTACCCCTCCACACTCCTACCCCTCCACACTCCTACCCCTCCACACTCCTACCCCTCCACACTCCTACCCCTCCACACTCCTACCCCTCCACACTCCTACCCCTCCACACTCCTACCCCTCCACACTCCTACCCCTCCACACTCCTACCCCTCCACACTCCTACCCCTCCACACTCCTACCCCTCCACACTCCTACCCCTCCACACTCCTACCCCTCCACACTCCTACCCCTCCACACTCCTACCCCTCCACACTCCTACCCCTCCACACTCCTACCCCTCCACACTCCTACCCCTCCACACTCCTACCCCTCCACACTCCTACCCCTCCACACTCCTACCCCTCCACACTCCTACCCCTCCACACTCCTACCCCTCCACACTCCTACCCCTCCACACTCCTACCCCTCCACACTCCTACCCCTCCACACTCCTACCCCTCCACACTCCTACCCCTCCACACTCCTACCCCTCCACACTCCTACCCCTCCACACTCCTACCCCTCCACACTCCTACCCCTCCACACTCCTACCCCTCCACACTCCTACCCCTCCACACTCCTACCCCTCCACACTCCTACCCCTCCACACTCCTACCCCTCCACACTCCTACCCCTCCACACTCCTACCCCTCCACACTCCTACCCCTCCACACTCCTACCCCTCCTACCCCGCCCCCTCCTTCCTTTCCCTGTCCGTGCCTCCTTCCTTTCCCTGTCCGTGCCTCCTTCCTTTCCCTGTCCGTGCCTCCTTCCTTTCCCTGTCCGTGCCTCCTTTTTTCCCCCTTGCCAGCTTGCCCGAGCCCGAGCTAGCAATAGACCTCATGCTCAAGCCCCTTTCCTTATCTCATCTCTCGTCTACCCCTCCCTCCAACCTCCTTCCTCCTCGCCTGTCCCCTGCAGCTGACTTTTGGGTCGACCCAAAAGTCACCGACCCCGAGCTAGCAATCAAGCTCATGCTAAAGCCCCATCCTCCAATCCAACCTCGTCTCCCCCACTCCCCCTCCCACTCCCGCCAACCTCCTTCCTCCTCGCCTGTCCCGTGCAGCTCGCCCGAGCCTGAGTTAGCAATCGAGCTCATGCTCAAGCCCCATCGCTATTTCCTCTCCCCCCTCCCCTCCCTCCAACCCCCTTCCTCCTCTTCTCGCGCTGTCCCCTGCAGCTCGCCCGAGCCCGAGCTAGCAATCGAGCTCATGCTCAAGCCGGAGCGGTGGAGGGAGTATGAGAGTGAGATGGATGCGGTGTGGCAGGTGAGACCGTGAGAGCAAGTGCTCACACATATATACTCACCACAGCATTTTTGAGGCGCCTCAAAAATCGGCAGGTGAGTGAGAGCAAGTGCTCACACACACACAGACTCCGTCCTTCTTCCTCGCCAGCCCACCCGAGCCCGAGCTAGCGATCGAGCTCATGCTCAAGCCGGAGCGGTGGAGGGAGTATGAGAGGGAGATGGACGCTGCATGGCAGGTGAGTGCGAGCAAGTGCTCATACAGACTCATCACCGCATGCGCGCTCATTCGTGCTTGTCTGAATCTCCTCATTCTCCCCGATCCCATCTCCTTCTCCCACCTCACTTCACTGCTCTTACATCCCTCACGCTGTGCTCCCATCCCTCTCTACTGCCCTGCTTCCCTCACGCCCGCTCTGACGCTCTGCTCCCCTCACGCCCCGTGTCCAACCGGCCCTCTCCCATCAGGCCATCTGCATCGCAGTGGCAAATGCATCTCCGCAATTGGTGGGACTTTTGAAAGCTCTCTCACATACCATCTACTCTTCGCCTATCTCTCCCATCAGGCCATCCGCCTGGCAGTGGTGAACACGTCTCTCCGCGACTCTGACTTCCCGGCCTACCGCAAGGCAGTTCAGGACAGCGTACTCAGAATGGCCTATTACTGGTATGTGCTGCTACTGGTATGTGCTGCTACTGGTATGTGCTGCTACTGGTATGTGCTGCTACTGGTATGTGCTGCTACTGGAGGGTATGGTAGAGCATCGTCGCATGGCCTACTGCTGGTATGCTCATGTGAAGCATGGAGTTAGTGTTGCCTATTACTGCTGGGGTGACTACTGGTATGTTCAAGTGCAGCATTCCAATACTGCCTACTACTGGTATGTGCTGCTGCTGGAGGGTATGGTAGAGCATCATCGCATGGCCCACTGCTGCTATGCTCATGTGAAGCATGAAGTTACTGTTGCCTATTACTGCTGGGGCTGACTACTGGGTCCCTGCTCCTTCTCCCCTGTCCCCTATTCACGACCAACTTCAGACCACTATATGCACAGGCGCATCTGCACATCACATCACAGAAACACATACACCGTTTTGTTTTCAGGGCTGTTTACATTACTGTGTGTATGTTCAACCTGTGCTTCTGCACTCACCCAAACCTCCCAAATCTTAATTTCACTGAAACCATACCACACCACACCACACCACACTTCACCACGCCAGGTACAACTTCCAGCCCTTGTCGCGAGGTACATCAGGCACGGGTTACGTGGTAACGCTCGCTATGCTACTGTCCATGGACCTGCAAGTCACCACCGCCATCCCTCCGGGCGTGCAGGTGAGCAAAGGGCATGTGGATTGCCATGGGGTGTGCAGGTGAGCAGAGGGCATGTGGGTTGCCATGGGGTGTGCAGGTGAGCAGAGGGCATGTGGGTTGCCATGGGGTGTGCAGGTGAGCAGAGGGCATGTGGGTTGCCATGGGGTGTGCAGGTGAGCAGAGGGCATGTGGGTTGCCATGGGGTGTGCAGGTGAGCAGAGGGCATGTGGGTTGCTATGGGGTGTGCAGGTGAGCAGAGGGCATGTGGGTTGCCATGGGGTGTGCAGGTGAGCAGAGGGCATGTGGATAGCCAGGGATGTTGGTGGTGGGCGAGTTGATTGTGCTGTTGTGGGGGTGATTGACGATCGAAGAGACACAAAGAGGATGCGAATGGGGGGGAGAATCAGTGTGCAAGTGGGCAAGAGAGGCATAAGGGTTGAGAGACAACACTGGCGTATGTGAAAGCAAGAGAGGCACAAGTGGGGTGCCAGTCCAGCGCTTGCTAACCTGCTGTCCCTTCACGTGCCCCTCCCGTCCTGTGAGTGCAGGTTGACTGGGAGGCGCTCCTCTCACCAACTCCCGCAGACTTCACAGCCGCCATCTCAGAGTGGCTGTACCCGTCGCTCGCGTATACTCCAGAGTTGGCCCAGATCCCACAGATCAGTGACACGTTTCCATGCCTTCGTGAGGTTTTCCTTGCTCTAGAGTAGCGCTCAGGAGTGGCTGAGATGGGACGAATGCATTCTCTGACATGGGTTGGTACTAACTGGCATATGCTTTTGAACATGGTTTGTGAATAATGATTGAGCTTGAGCTTGAGCTTGATTTTAAGATTGAGCTGGAGCTTGAGTTTGTGCTTGTGCTTCAGCTTCAGGTTCAGCTTTTGCTTAAAGCCCAAGACCTGAATTACAAAAAAAGGAAGGCAAACTGTGCACAGTTTGCCTACCGAACCCACAGTTGACCTCCCGAGCCAGGCTGGTTACCAGAAAACATTGCGCCAAGAAACACAGAGTCGTAGAGCAGGCCCCTAGATTCGTTTTGAGGTAGTCTGAGGCCTCAGAGTACACCCCTCCTGGAACTCTGTCTGTCAGAGGTGCCTCAAAATTTTAGTCAGAAAATTCAGACAAGCACAATTTTTTTTGTCTGAACTGTCAGAGTTACTTCAAATTTTAAGATGTTCATGCAGTTTCGTAAAAGCAGTTATAATAGCATTGAGGCTGATTACAGCCTACCATACCAACGCATCAGGCAACGTGCTCGTGCTCGTGCATCGCCTCTGCTCATGTCGGCGGCGTTCCAGTGTTTTTGTCACGTGCAGCGCATGGTTGTTTCTGCTCTGCTGATCTCATTTCGTTTTGTCGTGTGTGTGATTACCGTTCTGTACCCATTTTCTCGCATGTGTGCCGATTTTGTCAGTTTTGGATTTGCTTTTCAAGCGATTCGATCGTTCACCCGATCTGTATCAGGTGGGCCAAGTGCCACGCAGCTGAGCTGGCAGCAGGCAGAAACTGTTGCTTGGCGTGGCATGTGAGGATCAGACAGTGCCACACGAAACTTTCAGTACGAATCAGGAACTTCGCAATTCACACCAGTGCGTGCTGCAGATGTTTTTACAGCGAATCAGCATCAAAGTCGCCTATTCTTTACAATACATTAGCGATAACTTACATGTGACGAGATTTTGTCTTCAGAAATCTCGTAATCACGCAACCATTTCCTCAGCGTAACTGGAAGATATTCTCGACGAACGAGTGTATTTGGATGTCCCAACTGTCGAAGTGAGCGTTGCTCACGTCCTGGCACTCCACTGCCATCTCGGAAGTGGGCATATCGGAAGGAAACTTCTAGGAAACTTTGCTCCGATAAGCGCGCAGAGTGTACCCCCGATACAAGTCTGGGGCTCAGCCTACCCTAGTAAAATTAGGCTGAAATTTCAGACAACTCATAAGAAAAAACTCTGGAAAATCAGACAAGGTACATAAATAAATTCTTTGAGTTCAGACTAGGTACAAAAAAAAAGTCTGAACGGACTCTGATTCAGACTCCAAAGTCTGATATCTAGGGCACTGTCGTAGAGCAGAACAGGTTTGGTTGGCGAGAGTCCCAACCACACCCTCCTGAAGGAACAAGGGCTCAAAATGTGCACAGTTTGCCTTCTTCGGTAATTCAAGTCGTGTGATTTCCATAGTACGCGAAGCGATTAGAGTATGCGAAGAGATATAATAAAACGCCACTACAGCATAGGCCATGAGCATTTTCACTTTTATTCCTAGCTCTTTCCCAAACATCGCATTTGGACCTATCGCCTTCCGCGTCCCCCACGCTTCTCCCCACCGTCTCTCACACACCTCCCCACGCACACGCCCACTCTTCCCACCGTCGCCCAAGCTTTCCCCCACCGTCGCTCACGCTTCCCCTTATCGCCGCTCACGCTTCCTCCGGCCTTCCCCCACACCGTCGCTCACGCCTTTCCCCACCTTCCCTCACGTTTCCCCTCTCATCGCCCACGATTCCTCCCACCGTCGCCCACGCTTCGGAGCACCGTCACCCACGCTTTCCCCACCGTCGCCCACGCTTCCCCCCACCGTCGCCCACGCTTCCCCCCACCGTCACCCACGCTTCCCCCCACCGTCGCCCACGCTTCCCTCCACCGTCGCCCACGCTTCCCCCCACCGTCGCCCCCGCTTCCCCCCACCGTCGTCCACGCTTCCCCTCACCGTCACCCACGCTTCCCCCCACCGTCGCCCACGCTTCCCCCCACCGTCGCCCACGCTTCCCCCCACTGTCGCCCACGCTTCCCCCCACCGTCGCCCACGCTTCTCCCCACCGTCGCCCACCGTCACCGTCGCCCACCGCCACCGTCGCCCACCGCCACTGTCGCCTACGCTTGCCCTCCCATCGTCCTCGCTTAGCCTTCCCGCCGACCTCCCTTCTCTCCTCCTCTCTCCACGTCGTCATCACTCCCCTGCCCATCACGTTCCCCCTATTCACCATCGCTTCTCTACCCATGCCGGCCACCCTCTCATCCCTTCCCATCGCGTGGGGTGTGGGAGGGTGCGTGGTCAGCAGCACCCTTCCGTCGCATACACGTTCATTCATTACCCCTTCCCTCATCTCCCCATTCCTCATCTCCCCTTCCCTCATCTCCCCATCCCTCACCTCCTCATCCCTCACCTCCCCATCCCTCTCCTCCCCAGCCCTCTCCTCCCCATCCCACACCTCCCCATCCCTCATCTCCTCATCCCTCATCTCCCCATCCCTCATCTCCCCAATCCGCCTCACCCCATTCCGCCCCACCCCTTTCTGCCCCACTCCATTCCGCCCCACCCCTTTCTGGCCCACCCCATTCCGCCCCACCCCAGCCTCCTCCCCAGCCTCCTCCCCAGCCTCCTCCCCACCCTCCTCCCCACCCTCCTCCCCACCCTCCTCCCCACCCTCCTCCCCACCCTCCTCCCCACCCTCCTCCTCACCCTCCTCCCCACCCTCCTCCCCACCCTCCTCCCCACCCTCCTCCCCACCCTCCTCCCCAGCCTCTCTTCCTCCCCTCCCTTCTGCTTCTCCCCCAAGCGTCCTCCCTACCTCCCTTCCTCCCATCATCACTTCCTCCCTTCCTTCATTCCTGCATTCCTCACTTCCTCCCTTCCTCCGTTCCTCCCTCATTTGTCAGTTGTCATTCCCTTATACTTCAGCCACGTCACATCTGACTTCTTGATTTGTGTTTGGACAGGTCTGCTCTGCATCTGGTTATGCATGTGCTAGCTGTCTGATAGTAACACACGTATAGCCATGCCATATATTGGATTCATTATTTATAATACAGGATTATGAGCCTCAGAGCAATCATACACATGACCAATACCAAGGAGTTCAACAATTAATATATTACCGTATCTGTAAAGTAAGGGGAATCACCAGACTCGAGAAGGGAACAAAGCTAGGGGGTGTATGTGTAATGTTGTTTTCCGGTTTTGTCTGCTACACTGCAAGCAATAAACCAGGCCGTGGTAAAGCCACATCTGGTGTTGAGCACCTGTAACTGCATTGGGGGGTATGGGGGTGAGTGAAGGGGGAAAGACAGTAAACGGAATGAGCAGAGGGGAAGAGAAGAAGCAGCGGGGGACAGATTGAACAGAGGGGAAGAGAGGAAGCAGGGGGGAACAGAGTGAGCAGAAGTAAAGAGAGTGAGCAAGGGGGAAGAGAGTGAGCAGAGAAGAAGGGGAGGGAGCAAACAGAGGGAGCAGGGGTGAGCAGGGAAGGCGATAGGGGGAAGCAGGGAAGGAGATAGGGGGAAGCAGGGAAGCGGATGGGGGGGAGCAGGGAAGGGGATGGGGGTGAGCAGGGAAGCGGATGGGGGGATGCTGGGAGGGGGACGGGGGAAGGAGGGAAGGGGACGGGGGGAAGCAGGGAAGTGGAAGGGGGAAAGCAGGGAAGGGGATGGGGGGGAGCAGGGAAGGGGTTGGGGGGAAGCAGGGAAGGGGATGGGGGGAGCAAGTCGGAGGATGGGGGGGAGCAGCGCAGGGGATACGAGGAAACAGGGAAGAAGGGAAGGGTGTATGTGCGGGTTGGAAAGGGGGCGTGACAAGTGTGCGAGATGGGAAGGGAGAAGGGAGGGATGGCGAGGGCAACGAGGAGTGGAAGGGAGGGCGACGGGGAAAACGAGGGCGACGGGGGGAGAGAGAGACGGGGATTGCGAGGGGACGAGCGCGAGACGAAGGGGGGCAACGGGCGGAAGGGAGGGAAAGAGAGCGTGAAGGGGGAAAGAGAGTGAGAAGGGGGGAAAGAGAGTGAGCAAGGGGAAAGAGAGTGAGCAGGGGGGGAAGAGAGTGAGCAGGGGGGGAGAGAGTGAGTATAGGCGTGAGTTGGGAAAACAGGGGCGAGCAGAGGGGGTAAGAGAGCGTGAAGGGGGAAAATGGGTGAGAAATGGGGAAAGTGGGGTTAGAACAAGGGGAGTGAGCAGAGGGAAAGAGAATGAGGAGGGGGGAAGCGAGTGAGCAGGGGGAAAGAGATTGAGGAGGGGGGAAGCGAGTGAGCACGGGGGAAGAGAGTGAGCAGGGGGGAAGAGAGTGAGCAGGGGGGAAGAGAGTGAGCAGGGGGGAAGAGAGTGGGAAGAGAGTGAGCAGGGGGGAAGAGATTGAGGAGGGGGGAAGCGAGTGAGTAGGGGGGAAGAGAGTGAGCAGGGGGGAAGAGAGTGAGCAGGGGGAAAGAGAGTGAGCAGGGGGGAAGAGAGTGAGCAGGGGGAAAGAGATTGAGCAGGAGAGAGTGAAAGGCAATGGGAGGGGAAGTGAAGGTGACGGGTGGGGAAGCGAGTGTGACGGGAGGGGGAAGTGAAGGCGACGGGAGGGGGAAGTGTAGTGTCACCGAATAGATTGTTGTTAGCAATATATTCAGTTACTCGCTAGTGTAGGTGTAGTAGGATTATTCGAAGCACTGTAGAAGGTGAGTTTGGTGCGTGGGTAGTGACGCGAAGTAGTGGCTGAGGCAGAGCAGGTAAGGTATCACAGGAACAGAGCTCAGAAGAAGAAGGGAGCGAGGGTGAGTCCAGGAAGGAGAAGGCAAGCCACGGGATGCAACAGAGGATGATTCTCCGACAGTAGGCGACGGGAGGGGGAAGTGAAGGCGACGGGAGGGGGAAATGAAGGCGACGGGAGGGGGAAATGAAGGCGACGGGAGGGGGAAACGAAGGCGACGGGAGGGGGAATTGAAGGCGACGGGAGGGGGAAGTAAAGGCGACGGGAGGGGGAAGTGAAGGCGACGGGAGGGGGAAATGAAGGCAACGGAAGAGGGGGGGGAGTGAAGGCGACGGGGGAGAAGTGAAGGCGACGGGGGAGAAGTGAAGGCGACGGGCGGAGCGAAGGCGACGGGCACGCGACGAGCTGCGGAAGCGATGGCGACGACGCGGGCGAAAGAGAGCGGAAGCGTGGGAAAGGAAAGCGATGGCGAGGGGAGGGTCACGTTTGGGCGAACGGTTGCGATTCGATTTTCGCCACGAGTTTACGCTACGGAGTAGTTGCACAATAACCTGCATTTCGACACAATAATCTTCACCCAGCGCAAACTAGCTTTGCGCGTCATCATTGCAAATCCGCGCCACCCAAATCATATGGCGCATCTACTCCCTTTTGAGTGAACGCCGACGCCCTGCCCTGTCTACAGGTATGGTCTATGCCTAATACTCTGCGTGCTATCCCAAACTGTGCACAGTTTGATAAGCTCGCGCTTTTCTGGTTGTGGGAAGGGCACCAACCATCATGGGAAGCGAGAAACTTTTGTCGCAAATTGGTTTCGCGAGTGAAAATCTCTCGCAACCCAACCGAACCTCTCCGTGCCTGCCTCCCGAACCTAGTTTTTAGCGTTGACTTCCGTTGAGTAATTCAGGTCTTGGGCTTTAAGCTTGAGTTTGTGCTTGAAGCTAAGTATATTGAGACCGTCGGGCTGCTATGTTTCTATCACACTTGATAACCCAGTACCAGACTGTGTTACAACAGTAACCATCTTACCACATTCATGTATTGTGCTTTGCAAGCGTCCCCTCCTCTTTTGCTCCCTGACAATACGTACCGGTATTATCAATTGACGCCTGCACTGAGGCACCCACCAGTACTTGTAGAACAATGTGGCATACCATGAGACCCCAGGTATAGGAGCAGGCCGTATGTGGCAGGGCCCAAAATTGGTTTTAGGCCACCCTGCCTAATCTCGGTCTCAGCCTGTCCCACCCTGATGGCCTAGGGTAAAATTTCTGATACGCTGACAGATACAGGCTAAAAAAAAAAGTACCCTGACTGAATTAAAGAAAAATTCCATAATTGTTTCTTGTATCACATGAAACGTTAGTAAATGACATAATCAGTTGTTAGATTTCTTCCGAATGGCAAGGTTACAGGTTCGAATCTTGATGCGTGCGGGATGTCTACTGGGGATACACGGATTTCTTCGGATCGCTACTGCGAAACCCATATGTTTCACTTCGTAATCAGGGAAAGTAAACTACTATACTGTTTTTGAAAGGGTAAAAAAAAACCACTAATTTGAAGAAAGGGTAACTATACGGTTAGCCTGCCTTCATCAGGGTAACTGAAAAAAGCGGCCTTCAGAAATGGCAAAAAGGGTATTTTACCCTGATATTTTGGGCCCTGGTATGTGGCCTCTATGATATCCACTGGTATAAGCGCATACCTTTTAAATTTTCTATTCGAAAATCTCACAATACCGTAAGGAAGTTTACTTTACCAGACTATCCACTTCCGATCAAAAGCATGGTTCCTTGAACTTGGTCGAAGGCCCTTCCTCTGCCACGTCAGCGTTGGTGAGTGCATGTCAGGTGGAGGAGGAATCGAGGCGGCCACTCACTCACAGCCATGCGCTGACCTGATTCGCCTGCTCCAGCTCTTCCATTCGCCTCTTTCTACCTCCTCCGGCAAAGCGTATACATACACACGCAAATTCATTCACACACACACTCGCATTTGCCACTTTCTGAAACGCGGAACTGGGCTGATTTCTATCTCGCTTCTGCCACTTCACCTTGTTTGCGTCCGATCCACGCCACTCTGCTTTGCAGGCTACGAGGATTGTCCTGGCCCCAGAATAAGCGTATCGACTGCCAATTCTCCTTTTTCCAATACCGTTCCTGTGTATCGTCTCACGCGCTACTTATCCACCATCGCTCGTCTTCCTAGCATGGCTCTCATCAGTTCTCCTTCTGCTCGTCTACCTCTTCAACATGCCACGTCAGCAATGACACCAGCAAGACCAGTAGCCTCAGCAGCTAAGGCATTCCGAACCTCCTTCTCACCCAACCTAATTTCATTCAATGGCTTGAGGCGCCTCGCCGTTAGCGGCGGCAGCGGTTGCAGCCCTAACGGGTTGCAAAGAGCCGTTGAGCGAAGGGCCGTCGAGGCGTCGGTGTCAGCGCGTGAAACAACGGATGCGAGTGCGTCGACGGCGGATGCGACGGGGCTAGGGAAGGCGATTCGCGAAGACTTCCCGATTTTGCATCAGGTAATTTTGAACGTCTTACATCCTGAATTGTGAGACGACTGGACAACACTTGCCCGTGTCTGTTTACAGTCCACGAGAACACATAGTTTTACTTCAGAATCAGTATTCTATGTGAATCAGTGGAGCGTGCATCCATGCGGTTGATAAGAGGTTGCCGAGGCTTTATATAACTGAATTGTACAATGTCGTCGTTATTCCACTCACTTGTCTTCTTTCAATGCATCAGGAGGTGCCAGGCGGCCAGCCATTGGTGTATCTAGACAGTGCAGCAACTTCGCAGAAGCCACTGCAAGTGATCAACGCCATGGATGACTACTACCGGCGCTACAATGCCAATGTGCACCGCGGTGTGCACTATCTCAGGTGAGCTTGTAACGCGTATATGCATGCGTGCAATCAACAGCACCATGGTGAATGGAGCAAACGACACAAAGCCGAGGAGCCTTGAAGTGTACACTGTCCCGGGTGAGCGTACATGGTGTATTTGACATTGAGTGCGTGGCCTGTAACCCATGTAAGCATGCAAGCGATTAACGTCACGGATGTGCTGGCTACCACTACCTACCAATGATACGATGATAATGTGTATTGCAACGTGCAGTGCACTACCTGAGGTGAGCCGTGACACCCATGCATCAACGATCAGCACCCTCTTAATGTTTTTGTTCCCCCACTCTCCGTGGGCCGGGGAGACAACGAGCTCTGTTTGTAAAACCAAACATTCTCGTTTTCCCCACTTCACTCACCTTCGTTTCTTACCCCTTCTCCTCCTTCTTCAGCACCTCACGTTCTCGTCTCCTCCCTTCTTCTCCCCCTGTCCGAGCATGCATGCCACAGAGGAGTGTGTGAAGGCGTGGGAGGAAGCAGCTCGCTCGCTTCGTCAACCCTGCCGTCCCAGGGCCCTTTTGCGATCCCCACTCCCCTCGCCCTCCATACCCACCCTTTTCTTTTCACAGCATGTTAGCAAAAGGAGTATGGGAAGCAACGGGAGAAGGTTGGGCCAGGGCCCTTCCAGGATCGCCTCTACTTGTACTTTGCACTCACTTCTCCCCCTCCTCCCACACCCACCCCTCCCCGCAGCATGCTGGCCACAGAGGAGTACGAGAAGGCACGCGAGAAAGTAGCGCGGTTCATCAACACAGCGCAGGGCCCGTCGGAGATCGTGTTCACGCGCAACGCCAGCGAGGCAATCAACCTCGTGGCGTACTCGTGGGGGCTCTCCAACCTCTCCCCGGGCGACGAAGTGCTCCTCACAGTCGCGGAGCACCACAGCAACATCGTCCCCTGGCAGATTGTAGCCCAGAAAACCGGGGCGGTTTTGAAGTTTGCGCCCCTGAAAGTGCCGGAGGAGGCGGAGAGGGAGGGGCATGCGGCGGGCGCGGAGGTGGACTATGAGCGGCTGCTGGAGATGATTGGCGCGCGCACCAAGCTCGTGGCCGTGCACCATGTTTCCAACGTGCTGGGTGAGTTTTGAGTCGACTCAAAAGTCATTTGAGAAGGAGGGGCCGTGCACCATGTGTCCAACGTACTGGGTGAGTCGTGGTTTCAATGGGTGCCAAGCCAAGCGCACCCTGTGTCGCACGATGTGGCATACCATGTGGCATATCATGTGTCATACCAAACATGCTGAGTGAGTCACTCACTGAGTTAGCAGTTGGGGGCTCACCTTTCACATTTGGGTGCTGCTAGACGCGTGCCAGTCCGTGCCACACATGCCCGTGGACGTGCAGCAGCTGGAGAGTGTGACTTCTTTGTTGCCTCTTACCCACCCACCCTCCCTTTTCTTACCCCCATCCTTCAGGCTCCGAGTCCCCAGTGGAGCGGATCAGAGAAAGGGCGCATGCAGTGGGCGCCAAGGTGCTGCTAGACGCGTGCCAGTCCGTGCCACACATGCCCGTGGACGTGCAGCAGCTGGAGAGTGTGACTTCTTTGTTGCCTCTTACCCACCCACCCTCCCTTTTCTTACCCCCATCCTTCAGGCTCCGAGTCCCCAGTGGAGCGGATCAGAGAAAGGGCGCATGCAGTGGGCGCCAAGGTGCTGCTAGACGCGTGCCAGTCCGTGCCACACATGCCCGTGGACGTGCAGCAGCTGGAGAGTGTGACTTCTTTGTTGCCTCTTACCCACCCACCCTCCCTTTTCTTACCCCCATCCTTCAGGCTCGGAGTCCCCAGTGGAGCGAATCAGAGAAAGGGCGCATGCAGTGGGCGCCAAGGTGCTGCTAGACGCGTGCCAGTCCGTGCCACACATGCCCGTGGACGTGCAGCAGCTGGAGAGTGTGACTTCTTTGTTGCCTCTTACCCACCCACCCTCCCTTTTCTTAACCCCATCCTTCAGGCTCCGAGTCCCCAGTGGAGCGGATCAGAGAAAGGGCGCATGCAGTGGGCGCCAAGGTGCTGCTAGACGCGTGCCAGTCTGTGCCACACATGCCCGTGGACGTGCAGCAGCTGGAGAGTGTGACTTCTTTGTTGCCTCTTACCCACCCACCCTCCCTTTTCTTACCCCCATCCTTCAGGCTCCGAGTCCCCAGTGGAGCGGATCAGAGAAAGGGCGCATGCAGTGGGCGCCAAGGTGCTGCTAGACGCGTGCCAGTCGGTGCCGCACATGCCCGTGGACGTGCAGCAGCTGGGGGTGGACTTCGCAGCGGTCTCCTCGCACAAGATGGCTGGGCCCACGGGCATTGGCTTCCTCTATGGCCGATCCGATGTGCTCGCCTCCATGCCGCCCTTCATGGGTAAGTGTGTGTCCTCATGGGTAAGCGCGTGCAGCAGCTGGGGGTGGACTTCGCAGCGGTCTCCTCGCACAAGATGGCTGGGCCCACGGGCATTGGCTTTCTCTACAGCCGCGCCGACGTGCTCGCCTCCATGCCTCCCTTCATGGGTAAGCGTGTGTGGCATGCCGTTACCATGCCTCTTCCCACAAGATGTGTGGGCCCACGGGCATCGGCTTCCTCTATGGCCGATCCGACGTGCTCGCCTCCATGCCTCCCTTCACGGGTAAGAGTGTGCCCTTATGAGGCGTCTCATTCTTTGCAGCGGTCTCCTCGCACAAGATGGCTGGGCCCACGGGCATTGGCTTCCTTTACGGTCGATCCGAAGTGATCGCCTCCATGCCGCCCTTTATGGGTAGGCACGTGCCCTCAAGGGTATCCGCGTCCCTTCATGACATGAGCGTGCAGGGGTTAGGTTCCACTCAGCTGACCACATTTGGATAGCTTTACAAAGAGATGAACATCCCTTACTTATTGGGCTACATAAATCAGGGGCTGGACTTGCTGCAGATCCCTACCTGACCCCTATCTGTCTCTTTCGTCTCACCTTTCACCTCCCTTCTACTAACCCCCCTTCGGCCCATTCTTACCTTTCTCTCTCCAATCAATTCGACTGGCCCGATCGTTTCTGTGATTCTTTTGTCGTCAGGAGGAGGCGAGATGATTCAGGACGTCTTTTTGGACCATTCCACCTACTCCGATCCCCCTGCAAGGTACGCCCTTCCTGTCTGTTGTTGAGGCGCCTCAAAAACAGGACCTGCCACCACATCTCTCATCCTCTCTAGCTGCTCCCCACCTCTGGTCGTTACTTCCCCACTTACTGCCCTCGCCGCTGCCCCATTCTCCCAGTACTTCCCCTCTCTCTCTCGCTTTCCTAGCTACAAATATGCCATTCCAGTCATTGGAGATGCCACAGGGGTGATTGTGACTGGTTTTACAGGTAACGCATCCTCCCTTCCCCCCCTCCCATATTCGAAGCTGGGGGTGCAGCCATTGCTAATGCCATATAGTTAACATGTGACCAGTGTTTTAACTCGCACATCTTATCCTCCCTGCCCTCCCCTCTCTTGCTCTCCAGGTTCGAAGCTGGCACGCCAGCCATTGCGGAGGCCATAGGGTTGGGAGCAGCAGTGGACTATCTGACAGCTAAGGGCATGGATAACGTGCATGCATATGAGGTATGCTTGGGCCATTCGTCAGTTCACAAATGCTTTGTATGAATGAACATGTGTAGCAATGTGTGCACATCTGTGGGGTATTCGTGCATGGGCATGATGCATGGATGAATGTCTCTAGATCTTGATGTGATGTGAAGGAGGGGTTTGCCATGGGGATCTTTGGATATAGATGTCATGGATTTCAGACCGTATAGCATGCATGTGGGCTATGTCGCTTCCGTAACCTCTAGTCTTCCGATTGGCACCTTGATTAGCATGTTGCTGTTGCATGCTTTCTTCCAACTCTACCGCTGCCCCTCCCTCCCGTCCTACCCTTCCTATTCCAGATGCATCTATCAGAGTACCTCTACAAGCAGCTCTCAGCCGTTGATCGAGTGCGCATCTACGGCCCTCCTCCACCGTCTCTGCTCCCGGGAGGTCCGACTGCCATCCAAAGGGGGCGGGTGGCGGCGTTGTGCACATTCAGCGTGGATGGCATGCATGCCACCGATGTCTCCTCCTTCCTCGATCAACAGGTACACCATACCATACCATACCATACCATACCATACCATACCATACCATACCATACCATACCATACCATACCATACCATACCATGCCCTAAGCCCCCCTCCAGAGGGGCGGTCGGCTGCTCTCCACACATTCAGTGTGGATGGCATGCATGCCACCGACGTGCCACCTTCCTGGATCAACAGGTGTGGGCATGGCATGTGTAGCCCCTCCTCCCCACTGCCCCCCTTCCCCCCCCCCCCTCTCCCCCTCTGTCCTCCCCCTTCCTTTCCCCCCTCTCCGCTCTCCCGTTGCCTTCTCTCATTTCCAATTGTTGCCATTTTCAACATAGAGCGGCTACTTGCGGTGGGCACCACTGTGCGCAGCAGATTCATGCCTCCCCCACCCTCGTCTCCCCTTTCCCCTCTCCCTCTCTGCTCCCCAAACTCCGCCGTTTCAGCACGGAGTGGGCATCCGCAGCGGGCACCACTGTGCGCAGCCCATTCATGCTTCCCCGTGCCTTCTCCCACCCTCCTCTCCCCGTTTCCCTCTCCCTCTCGTTTTCCCCAACCTCCACCCTTCCAGCACGGAGTGGGCATCCGCAGCGGGCACCACTGCGCACAGCCCATTCACCAGCAGTTGGGCATCAATGCGAGTGCGAGGGCGAGCGCGTATGTGTACAACACAAAGGAGGAGATTGATGCGTTCATTGTCGGCCTCAAGGACACTATTGACTTCTTTGTCAACTTCTCCTGATCTAGTTTTGAGTCGACTCAAAGCGCGAGTGCGCGGCGAGCGCGTATGTGTACAACACAAAGGAGGAGATTGACACGTTCATTGTGGGGATGAAGGACACCATTGACTTTTTGTCAAATTCTCCTGATCTAATCAAATCAACCAAGCATATCTCAAGTCGACCTACAAGAAGCAGCTGAAACTTTTTTAAGATGCTGTTTGTTACTGGTATTATAGAATTTTTCATGTTGCATGCAATGATGTACCGTACCGTATCACCCCGGATATAAGCGCAGGCCTATGTTAAGCGCATGCGCTTATATCTGGAGCAATGCGCTTATGGCCGATCCTCAATTATAAGCGCACCTCTTATAAAACCCTTATTTATTATAAGCGCATGTATAAACATATTATAAAATAACCGGATTAAAACAGTAACGACTTCCCGTTTTGCAGCGAGTCCACATCCACTTCTACTCTGTTCGACTCCCTCGAGGGCGGGCTCGCTCAGGAAAAGCGCAACGGCGCGAAGTTGAGCTGACAGGGGGCTCGGGAACAACTGTTGTCTGTGCGCTGCGAGCGAGCGACTGCAGGCCATTGGTCGTACACTGGGGCAAGCCTGTGCGATGCAAACGAGCGACTGCAAGCTATTGGTTCGTACACTGGGCTGGGGCGAGCATGACACATTCCTATGCGAAAGTGACGTGTCCTTCCTTGCCCTTGTGCGCCGGCAAAGAATCGCCCTCGCGCGATTCTGAAGCAGAACCCTCCACACATTTCGATTTGAATGAGATTTCAAGACTCAGATGCACAGTTTGGTGCGTTTATAACATATTTATGTGTTTGTCATTATATAAGCGCATGCGCTTATAATTTTGACTCATTTATAAGCGCACCCCCCTAAAAAACACTGTTTTATTATAAGCGCAGATGCGCTTATATCCGGGGTATTACAGTAACTGAAATTCCTACAAGTCTCAAGAACTTCTCACAGTGACTGTGCTTCCAGCTTTCAAGTTTCAATCATTCAAGGCTCCCACCCAAGCTTCCTGGTTCTCTCGTCTAGGCAACTTAGAGCATGACAGACAATGGCTTGCATAGTAGACCTCTCGTAGGCAGCTAGGCGGCCGCCAAGGCTGACATGAGTGCCACCGCAATGGTCACTGACACACTGTGTCTGCAGCAGCTACTGACGACTATACTTGCTGTTTACATCAGTCCTTCCAGTTAAATCACTTGTCAAAGCAGAAGAGGGGGACCACGAGGAAAGGGGGAAGGAGCGGTGGGTGTGTGACGTTGGAATTGTGCGGTTGTATAGGAGAGAAAGAAGGGAGAGGAGGTGAGAGGAAGGTGAGAAGTGCCACACACAACTAGTGCTCCTTGAGCCTAACTCAAGCGCAACCCTACCTCCTGCATCAGGCCCTCAGATTCACTTTAAGGGACGTTGATGCATCAGGGTCCCTGTGAACAAAACCCTGATTTTCAGTGTTCCTAAAAAAAAACCCCTGAATTTTCAGGGTTCCTAAAAAACAAAGCCTGAATTTCAAGCAAATGAAAACCTTGTATACAAGGGTAGGCTTTACGAAACATGACAGCGGAGGGATTCGAACCGGGCCCTTACCCGTCTGTAGAAAATCACAAACCACTGAGACAGTTGACCCACTAAACCTTCAATCTCTTACGTTCTCGTACGTGAAAAATCAGAAAATGTTGGTTAACAGGAAGGATTCGGAATGTGCATTCAGTGTACACTTCGATAAAAGACTGAAAAATCAGTGTCAACTATGAAATAAAGGCTGAAAAGTCAGTGTCACAAAATTCTCAACACTGAAAAATCAGTGTAGGTACAAAAAAATCCCTGAAAATCAGGAATTTCAGGAAAAAATTCCTGATATCGTAGGGCATGTCCTGCATACCCATATTGAGTCTTTCATACTGCTTTTAAGCACGTGTTGCTAGCAAGGCATGCCCTGCCTTGCATGCATAACAGCGTTGCTCTGTTCTGATGTGCCCGTGCTGAGACATGATGAGGTACGTACGGAGGTATATACAATCATAAGGCAATAACAGACATACTAACGTACAAACACCGCCCAACCCAAGCCAGACACCACAAGATACTAAACCCGAGACCACCACACACACACCCCAAAAGAAGGTACAGTATGCGCGCAAACCCCACAGCACCTACTCTCACCTACTGCTCAATCCCTTCCCCCCCTACTTGAGTTCAGTTGCACTTGTCGCGGCACTTCTGATCCTTCCTGTCACACTTGCGGCTGTTGTGATGATTGTCATCGTAGCACTCGTTCAGCTGCTCATCACACTTCTCAACGCACTCCTCCTGGCACTCATTGAATGCGTCGTTCGCGTCCGATTCGCACTCGCCGCGCTTCTCGTTGCATTTCTGCTCGTGCCGCCAGTCGCGCGCGCGGTCAATGCATTGTGTTTCCTTTTCTTCGCACCGCTGCAGCTTCGACTCGTACTTGTCTGAGCATGTCTTGGAGCTGTGCAGCACCCTCCGTGTGACTGTAACGGGGGATGAGACTCTCGCGAATGGAGCTCGTGCACCTGCAGGGGGGAAGGGGTCAATGCTCTTCTTTCATTACGGGACTATAAAGCCATGACTTCATGATGTGCTGCGATCACTGAATTGTTCAAGATTTTGCGGTATGTGGGCAGGACAATCGTACCGTGAGCAGAAGGGAAGTCAGAGATAGTCACGAGAGCGGCGAGCAGGACGAGAAGGGAAGCGACGAGGATCTTCTGGCTTGCCATTTGGTAACGTCGAGATTCCTATGAGTACAAAATTGGACGGTGTGGATGGGAGCTGGAGAACCCTAAAAAACAGGTGAAAGGTATTTGAATTAGGATGTGACTGGACTATTGAATGCTCGGCTGATGAATGCGATGGTAACGATCCGAGCATCTGTCGTTTAAATATTCAGCATCGCGCCTCGAGCCGTCGGGCGAATTCTGGAGCACAGATTGCTGCACCGATCCGTAACCATCGTCGAGAAACATCCCCCGAGGTCCAACCCCTTGGCGCTTGGCGCTTCGAGGCATGAGGTCAAACCACTCGGCCAAACTCGCCGGGTGTGGCGCACGAAATGTCCTGGGAGCTCTACTCGCTCCACCCTCCCGCCGTTTGGCGCTTCGAAGCATGCGGGGCATGTGCCAAGTGGAATTCTCAAGAATTTGCCGGGTGCGGCCGTCGCGGCTTCGGCAAAATGCTTCTGGGAAGCTAGGGCTGGAATCAAGAATTCGACTGTCAAACACCATCCAATCGCCACATGGCGATTGTCTGAGTTCTTGGGATTGCTACCTTGCTGACCATCAGAAATTACGAGCAGTAGGGCGGGAAGTTGGTTGGGAACCTCAGAGTGAAGAAGCGAGCGGGAGGGAAGAAAGCCATTTGTTCGCCCTGCTGAGCTGGTGAAACTGCTTTGACCAAGGTGGAACTTGTGTACTCCTTGTTGGCTACAGCGATAAAAGTGGATGGAAGAACCTATGTAGTTCTTACAAAGTTTCCTGAATTTCAAGGAGAAAGGCCCATGCTATATGCATGAAACTTATGGCACTTCCAACCTTGTCAGAACACAGTAACGAGTCGCTGCTATTTCCCTGCTGTGAATAGGTCAGTTCTCTCCCATAACTCAACCCGATCAGAAGGACAAGCCTCGATGCGTACACATCTAACAAGCAAACTCAGGACACTAAACCGAATTATGTGCCTCCAATAATTCCTGGAATCAGCCTCGTACGCTGCAAATTGCGTTTCTATTGCAGATTTTCACGCGCCAATCAGCGGCTGCCTTGTCAGGGTGGAACGAGGGGCAGATGTTATACAACAATTATGTTTTTTACGAGTCGGAAGGGTCGGCCGATAACGATGCGCTGGGCGACGCGGGAATCACGCAATACGCCGCGCAGCAGAAGCTCCGCGAGTTCGTACGAATGATCCGCAATACCATGACCGCTTCATTTACAGGTGCGACACATGTGCATGCACGCGTGTGTTCTTGTAACGGGGGCCGCCTGCTACCAACGCACCAGACAGTCAGCATTTCTCCATTCTGCACCATACGGTCGGTGCCGTTCCGTCCTCAGTGCTTGCCCGTCCGCTCCCCTCCGTGCGCCCACTGAGCCTTGAGACCTCTCACACCAACCCCCTGCTCCCCTCCTTCTAGGCACTAGTTGCAGGAAGGGCGGCGGCACGCTGGATGTGGGCTTACATGCGTTTTTTTATAGAAGACGATAAAATCATGACTCATAAACCATGCTGGAGGTGGACTCGGATGACCTGGCCGTTTCAGCGCTGCTTAAAATGCATCATCTCTCCCTTACCCAGAAAACGGGACGCGGATTCAGAAGCCTCTAGAAAGTGGTTCTTTTAGACTGTTAATATACACGAGTTCCCCTCTCCCCCCCCACACACACCCGCCACCTCCCCCCATCAGGGAGCGCTCCCCTCATCCTTCCACCCCCAAGGAGCGGCTGCAGGAGGAGAGGGAGGGAGGGGGGGGGGGTGGGGGCGTATTGGAGGTGGACTAAAGACTTGGCGAGCAAGGAGGAGGGCTGTGCCACCTCATGTGCACTCGCCTCGCTAACACGCTTTCGCTGGTAGGAAACTACTGGATAATATTGCGTTCATTGTAAATGCTCGATATGCCTGTGTGTCATTCTTGAAGAAGAACGCAACTCACAAGTGCTCAGAGTGCTTGAAAAGTTATTAGCGACCGCCTTTTTCTCGGCCTCCTCTCTCTCGCTCTCCTCGCCTCTCTCCCTTCTGCCCTTTCCTCCCCCACCCCGTGCTGACATGGCAGTTGGAGGTGGCAGCAGCTGAGGTGGTGGCAAGCGTGTAGCAGAAGGTGATGCGGGAGAGTGGTGAGATGGAGGAGGCGAGAGTGTCGCCCATGCAGGTGCTACTCAAGACCTCCGAGGACCCCATGCCCATCCGGGCTGTACCATGTAGGAGGTTCGCCTGTCCTTGCCCTCGCTTCCTCTTCCCGACAGATCTCATCTTCTGGCGTGATAGCCTCCGGAATATCACTTTCCTTCTTAGTTATGGAACACCTCTTTCTCTTTTCCAGCTCTTTCCAACCTTTTTCACCCTCACACCCCCTCTCCCCTTACACCCCCCTTTCCTCTTTCCTCCTCTCCCCTTACACCCCCCTTTCCTCTTTCCTCTTCTCCCCTTACACCCCCCTTTCCTCTTTCCCCCTTTTTCCATACACCCCCTCCAATCGGCACAAATCTCCCATATGGTCAAACTTTCTAGCATTGTGATCGCATCATCCCGTGCCAAGGCCAAGGTGGTGTCAGTTGAGCTCATGTGCTGCTTCTGCAAGAACGTCAAGCCCATCCCCTGCCGCACTGGCTGAGGCGGCGCTATCATCCCGCGCCAGGGCCAAGGTGGTGTCAGTGGTGCTCACGTGCTGCTCCTGCAAGAACTTCAAGCTCATCCCCTGCCGTGCCGCCCTGGCTTAGTCGGCGCCATCATCCCACGCACGTGGGATCGCAGAGCCCCTGTACGCTCTCTCCTTCACACTATTTATCCCTCACACTTTTACTCCCTCCTCTCTCTCCTCTCTCTCGTTTCCCTCTTATTCCTCCTCTCCCTCCTCTCCATTCTATTAACCGTCACCGCTGGTGGGTGGTGGTGCAGAATTGAAGGTCTTGTTCCTTTCTTCCACCTTCTTCCTCCTCTCTCCCTCATCGGTGCATTAGCAGCCACGGAAAGAGCCGTATGTAGTTCTACCTAGAAGAAGCAACTCCTTCTGCCTCCCTTCCTCGTCTCTCACTCGTTCGTGCGCGAGAAGCCTGGGGAGGAGCCATGTAGGGTGGTCTTATAGGTTGTGCTACTGAACAGAAGCTAGTACCTGGACCAGCAGGCCATCAAACTACTGGAGAATCCCGAGCTAAGATCGAGGGTCTTTGGAGTAATTCCAGGAAAATCTGCCTGTGAATCAACCCCTGGAAGGTAACTAAGCCTATGCGCTATCCCCCCATGCCTAAACCCCTTACCAACGGGTGAGATGCGATGCAGTGTGGTGCTGGCAGCTGACTGTTCGCTGGTGCAGCATGATGTGTGCACTGCATCCACACCATGAACCTCGCGCCATGCCCCATGCCCCATGCCCATGGGCCCATCCTCATGAGGCATGGCAGATGCACCATGTTATGCTCCTACCCCATGCCCCATGTCATGCTCCTACCCCATGCCCCATGTCATGCTCCTACCCCATGCACCATGTCATGCTCCTACCCCATGCCCCATGTAATGCTTCTACCCCATGCCCCATGTCATGCTCCTACCTCATGCCCCATGTCATGCTCCTACCCCATGCCCCATGTCATGCTCCTACCCCATGCACCATGTCATGCTCCTACCCCATGCACCATGTCATGCTCCTACCCCATGCACCATGTCATGCTCCTACCCCATGCACCATGTCATGCTCCTACCCCATGCCCCATGTCATGCTCCTACCCCATGCCCCATGTCATGCTCCTACCCCATGCACCATGTTATGCTCCTACCCCATGCACCATGTCATGCTCCTACCCCATGCACCATGTCATGCTCCTACCCCATGCACCATGTCATGCTCCTACCCCATGCACCATGTCATGCTCCTACCCCATGCCCCATGCCTCATGCCCGTGCCCCACAGGACGTGCCTACAGGTGAGATGCCGCGCGGTGTGCTGCTGCCGGTGGATCACTCACTGGTGCAGCGCAACATGTGTGCACTGCATGCACACCATGCCCCTTTCCGCATGGACCATGCATTGTGTGTGTGGCATGTGCCTTGCCCTGTGCACCACACCACGCTCCATATGACCCGCAGGACGTGCCAGCGGGTGAGATGCCGCGCGGTGTGCTGCTGGCAGTGGACCGCTCATTGGTGCAGCATGATGCTTGCAGTACCTTCACTCCATGAAGCTTGCCCCCACATGCCCCATGGCCCATTGCCCCATGCCCCATGCCCATTGCCCCATGCCCATTGCCCCATGCATGTTGCCCCATGCCCATTGGCCCATGCCCATTTCCCCGTGCCCATTGGCCCGTGCCCATTGCCCCGTGCCCGTTGCCCCATGCTTATTGCCCCATGCCCATTGCCCCATGCCCATTGCCCCGTGCCCGTTGCCCCGCGCCCGTTGCCCCATGCCCGTTGCCCCATGCCCGTTGCCTTTTACACATTGCCCCGTGCCCATTCCCCCATGCCCGTTGCCTTTTACACATTGCCCCATGCCCATTGCCCCATGCCCGTTGCCTTTTACACATTGACCCGTGCCCATTGGCCCATGCCCATTGCCCCGTGCCCATTGCCCCATGCCCGTTGCCTTTTACACATTGCCCCGTGCCCATTGCCCCATGCCCATTGCCTTTTACACATTGCCCCGTGCCCATTGCCCCATGCCCGTTGCCTTTTACACATTGCCCCGTGCCCATTGCCCCATGCCCGTTGCCTTTTACACATTGCCCCGTGCCCATTGCCCCATGCCCGTTGCCTTTTACACATTGCCCCGTGCCCATTGCCCCATGCCCGTTGCCTTTTACACATTGCCCCGTGCCCATTGCCCCATGCCCGTTGCCTTTTACACATTGCCCCGTGCCCATTGCCCCATGCCCGTTGCCTTTTACACATTGCCCCGTGCCCATTGCCCCATGCCCGTTGCCTTTTACACATTGCCCCGTGCCCATTGCCCCATGTTCCCTAGGATGTGCCAACAGGTGGGATGGCGCGACAGTGTGCTGTTGGTGCAGCGCATGATGTGTTCACTGCTTGCACACCATGAATTATGCTGCATGCATCAGGCACTGTGTACCATGTGCCTTGCCCCATGCCCTACACCACACCCCATGCGCCCTGCAGGACGTGCCAACGGGTGAGATGTCATGCGGTGTGCTGCTGGTGGTGGACCACTCATTAGTGCAGCATGATGTGTGCGCTGCCCATTGCCCACTGCCCTGTGCACCACACCACACCCCATGTGCCCTGCAGGATGTGCCAACGGGTGAGATGTCACGCGGTGTGCTGCTGGCGGTGCACCGCTCATTGGTGCAGCATTATGTGTGCACTGCCCGGTGCATACCATGTGCCTTGTCGCATGCCCCCATAACCCCCACACTCACCACTCCCAGGACGCGCCAATGGGTGAGATGCTGCACAGTGTGCTACTAGCGGTGGACTGCTGGCTGGTGCAGCGCATTTCCCCAGCACATGCATCACCATGGCCAGCATCTGCAACATCTTCTAGGCGTCTGATAAAGCCAAGTGAGAGTGAGATGGATGGTAGGGGGGTAAGTGAATGTGGGGAGGAGTCTAAGCGAGATGGGTGGTGGCTAGGCGACTGAGTGAGTGTGCAGACAACAGCAAGTGATATGGCTGCTGGCGTAGGGTGTATGGGGACAAGGCCATGTGCATGTGGGGACAATGCTCCCTCATCCTCGTCCCTCTAGCTGGCCACTTCCGTCCTCCCCTCGCCACCCCTCCCCTCACCACCCTTTCCCTGGCCCATTCATGCTTCCTCATGCCTCCCTCACCCTCCTCTTCCCGTTTCCCCTCTCCGTTGCCTTTTCTACAAAATCCACCCATCCTGCACGGCGTGGGCATCCGCAGTGGGCACCACTGTGCGCAGCCCATTCACCAGCAGCTAGGCATCAATGCGAGTGCACGGGCGAGCGCGTACGTGTACAACACAAAGGAGGAGATAGACATGTTCATCGTCTCGCCAGGCTCAAGGACACCATCGACTTCTTTGTCAAATTTTCGCAATTCAAATACTCAAGAGATTCTCAAAATGACCCGTGTCTTCCACCCTGCAAGTTCCTATGGTTTGAGAAATAAGGGAGGGAAGGGGAGATGGATGGGGAGTAGAGGAGTGAGTAGGGAGCAAACGATGAAAGTTGGGGCAAGAGTGGTGTGACGGCACGTAAAAGCATCAAATCACCAGTGCTTGCTTCATGCACCTGCCCTGGTAATGCAGGTTGGCAGGAAGGCACTCCTCTCCTCTCACCAACTCCTGCAGACCTCACCACTGCCATCTCTGAGAGGCTGTAGCCCTCACTCACACAGGTACGTGCCAGAGTTGAGGCAAATTCTGGGGCAAATTCCTCAGATCAGTGACATGTTCCCGTGCCTCCAGAGGTTTTCCAGTTGTACCGTATGCTGGTGGTGAGTTGCAAGCATGGCATGTGAACAGCAATTTTGTCAATGCTGACCAAATTGGGTCTGGTGCTCCTTGGGCCGTATCCATGCCCAACCCAACCCATCCTCCTGCATACATTGCCGTAGTTCTGAATAACGTACTCAAACAGTGTGTGTTGCTAGAAAGGCATGCTCTGCCTTGCATGCATACGGTACCGTAACAGCGTTGCCCTGCTCCGATGTGGTTGTGCTGAAACATGATAGATAGGTAACGTAACGTATATACTACCATCATCAGGCAATAACAGACACACAACACACACAAACCAACCCACCCAACCCAAAAACCACAACATACTACCGTACTAAACAACCATCACATCATACCCCAAAAAGAAGGCACACTGTGAACAAACTCTACCTCATTTCCCCCCAGCTGCTGCCCACTCCCCGCCCTGCTTCAGCTCAGTCGCACTTCTCGCGGCACTTCTGATCCTTCCTGTCGCACTTGCGGCTGTTGTGATGATTGTCCTCATAGCACTCATCCAGCTTCTCATCACACTTCTCGGTGCACTCCTGCTGGCAATCATTGAACGCATCATTCGCGTCCCACTCGCAATCGCCGCGCTTCTCCGTGCATTTCTGCTCCTGCCGCCAGTCCCACGCGCGACCAATGCAGTCGGTTTCCTTGTCCTGGCACCGCTGCAGCTTTGTATTGTACTTGTCAGAGCATGTAGTGGAGCTGTAAAGCACCCGCCTCCTGACTATAGCGGGGGATGCAACGCTCGCGAATGGAGCTCGTGCACCTGCAGGGGAAATAGGTAAACTTATTTTTCATTACGGGTTTATAAAGGTACACCATCGCTGATCTGTTAATTCTTTGAACTTTCTGGGTAATTGGGAAAGTTGGCCGTACCTTGAGCAGAAGGGAAGCTGGAGATGGTGAGGAGAGCGGCGAGCAGGAAGAGGAGGGAAGCAACGAAAAACTTTCCGAATGCCATGGTAATGTCAGTTTCCTCTTAGTCGAAAGGAATGTTACGGATGTGAGCTGCAGAACCCTAAAGTAGGCGAGTAGAAGGTGGATAAGGAAGTGACTGGAATCTGGAATACTCGAATCTTGGCTGCGAATGGCTAACAATCCGAGCGTCTTTCGTTTAAATATGCAGCAACGCGACTGGAGCCGTCGGGGACAGTACAGCATTCCAGTACCAATTGGCCTCATCCATTGCGTCTTTCGGAGCACCAATGGCACCGAGCCGCCACCAAGAAACATCGTGTAAGCACCAGCGGCTCGGCCCATCAAGCTATCATCACGAAAGATCCTGGGAGCTCCAGCCACTTTGGACCTCCACCCGTTTGGCACTTCGAGGCATGAGGCCAACCCACTCGGCCGAGCTCGCCGGGTGTGGCGTCGCTGCTTCAGCAAAAAGTTTCGGGGAAACTAGAAAAACAGGGATTCAAGAATTCTGCTTAGGTCAAAGCATCATCATCGCCAGATGGCGTCCGCCCGCGTTCTTCTTGAAATTGCTTCTTGCTGAATTGGAGAAGAAAGCACCATCAGCAGTTTCTGAGCGCAGGAGAGGGAGCGAGAAGAAACCCGTATTCCCTGCTGAGGTGGTGAAACTGCTTTGACCGGACTGGAAATTCCTGAACTCCTCGTTGGCAACTCCGTACTCCTCGTTGGCAACGCTGTATCGCTGGCAACTCTGTACTTGTTGGCAACTCTCTTGTCCTCGGCAACTCTGTATTCCTTGTTGGCTGCGGCGATAAAAAACTTGATTCCGAAGCTGATATGTTTTTGTAGACGACGGTCCATATTTGTCCCTCGTGGGTTCACAAAATAATATTTTGAACCGAGTGTAACCCTGTTTGGCGTAAAGGGGGAGCTGGGGGGAAATGATACACGGAAGTGGCGTGGGGGGAAAATGGAGGGGAATGTTTCAAGTGCGTGTTGCGGCACTGGGTTGGCAGGTTTTTTCCCCTGCTCTTCCTTACCCCCGCCCCCCTTTTTCGGCAGCGCGCCGTTGTATTTGTCTTTCGCACGCTGAGATTGGTTTCGCACTTTTCGTCCAGCCCTTTTTTTTCGCCAACATCTGTCAGCAGGTCCACCAGCACAAATGCGTATCCAGGTTGTTCAGCCACACATAGTTCCTAGCCAGTGACAGTTATAGCTAAGAAAAGCTAAGACTCCACCTCCATTACTCCGCCTATCCTCGCCCTTTCGCCTTCCCCTCTTCCACCATCCCTTTCTCCCTCTATTAATCCGTTCCGTCCGATCCGTCGCCCTAGCTTTCCGCTAGCCTGAGTTCTCGTTTCCACTCCACGTCGCGGGCCATGCCCATTCTAGCGCTTATGCCCATCGTCGCCCTGGTTTCACTTCCCCATCGCCCACCGCATAGAAATTGCTTCTATTCCTAGCCCGCCGTCCTCTCTGTCCATCCCATCGCATTTCGCTTTTCGTTTTTTCCCCTTTTTTAAAAAGGATTCGTCGCCATCGCTTGCAACCCGTCGCATACGCGCAGTCCCGTCCAAAGCCCACGCTCACTCCCTTCCATCGCCCACGATCTCTGCCCTCGAACGAGCACGCTCCCTCCCCTCCCGTCGCCTTCGCGCACTCCCCTCTCGTCGCACACGCTCACTCCCCTCCGTCGCCCACGCTCACTGCCTTCCCGTCGCCCACGATCACTCCCCTCCGTCGCCCATGCTCAATCCCTTCCGTCGCCCACGCGCACTCCGCTCGAACGAGCACGCTCACTCCCCTTCCGTCGCCCACGCTCACTCCCCTCCGTCGCACACGCTCGCCCACGCATCCCCATCCCGTCGCACCATTCCTTCGTTTCCCCCATCCGCGCTACCTCACATGTCTCTGTTCCAACCGTCCTCCTTCCTCATTCCCTCCCTCCCTCCCTCCATCCCTCCCTGACTCCTCGCCACCATCCGCCCTGCCAACCTACCTCCCTTCCTCATTTCCTCCAGTTCTCCCTACCTTCCTCCCGTTCTTCCTTCTCATCTCCCCTGTTCTCCCATCTCGTCTCCCCACGCTCTCCTCTCTCAGCTTCCCCCGTGCTTCCTTCTCATCTCCTCTCTTTCTCCCGTCTCATCCCCTCACGTGCTCCCTAACTCATTTCCTCTCTTGCTCCTTCTCATCTTCATGCTCTCTCGTCTCATCTCCTCACGCTCTCCCTCCCTTCTCATCTCCTCATGCTCTCCTTCTCATCTCCTCATGCTCTCCTTCTCGTCTCCTCATGCTCTCCCTTCTCATCTCCTCATGCTCTCCCTTCTCATCTCCTCATGCTCTCCTTCTCGTCTCCTCATGCTCTCCTTCTCGTCTCCTCATGCTCTCCCTTCTCATCTCCTCATGCTCTCCTTCTCATCTCCTCATGCTCTCCCTTCTCATCTCCTCATGCTCTCCTTCTCGTCTCCTCATGCTCTCCCTTCTCATCTCCTCATGCTCTCCCTTCTCATCTCCTCATGCTCTCCTTCTCGTCTCCTCATGCTCTCCCTTCTCATCTCCTCATGCTCTCCCTTCTCATCTCCTCATGCTCTCCCTTCTCATCTCCTCATGCTCTCCCTTCTCATCTCCTCATGCTCTCCTTCTCGTCTCCTCATGGTCTCCCTTCTCATCTCCTCATGCTCTCCCTTCTCATCTCCTCATGCTCTCCCTTCTCATCTCCTCACGCTCTCCCTTCTCATCTCCTCACGCTCTCCCTTCTCATCCCGTCTCATGGCATGAGATGGTACGGACAAACAAAATGTGCCGTGAGGAGAGGTGGAAAGGGTGGATGGGGTGGGATGGAGGTATAAACTAGGCCAGGCCAGAGTCACTTGCATGTTTCACCTCACCCCATGTGTTTCCCCCCTTGTGCTTCACAGGGTTGTGTTCCGTGAAGCAATAGACAGCAGGGCATGAGTCGAGTCTCACTGTGTGCTTTGCCTCTACCTCTGCGCCATGCGCCCCACAGGCACAGGGTGGCGATCCACGAGGCGATGCAGCAGCAGGCCATGAGTCTCACTGTGTGCTTCGCCTCTGCCTGTGCGCCATGCGTCCCACAGGAGTGGCGATCCACGAGGCGATGCAGCAGCAGGCCATCAGCATCGCCAAGGCGGGCATCACCACCCACCATCCCCAGCCTGCCCTCGGGGCGATACGATACGACGACCTCAAGGTGAGAGAAGGGGGAAGAGGGGGAGGTGGTGGGGAGGGATCGTGCTGCCATGTGCTGCCAGATCTTGTCATATTATGCCTCGGAATGATCGATGCGTACATCTCATCCCCGTCTCCCTCCTCTCCGCCGTCCCTTCTTATCCACCTCACAGACAGCACAAGAGAACATGGACCTGCAGAGCTCAAGAGAACATGGACCTGCGTGCACCATTCTGCCGCGCCTCGACCTCATCTTTGCCGTCAAGGATCTGCACAACTTCGACCGCGTGATGAAAAAGGGAGTTTGTGCGACGTCTCAAAACGAAAACTCCCTTATATCAAGGACACGCGCGACTTCAACCACGACCTCGTGCGTTGCGTCTGCCCATCTACCTCCGTCAGCCTAGTATTTTATTATTTCACTAACGCATGTGTCGAAATGCTGCTCGCCCAGTCAACACGACCGAGGCTTCGACCTCATCTGTGTTATCAGGGGCACGTGCGACTTCAACTACAACCTGTTCCAATCCCCATTCTGCCTCTTTTTGTCCACAGAATATCGCGCGGCACGTGGTGAACGGGCCTACTTGATCTCAGGCCTCTCCCTGTGCTACCCCTTGTCTCTGCCGCTTCTCCCCTGCCGCAGATCGCACGGCAAAAGGTGAACGTGCATGCGAAGGCGGATGTTGTGGTCTTTTGAGGCGCCTCAAAGATCGCACGGCACGGGGTGAACGTGCATGCGAAGGCGGATGCAGTGGTGAGGCAGGGCGGGGATGGCATGGGGGGACGGGGCGGCATGGGGGATGGGCCTGCGGGGGCGGGGGCGTGGGGCACACGGGGAAGGATGGGGAGCAGGAGAACTGGCTCGAGAGGTGAGGAGTGGGGGATGGGCGTAGGATGGGCAAAGGGCGCTGCAGGGGAAAGCGGTCCTGAGAGGGATGAACGGGTATGCTCGTGTTCCCATTGTTGTGAAAGTTCGTATGGGCTTTTTCTGGTCACTACGCCGGGTGCACAGACAGAGTCTGCTCGCCTCAAGAGGGTGTGGCATAGCTCCTCATTCCCCGTCGGTTCCCTCTCTAACCCCACCCCACCCCCACCGCCCCCCCCCCCCCCCCCCCTCCCCATTAGGTACATTGAGTTTGCTTGCACGTGCTGCTCACCGCGGCTGCCAGAATCGGCAGCAGCGCTGCTGCAGAACAACCACGCGCAGATCCGACAGGTGCACTGCTTGCCGTTGTGTTGCAGTGGGACATGTTGCATCGCATTACAGCACAGCACAGCACAACAATGCTATAAAACATCTATTTGCGCATCCGCCATTTGAGCTGCTTGCTGTTGTGCCATGACAGTCCTTGTTTCAGGACGACACGTTGAAACGCACCACAGCACACACCACGTCGCACCGCACTGCACCGCACCATTCAGCATCCCATCTCATCGTGCTGCATCACATGACGTGGCATCATCCTCCCTCAACACCCCCTTGCCTGTCAGAACATGCGGCCGAGAGCAACAGAGACGGGGGAGGCATCAGCGCTGCCAATCACGGTTCGCCAGCTGGAGGCCATCGTGAGGCTCTCAGAGTCCATGGCGCGCATGCAGCCGTGAGCGACGTGGCATGCAGCTGTGAGTGACGTGGCATGCAGCTGTGAGTGACGTGGCATGCAGCTGTGAGCGACGTTGCATGCAGCTGTGAGTGATGTGGCATGCAGCTGTATGTGGCAATGACATCGCATGCAGTTGTGTGGTGGATGTAGTAGCCGTTCTGACTGAATCTGATCATCCCCCTATTTTCTCCCCACTTTTCCTCTCTGTCATTTCCTCCCGCCTCTCCCACTCTCCCAGTTACCTGGCCCCACTTTTCCCCTTCCTCTGATTCTTCCCCCCACCCCTCCTCCCCCCACAGCTCACCACTAGCCACAGAAGAGCACGTCACCGAGGCGCTTCGTCTCTTCCACGTCGCGACGCTGGACGCCGCCCGGTCGGGTGTGGTGGACGGAGCAGTGGTGACGGGGGAGCAGCGGCGCGAGGTGCAGCAGGTGGAGGTGCAGCAGGTGCAGGGCGCTGTGCGGCGCCGCGTGGCCATGGGGGGGATCGTGTCGGATCGGAGAGGCGGCTGCTGGATGATATCACACGGTGGGGCATCAGTGAGAGCACGGTGAGGCACTGGCCGGTTGAGTGGGAGTGTGAGTTCTGGGTGGTGGGGAGGAGAGAGTGTGAGTGGGAGCATAGGTAAAGTGCAGGCTGTTGGATCACATCACATCACGCGCTTGCCCATCAGTGAGAATGCGGGCGAGCCTATGATTGTGTTTGGAGGAACCCTCAGAAAGCGCGGCCACTGGGGCGCTCGTACGAGAGAGATAGGTGTTGGAGGAGATGAGTCGCTTGGGCATGAGTGAGCGCGCGGTGGGGCTTGGATCATGGGCGCATGCTGGTGAGCCCTCATTGCCTCATTGCCTCATTTTGCCTCATTGCCTCATTTTGCCTCATTGCCTCATCGCCTCGTTGCCTCATTGCCTGATTCGCCTTGCAACATGGCCGCCTTGTTGCTGCATCAGGAGGCTGCGTGTGATTCTACTGGCTGTGTGATCCCCGGATTGCTGCCCATTCGGTGTCTGCCTGGCAGGTGCTGTGTGCAACGCTCATCCCAATACTTCAGCACATGTATAACCTCAAATGTGGCATGTGCATGTTGCATGGCGTGTGGCATGTGTCGTATGGCGTTTGGCATGGCATGTGGAATGGGGCATGGCATGCATCGTCCCATGCTGCATGCATCAGGTCCGGCAAGCGCTGCTCATCATGTGGCGAATGGCGTTTGGCATGTGGAATGGGGCGAGGCATGTATCGTCGCATGCTGCATGCATCAGGTGCGGCGAGCGCTGCTCATCATGGTGGCACGGGGGGAGGTGGAGTACCAGCGGGAGAGGAGGGTCATGTACCGCAAGGTCTGACCGCCTCTTTCACTGCTGCACTCACTTACACTGGCACTCTAAATACAATGCAGCTTCAGCTGTGTTGGCCAAGGAGCAAGCAGGCAGGGGGAGAGTAAGGTGTTTGCCGACGCAAAATAAAAACCTAATGTTGAAAAGAAACCTCCACAACAAGTCGGTGTAGTTTAGTGGTTAGAATCCCACGTTGTGGCCGTGGAGACCTGGGCTCGAATCCCAGCACCGACACTTTTCCCATACCTCTATGGCTTGTGCAGCTGTCTTTTTGAGTGTATTAGAACTCTCCTGCCCCTTCTGTTGTTGTGCCTCATTTGCTTACCCACTTAGATTCAATCCCTATTCATCATTCTTACAATACTGTATTTAATGTATTTTGATTTTCCCAGATGCCTAGTGTAGCCCATACTTGCAGCACTCCCAGTCAGAGACTCTGGGAAAATATATCATGTTGGACAAAATAAACGGCAAAATGTCTGTCTGAACCCGGAATCGAACCGGAGACCTCCAGTGTGTGAGACTGGCGTGATAACCGACTACACCATCCAGACATGTTTATGTTTCAAACTAAAATAGTTAATGCTGTGTAATAAAAATATCAATTTTTACACAGGTGACGTGGCGCTAAATCTGTTCCCCTTGGGAAAAGATCATGCAGGGGCCGAACAGTGCCAGAGGGGTGATCGACCAAGGGCCGAGAGGCCCGGAAATTACCAAACCGCTGCACAAAAAGATATTAACAAAGAGGTCTCGTTTGTTGCACGTAATTCTGTTACTAGTTGTATGCACTGGCTAGCATTTTCGCTCGCGTGTCGTTTAGCGAGCCGACTCTGCTGGGAACTCTTAGGGCAGCAAAAAAACTAAAAACCCATAGGGAATCTGGATGCAGTTTCGGGATGGATCAACCCTAAAAAAGGGGACCTTCCTGGTATTTAGGGTTGATGCCTCCCGAGGCGCATCCGTTTTCGAATGGGTAATATTTTTTTTACTGTGCGTTTTCGATCGCGTTGGTGATATGTATCACCCATAATAAAATATGTTGTTACGTACTCACGATTTGACACGCCGAATTTTAATTCCAGAACAATGCGACGCGCGCGCTGTAGTTGACGGCGGTCAAAACCCTTATTGAAGAAGTTTTACACGCAATTCGGTTTCTTCAGCAATTCTCTTTAACTCACGGTTCGGCTTGTTCGCCCAGCCGTGCGGGCAGCTCCGGGTTGAAATCCTACGGACGAGATTTTCCGGCCCTACTTTGATCACCCCTCTGGCACTGTTCGGCCCTAATATGATCATTTCCCGTTCCCCTTGGGAATGCTGCTGATGTGGTGGAGAGCAGCACAAGCCACGCCCAGCGCTTGCCCCTTTCACAAGCCTCCTCGTTTCCCTTGCCTATCCCTCAAAGCAATCAACCTCACTGCTTGTGCACAGATTTCTGCTTTTCCTCCTTGCTCGCTGCTTCCAGACCAGTGCACTAGTCGCCGCCATCCGCCTCTGCTTGCTAGCTGCCGCTGCGCCAACGGTTCACACGCCCTGCCTGCTCGTCCGCTCGCTGCGCGCTGACGTGGAATGGCTTCCATGGCTGCCACGGCGGTGGCTGATTGCCGCACATTGCGGTGTATAGGTAGGTTACGATGACGCGCCGCCGCATGTCATGTACTCGCGCCGCGTTCTATGTAGCATCGCAGCCGCATTGGCACCTGCAATTGTCGCTCGCAATAATCGCTCCGCTGAGATCCACGTCGCTTCGTGGCTTCACGCGGGTTCATTCGTTCGCCATTTCCGCCCATCTCGCCATGCCCCCGACTCTTAATCTCATTCCGCGAATTCCGCGTACTTCGCCATCCCCGTTCGTACATTGTCGCCCAGGCTCAACTCCCTCGTCGCAATGCCGTGCGACGCCCGTGGCCTCGCTGCCTGCTCGTCGCATCGCTTCGCGCGCACACCGCTCGCTCGCTAGCGTCGCACACATCGCCTCGTGGCAACGCTGCGACTCGCGCCGAGCGACTCATTTACGGTAAGCCTCAGACGCTGCCACTCTTCCCCTTCACCTTCGGACAACTAGAGTCGAAAGGGATGAACTGCACGGAAGCAACAAAGACGGCAATGCTTTGTGAAAAGGTACCGGCTGGCGGGTTTGTAGCTTCTCGCGGATTCGAAACGAGTTTCTCGAATCTGTATTCTCTCATGGGCCTGCATCCCGCTCCACAACGCGTCACCCTCCCAACCACACACTCTCTTTCCCTCCTATCCACCCCCACCCTCTCACCTTTCCCCTATCCTACCCACATGGATCCCCGGCGGGCCAGCGTTGCGCGGCCTGGGGCGGTGCGGGCGGCAGCGGACGAGGAGGTGGAGGAGGAGCTGATGATGATCGAGGAGAGCGCGGTGAGTGCAGTGCAGCCCTGGGCGCGGTGAGGAGAGCGCGGTGAGTGCAGTGCAGCCCTGGGCGCGGTGAGGAGAGCGCGGTGAGTGCAGTGCAGCCCTGGGCGCGGTGAGGAGAGCGCGGTGAGTGCAGTGCAGCCCTGGGCGCGGTGAGGAGAGCGCGGTGAGTGCAGCCCTGGGCGCGGTGAGGAGAGCGCGGTGAGTGCAGCCCTGGGCGCGGTGAGGAGAGCGCGGTGAGTGCAGCCCTGGGCGCGGTGAGGAGAGCGCGGTGAGTGCAGCCCTGGGCGCGGTGAGGAGAGCGCGGTGAGTGCAGCCCTGGGCGCGGTGAGGAGAGCGCGGTGAGTGCAGTGCAGCCCTGGGCGCGGTGAGGAGAGCGCGGTGAGTGCAGCCCTAGGCGCGGTGAGGAGAGCGCGGTGAGTGCAGCCCTGGGCGCGGTGAGGAGAGCGCGGTGAGTGGCGGGACCAGTGCACCCGTGCTTGCCAGGGGAGGGTGTGGCGCTTGGCGAGCTTGCAACACAAAGGCAGCACGGCAGGGTTTAAGACTTGCATAATAACTGGGCCGCCATTCTTCAGCAGGGTTTAGGCTTGTATCTGGCATCACCAACGCACAGGCAACGCTTGGCACTCCCCTCGCTCTCGCCTCCTTCCATCCACCACCCTCCCTCCCTCTCCCTCGTTCAACTCCTTTACTCTGCTGCTCACTCACCTCCCTTCACCGCCCTGGCACTCCTCGTATTCCCCACCCTGCCACACTACCATGATTCACTGCGGTGCAACGCGGTGCAGATGGAGCGCATGGAGAAGACGTTGGACAGCGTGAGGGGCAACTTCAACACGGTCAGAACGGGGCGAGCCAGCCCCTCCCTGCTGGACCGCATCGAGGTCAGCCCCTCCCGTTCCTTATGCCTTCCTACCTCTCACCCTCACTCTCGCTCCCACTCTTGGTCTCGCTCTCCTCTTCTCTATGCCTCTTTGCACCTACAATCTGGCTTCTGCCTTCAGTTGCGTCTGTGCCTTGCTGGCTGCACTATGTGCCACGTGTACCCCTCACATCGCCACGTGTGCTACTCCCATTGCCACGTGTCACCCTCCCATGCCCTGCTGTACTACCGCCAGGTGGAGTACTATGGCACAAACGTGATTCTAAAGAGCATCGCGCAGATCGCTACGCCCGACGCCTCCATGCTGCTCGTCACGCCCTTCGACAAATCCAGGTGCCATTCCTTTCCCTTCCTTCGAACCCCTCCCACTCTCGGCCCCACTGCCTGCCTCGCCCCATTCCTTCCCCGCCCCAAGCATTCTTTCCATAATAGAAGGCCATAATGAGGTTAGACGTGCTGTGAAGCACTTATTAGAGCCCCCCCCTCACATTCACCACAATACCTGCCCTTCCCCCCTGAGCCAGCATCCCGCCCATAGAGAAGGCGATTAAGAGGCCAGACGTGGGCCTGACACCCTTTTGCTCCTCTTGCTCTTGCCCCCCCCCTCCCCCCTTTCACACACCCCCCACTTTCTCCTCCTCCCCCCTCTTTCACACAGCATCCCGTCCATCGAGAAGGCGATCACGCCCTCCTGCTACTCTTTCTGTCACTTCCCCCTCATCCCGCGGCCACCCCCCCCCCTCTCCCCCCCTGACCACCAGAATCCTGTCCATACCGTCACACCCTTTCGCCACTCTTGCTCGTACACCGCCTCCCTCCCGTTCGCCCTTATCACAACGTTCCCCACTTCTCCCTCCATCCCCCCCCCCCTCTTTCCCATCGTCCCAGCATCCCGTCCATCGAGAAGGCGATCATGAAGTCGGACGTGGGCCTCACGCCCTCTTCTGATGGCAATGTCATCCGCCTCTCCATCCCCCAACTCACCGCCGAGCGCCGCAAGGTGCTGTGCTCTATCCCCCCATCCCCACCCCTCCCCCGAGTCCTGTTTTGAGTCACGCCCTCCTCTGATGGCAACGTCATCCGCCTCTCCATCCCCCAGCTCACCGCCGAGCGCCGCAAGGTGCTGTGCTGTGCTGCCTCCCGAGGGCCACATACGCACTACATACAGACTCTCTACACCCTTACATCCTCCGCTATATGTTCAGTAAAAATCTGACACAGTGGGAATGAGGTGGCGTAATAATAGGCAGTAGCATAGACAACCGAAACGTGGCTGAGGGAGGGCAGGGGTGGGGATGGTGAGAAGGAGCAGGAGATGAGAGGTGGTTGCTGTCGCCAGCCGATGGACTTGTGATGCCATGCCTCTGCTTCTATGCTCGCTCACCCTGAGATGCCTCCCAGCCTCCTCCCATCCTCTCTCCGACCACCTCTCAAGATTGGCTTCTTGAAATTACCACTCCAAATTTCCTCTTCTCTCCCTTCCGCCTTGCCATGGCATGGTGTGGGCACTGCATGTCATGGCATGGAGTGGCATGGCAATGCACGTGCATGTCGTGGCTTGATACTTGGACGGCATGTGCATGGGCATGGCATGTGTGGTGCACGGGTGGGCGTGGCATGGGCTTGTGCACGGCCGGCCATGGCATGGCATGGCATGGCAAGTCATGGCATGTCATGGGAATGTGTTTGGGTGGGCATGGCGGCAACAGGAGCTGCTGAAGACGGTGTCAAAGCTGTCTGAGGATGGCAAGGTGAGCCATGAAAGGGATGCAGGCCAAGTGTGCTCTCATGAATCCATTCATCCACGACTCACACCCATGCCCACACCACACCCAAAAGCAAACAGCTTTGCTGAAGCATGACACAAGGCTCTCTCACGAATGCCCTTCACCACCCCCGCTGCACCTGCCACCTGCACCCTGGGCACCCTGCCCCACCCGCTCGCCCCCTCACCCCGCTGGCCCCTCTTCCCCGCCTGCTCCTCTGTCCCCACCTGTAATCGTGGCCCCCCTTCCCCCCTCATACCCACGCATGGCCACCAGGTGGCGCTGCGCAACGTGCGCCGGGACTCCATCAAGGCGTACGAGAAGCTGCAGAAGGTGCCGCCCGCCTTGACCACCGCATTTGGCATCGCTCTTGACAATCAAATCTTTCTAGAGTCAACTGCCTGCCCCACCCCTCTCAGCGTGCCTTCCTTAACACACACCGTGACTAACATGCCTGCCGCCTGCCTGCGCTCCTGCTGCATGCTCTGCATGCCACATGCGCCGCCCTGCCCTGCCCTGCCCTGCACCATCTTGCGCGAGCCGTTTACTACAGCACGCTATCTGCAAAGAGTAGCTTCCTGCTTACCGTGTCTCTTATCATCTCTTTTTGTCACATGCCACGTGTCATGTCCCCATTGGTGCATGGCAGGAGAAGAAGATCTCAGAGGATGCTCTCAAGGACCTTTCAAACGACATCCAGGTGACGTGGCATGCTAGGATTGGCCAGCATTACCCGCCATGCAGGCACCCACACATCTTCCTCACAACCTCTGCTGACTCACCCCTTCCTGCTCCTAGCTGTCAGGAAACTCACATTCCTGAACCTCTGCTTCTGTTTACCCCACTCGCTTCGGACACCCCTCTCTTTTTGTACCCCCCCTCCCCTCCCCCCCCCTTCCGCCCCTCCCTCTTTTCTGTCTTGCTACACCTTCCGCCCCCTTTCCCACGCGTGCATGCAAGCAGAAGATGACGGACGACTATGTGAAGCAGATCGACACGGCCTTCAAGCAAAAGGAGAAGGTCCGTGCCACACCCACCCGCCCACACATCTGCAGTGCAGTGCAGGAGGCTCCGTACCTTGATGTTTGTTTTCCTTTCTTCAAGTTGATCTTTGGAGGTAGATCCTCCAAATGCCTGCTCCCACGCCACGTCAGGGATTGCACCGAACAACCGCACCTCTGCACCCCTTTCCATCCATCTCCGCCGTCCCTCCCCCTCAGGACCTGCTCACGGTGTGAGTGGCTGTGACATGACAAGCAACTGAGAGGCCTACGCACAAACAAACACACGACTCAGCGCCAAACAGTCATGCCCCTGATTCCATCCGTGCTGCACCGCTGCTGCTCTGCACCTCTGCTGCCAAACGCCCATTCAGATGCACTTGCTGTGGGCAGTAGGACTAGCCTAGCCTTGATTCGTTTACCAGCTCCCAAGGCCGAATGGCGTGAACAGAGTCTTCTAGACTCTCCTCTTGCAACTCATGGGTGTCTCACAGGCATCCACCATGGTTTCAGATAACCGTCGCTGTTTATCAACCCTGTTTTGAATGATGCTCAAGGGAAAGGGAGGAACCGCTTTCGTGGAAGATTGAACAAAAGTTGGGCCATGTTTTGGCTATGAAGGCATTCCAGAAGCTCTTGCTACAATAATGCATAGGGATTAGCCACAGCTTTACACTGGAAATGAAATGAACTGAGCAGATTTCAGAAATGGACATCAGATTAAAATCAATAAATCAGGCAGTAAAGAACACACTATCTACCGGTTGTTTGTTGAGGGGCAGTAACGGGGGCGTGGCAATGTGTGAGGGAGAAGAAGGTACATCGCCCCACCCTCTCCTCGTTCCCCGACACACACCGGTCCAGATGGAATGACCTCCCTGACAGCCACCGCTGCACCTCCCCCAGCTCCGCCTCCCCCCGCCACTTAGCTAAGAGCGGGTCATCCGGCACCAAGAACGCATCCAGCTCCTCCGGCTCTTTGCTCGCATCTGCCCCTCCTTGATCTACCCCATGCTCGCCCTCTTGCCCCTCCCCTTGCAGCGCCCCTTGCCCCACTTGCTGCAACCGCCTCCCTCCCATCCCACCCATCCCCCCCATTCCCCCCATCCTCCCCCCAACCCTTCCTCCATCAGCGCTCCGCTCACCGCCACCCTCCACAACCCCCTCCCCGCCCATCCCACCCCTGCCCCTGAGCTGCGCCAGCACGCCCTCCCCCGCACCCTCCACGTCCACCAGCAGCTGGCACGTGCTCAGGCCGCGGGATAGCAGCACTTGCAGGTCTGGTAGGCGCCCCGCTCCCACCTGGTTGCGGGGTGAAGGGTTGGGTTGGGAGGGGAGCAGTTTTGAGGGAAGAGTGTTCTTATGCTCTGCCCCCGTGCCCTCCAGATCCACGGCAGCTGGCACACGCGCAGCTCACACGTCAGCAGTGCTTGCAACTCCAGCAAGCTTGCACGTGTAAGGCGGGCATGGTTCCTCCCAGGTGTGCACATGCAATGCTCATGTAACGCTCATGTAATGTATATTGACACTCACTCGAATGAGGTCCACGTGCTTGGACGCCCCTGCAGCCCGGAGCACATGGTCCGCATCCACAGCAGCACCCCCCCGCCCCAACACCTCCTCCTTCGCCTTTATCCGCCTCACCGCTGCTTCAAAGGCCGCCTTGTACTGTGCACCCACCTCCCTGCCGCCCACTGCTGACTGCTGCTGGGCGGCAGCGTCGGAAGCTTGGGCGGGGGGGGGTGGCAGCATTAGGAGGCGCATGGAGGGCAGGGCGGAAAGCAGGTGGGCGTCCCAGAGGAGGTCGGCGGAGGGCGGTGTGGCAGGCAGGGACACAGCGATGCTGCACGGAGGGGAGGAGGGTAAGGGGGAGAGGGCGTGACAGCGGTGATGGGGATTGCGGGGGATCAAGGGAGTGAGGCAAAGGTGAGCGCGATCAGAAAACGACCTTCGGGCTGGACAGCCGGCATGAACAGAATGTTGGCTGCAGTGCAGTGCAATGCACTGCGGTGCAGTGCGTCAGTCCTGATCTATTAAGCCAAGCACGCACCTGTGGTTGAAAGCGTAGAGGTAAGTCAGGAAGGCGGACCAGCTGCCAGAGCGCCCTGTGCCAAATGCCCCAAACACCGTTGCCTTCCCCAGCCCATGCCGCACACACAGCACTGCTGGTACTGGCGCCCGCCACCCCTCCCTCCTCACTGCCTCCCGCCACGCCACCTCTGCTGCCTCCTCCTCTGCTGCTGCTGCTGCTGCTGCTGTCTCCTCTTCCTTCCCGCCTTGCTCTTGCCCACTCGCAACTGGCCTCCCTCCCAGCCGCCCCAGCAGGTGCTGCCACAGGGAGGTTTGGCCTGGCCGGTTAGAGGCTAATGCTTGCTGTTCTTGTTGTTGTTGTTGTTGTTGCGGGGTGAGGAGAGCACGGCGAGCCGGTGGGGCTGTCAACGAGGCTGATGGGTTGGTTCGGCGCCGAACCTCGAGAGAGAGCTGAGGTAAGGAAAGTAGGGGATGAAGAGGGGGGGATATGCGAAATGGTGGAGGGAAAGCATGAGAGATGAGGAGGTAGGGAGGGAGGTAGGGAGGGAGGTAGGGAGGGAGGGAGGGAGGGAGGGAGGGAGGGAGGGAGGGAGGGAGGGATGCATGTGAGCATGTGAGCATGTGAGCATGTGAACTATCTCCCACACAAGTCAACCCCACCCACCTCTGCCCATGACCCCCACCCACCTGTGCCACCTGCGCCTCACACCCCTCTCTGCCGCCCTCCACCGCCGCCATCACCGCCCACCGCCCCGCCGCCAGCCGCTTTGGCACATGCTGGTCGAACTGCGCCGCCCAGTCCGCCGCCCACGGCCCCGTCTGCTCGCAGAACGGGTTGGGCGGCGGCTCGTGCTGGCAGGGGCGGCAGTAGTCGCCGCCGCGGCGGTTGCGGAGGTTGGGGAGGGCGAGCATTTTGAAGAACTGGTGGTGTGACACGAGGCAGAAGGGGAAGTGCGCGCGCGTGACCGACACGTTCAGGCGCTGCAGCATGCGCGCGTACACCGTCTCTGCGTTCACTCGCCTGCAGTGAGTGGTGGGCACGGATGCAGCAGAGAGAGACGGGTTGAGGAGTGATGAGCAACTGTGGAGACATGCAAGTGAGAAGCATGGTGGCAGCAGGAATGGCAAGGGGGAGGACGGGAGCAAAGAGCAGCGAATCCCAGCAGCCCTACTTGCCAGCTTCGCCGCCGCCCTCGCTCACAGCCCCCAGCATGTGCAGCCGAGCAAACGCCGCCCGGCCCGCCGCCCGCGGCACCACCGCCAGCCTGTCATTCACCCCACCAAAATCCAACCCGGGCGGCGCCGTCAAGCTCCGATACTCCAAGCCACCCAGCGGCGCGGGCGGCGCCGCCCAAAAAGAATCTGGGCGGGCCTTCATGAGCCACCTGTAGCGGCGGCTGTAGCGGCGTTCTCTGTGAGCGATGTCGTTGGCGCACATGGCTTCCATGCTAAACTGCTGCAGCAGCCCCTGTGGCCCGTTCTCCAGCCCCTTGAGCGCGTGTGTGGGGTACAGCGCCTCGTTCACGTTGAAGTCCGGAAACACCCGCACTGACACCAGCCTTGGGCCTCCCAATCCTCCTCCTCCCCCTCTCCCCGCCTCCCCTTGCTGCGTGACGTTTTCTTCCCTGGCTCCCCCGGCTCCCTGCGCCCCCTCCGCCCACCCCATCCCCCTGAGGGCGAGGAGCTTGGCGGAGTTCTCATCGAGGGGCGTCACCACAAACACGTCTGCCTGCCCGTACCCCTCAACCCCCACCAGATTCGCCGCTATGGATGGCCCGGTCAGCTCAAACGTTCGCAGCTGCCCGACAAGGCACAGCGCCATGGAGTCCTCCGGCCAGGGCAGCTCAAAATCTGCAGCAGGCGCTGCTGCTTCTGCTGCTGCTACTGTTGACAGCCCTGGTGTGGGGGTCTGGAGGAGGTATTGTATGGGGAATGCAGGGGGGGTGAGAAAGGATGGATGGAGAGGGGAGAGGTGGATGGGGTGGTGTGAGAGAAGTCGATGGTGAGTGTGTGGCAGGAACGTGGCATGGCGTCCCTTGCTCTGCTTGCAGGTGGCACAAGCAGAGCACACAAGCAACGGGTGTGCGCCCCTTGCTCTGCTCTGCTTGCAAACGCTCTTCTCTCCCTCGCACACTCGTCCCTGCTCCGGCCCCTTCCACCAGTCGCCTTGCATCACCTCACCTCACCTCACCTCACCTCACCGCACCTCACCGCACCACACCTCACCTCACCTCACCGCACCTCACCTCACCTCACCACACCTCACCTCACCTCACCTCACCTCACCGCACCTCACCTCACCTCACCTCACCTCACCGCACCTCAACTCACCGCACCTCACCTCACCTCACCTCACCTCACCGCACCACACCTCACCTCACCTCACCGCACCTCACCTCACCACACCTCACCTCACCTCACCGCACCTCACCTCACCTCACCACACCTCACCTCACCTCACCTCACCTCACCGCACCTCACCTCACCTCACCTCACCTCACCTCACCTCACCTCCGTGTGAAGATCCGTGTGGGGCAGGGCAGCATGGGTCACCAGCGATGCCTGCTGCCGGTGCCAGAGTGGGGGGAAGGCGAGAGCAGCGTGGGGGGGTGGGGGTTGAAGGGAGACAGATACGAGGAGTTGGATGGAGGATAGAGGAGGGTAGAGCGAAGGGGAAGGGGTGAAAGGCATGTCATGTGGGCCGTGGGAGGGTGGAGGGAGGGAGGGACGAAAGGTGACAGGTACGTTGATACAGCACACACACTTTTACGCCTCACCTCGCCCTCGCCAGTCACCTCGCCTTTTCCCCTCACCTCCCCCTCTGTCTGCGCGCCACCGTGCGCGTGCAGCCATGGCGGCATCACGCTCGTGAATGCCAGCAGCGGCGTCAGCGCCAGCACCGCCACCACCGCCACTACCGCCACCCGCCGCGCCGCGCCCCTCCCGCCGCCTCCCCCGCTTCCCCTGCTGCTGGGCTGATCCGTGCCCGCGCTACTTCCCCCCGTGCCCATCCTGCTGCCCGCGCGGCTGCGCAACTGAAGCGCTCCCCCGACGCCGATACCCCCTGCGCTCCCCCGATAGCCCTCCCGCCCGCGCACTACCGCCGCCGGCTCCGCCAATCCCCGATCCGCCGCGCCCCGCCTGCGAACCTCGGAGTCCCGTGTCGCCGCGCGATGAGGCGACTGCGATTGGACAGGCGACGGCGGCGACAGTAACGGCGACGCTGCGAAACCTTCGCGGCCCCTCGCCACGCGACGACCTGTGACGAACTACAATCGCGAGGATGAGCGGGGGGAAGCGGAGAGGAGAGGAGAGGGGGTTGCGGAGGGGACGCACGAAGAATGCGGCGAGAAAACGGGGTGCAGCGGGGGCGGAAAGGGAGAGCTCACGCGATCGGGCGACGGGTTGGCGGAGTGGCGGCGGGGGATGGGGGAGGTCATGGCGGGCGCGGAGTCATGGCGCGCGCGAGACGAGGCGGGTCGGGGAAAGGCTGGTTGGGGTGTTCGGATTCGGACGCCGGGCCATAGGCATGGCGAATCGCGACTTGGTTGGGGTGGCTGTGTGACTGCCTGGCGGGTTGCTATCGGTGGGGGAGTGATGGTGGGTGCGAACGCGATAGCGAATGACTCGATAATCCAATTAGAAAACTCATTGAAGCTCTACCTTCCGTGAGAACTGGTTGTCTTACTGAAAGAACTAGTAAACCATAACACAAAGAACATACAGCATGTCGTGCATGATTGGGGTGAGACTGAGGGTAACAGTTGAACAGAAACGTGCTAATTCTTGCCTTCCCTAACCAGATCCAAGAGAAAGAACATGTTTGTATATAGGTACCATACTGAATGCAGTACTAACTACGCGGACAAACTACGGTAGGCGAACAACTGATCAACTGTTCGCCAGAGAGTGCATCAGGTTCTAAACGACAACCCTGTGGCTGTCTGGCTGGTGCTGGCAGCCCATGGCCTTGCTGCAACATGGCCTTGCTGCAACATGGCCTTGCTGCAACATGGCCTTGCTGCAACATGGCCTGGTTGCAACTAGTCCTTGCAGCTTGCATCCTGCTGGATGGAAGGGGGTGCATCGAATGTGGAGGGGACGATAAAGTTGATGCAGGAGCAACTCAGAGATTGCAACCATGAATTTAACCCTCACTAGGACATTAGGAAGGAAGAGGCAACACGGGGGGGGCGGGGGTGGGGGGTACCACACGCACCTGTGGCCTGCTGTCCTCTTGCCTGCTTCCACCCTTGCCATCGCTCCCATCAGCCTTCTCCTCCCCTGCCTTCCCTTCTTCACCCTCCTTCCCTCCCTTCACCACCTCCCCCTCTCCACCCCCCTGCCCGTCTCCAATAGCAGCAGCACCACCAGCAGCACCACCAGCAGCATCAGCGCTACTAGGCACAGCAGCAGCGGCAGCAGCGTCCTCAGCAACGGCAGGGAGGGGCATGCCGGGGAGGCCGAGGATGGAGGGCAGTCCATCAGCAGCCACAGTCACGGGCCGCAGCTGAGCCACTGCGGGGGACACCGCCACGCCCGCTGCCACCGCTGCCGCCACCGCTGCTGCCGGGGAGGAGTGGCTTGGCTGGCCTGGCTTTGACTCTGTCAAGGCCTGGTGGGATGAGCGGAGGGGGGCAGGAGGGAGAAAGGCTGAAATTTAGTGTGGTGGGCACGGTGACGCGGCGCAGCTGAACCACCGCGGGGCACACCGCCACGCCCGCTGCCACCGCTGCCGCCACCGCTGCTGCCGGGGACGAGTGGTTCGGCTGGCCTGGCTTTGACTCTGTCAAGGCCTGGTGGGATGGGTGGGGGGAGGGGGCGGGAGAGGGAAGGGGGAGCGTGTGTGGTCGGATTAGCGTTGGAGAACCGGAGGGGAAAGGCTGACAATGCAATGCGATATGCTACGGTGCTTTTGAGGAGCGTCAGATGGGTTGATGTGTTGTGGGAGGATGCGGCAGTGAGCTCAGGGAGGGGATAATGCTTAGAGCCGTGCATGTATGTATGCCACCAGGCAGTACCATTCTCTGGATGTCCCTTTTCTAGGCGCATGAAAGCGCACTGACCTTGGGAAAGGGGTATACATGCACTTTGACTCTTGCTCGTAGGGCAGGGGAGAGTAGAGACTGGTAGGGGCCTAGATGTTATGCGCCTCAAGACGGCACTGACCTCAGGGAAGAGGTAGATGTACTTAGAGACCTGCTCGTAGAGCACTGAGGCGTATAGAATAGACCGGTAAATGCCTACATGTTATACGCCTCAAGACGGCACTGACCTCAGGGAAGAGGTAGATGTACTTGGACTCTTGCTCGTAGGGCACGGGGCGGTACGCGATGCAGGCGTCACAGAGCTCACAGTTGTACCGGAACTGCCTCTCCACCCCCTTCTCCCTGCCCCCACGTGTAGCACCGTGCATCCAAGGCGTTGGTGGTGGCACGTGGGCAGGCAAGAGGTTGGTGGTGGCACCCATGTGGGCAGGCACAGCGCAGGGAGGGAGCGCAGCGCCGGGGACGCGAGCAGGCAGGGCCGTTGATGACACGCGCATGCGCAGGCAGCACATGAGTAACGGAGTTGCCGGAGTGATGTTGAGAAGGCAAGGCATCCCCGATGTCATGGTCGGGCGTTGATAAACCGTGCTCCACGTGACGTCCGCACACCAATGCCACGGTTGCTGCCCAACACAGTCCACATGGCATGATGCATGCATGCACATTGACATGCAGGGCAAGGCATAGACATGCATGCATGCATGTATGCATGTATGGTTAGTCAGTCACTCAGTCCCAGAGCGCACACATATTCAAATGATGCATGCGCATGCTCATGTGCACACACACACACACACACACACACACACACACACACACACACACACACGCACGCACGCACACACACAGTCCACAAGAAGAGGGAGCAGCAGAAGAGATGAAGAGGCGAGCCCTCTCAGCGCATGGCATGCAAGAACAAACAAGGCGAGCGAGAGCAGCCAAGAAGAAGAAGCCGAGCTGGGCCAATGGAGAAGACTGCAAGCATTGATACGGGTCTTTGCAATGCGCACACGTGCCCCAGCGCCCACCTCTTGAGCAGCTTCTGGCCGCCCTTGACGGCCATCATGGTGACCAGGTCCGTTGCTGCCTCCACCACCCTGCTGCCTTTTGAGACGTCTCAAATGAGTGCATGTGCCCCCCCCCCCCACCCACCTCTTGAGCAGCTTCTGGCCGCCCTTAACGGCCATCATGGTGACCAGATCTGTTGCCGCCTCCACCACCCTGCTGCCGTCCGTGCGCCGCTCTGGCAGGGCTGACAGCGGGCGTGCTGCGCGGCATTGATGCCGTTGCAGGCAAGGGAGAGAGGGTGGGGAGGGGGGGGGAGGGGCATTGAAGAATGCAAGGAGACTCAGTGTGTGTCCGCCTCCACCACCCTGCTGCCATCCGTGCGCCGCTCGGGCAGGGCCGACAGGGGGCGCGCTGCACAACAGTCATGCGGTTGCAGGCGGTGGGGGGAGAGAGGGGGGGGGGGGGGGGGGGCATTAAGGTGCGAGAAGGGAATCAGCCCGTATAGGCAACTCCCCACCCTGCTGACGTCCGTGCGCAGCTCAGGAGGGCCACTGCGGAGCAGAAAAGGACAGGTGGGGGAAGCGGAGACGAGAGGAGGGAGGGGCGGGGGCAGACAGGGAGTGCGACGAGGGAAAGGGAGTGAAGGTAACAGTGGAAAAACAGATGACCGATGCAAATGCTTCGGTCGCAATGTGGAACGAAAGCGAGAGATGGAAATGAGTGGAGAAGAGCTTGACCAGCTGTGCCAAATGAACCGGGACAACTCACAGCTAGACTCAACCAGCAGCCGTCCACCCCATCATCCTCCCATGCTAAGAGAACCATGCGACACAAGTGGCAGTGACAGCAGCGAGAACTCACCGAGTTTGAAGCAGAAGTGGTTGCAGGCGGCGCAGCGGTAGAGCACGCGGGAGAGGTCCGCCTCTGCCTTGCGCTGCCGCTCCTCCACTCGCTGCCTCATGCTCCACCCCCCCTTCTCCTCCCCGTCGTCCTGCCGGGGAAAGGGGGGGTATGGTATAGCAGTTGAGTGGGACAAAAGTGGTGGGCAGGGGGAGAGGGTGGAAGGGGCAGACGGAGCTGAATGCGCTCGTTAATTGGATGAAGGGAAGGGTGGGTCGTTATACCTTGTCGTAGCTGACGAGAAGCCCGTCGTGGTGCGGCTTGAACTTGTGCCCGTTGGTCTTCCACATGGCTGCTGTCGCCTGCCGGGCCAAGCATGCGAGGCGGTGGGGAAGGGATGGGAGGCATGTGTGAGAGGCGAGATGAGGGAAGAATGGGAAGTTGCCCGCTGGCCTTCCACATGGAAACTGTTGCCTGGCGGTTGAAGTGCCGCGAGAAGAGATGGATGGGGAGGCGGTGGTTGGGGTGGGCAGGTGCAGCGAGAGGCGAGTAGATGCAGAGGTGTAGAATGGGAACCAGCAGCACCACGACTAACTGGGCACACACTGTGCAGCAGGAGTTGCACGCACGCACTGGTGGCAGTGGGACGGACAGCAGTGAAGGGCACACGATGAGCAAACAGAGGCACCAAGGGAGCATATAGCAGGCTGATGTGCCAAGGAATCACTTCACGTGCTATCAGCCTCTCACTCACACGCTACCAGCATCCCAGTTACTGCTGCTACCGACCAGCATCCCACTCACATGCTGCTTCTCGTCAAAGTCAACAAAGCACATGCTGCGCACCTGCACACCACGCACAGTGTAGGAAACAGTGAGCGCATGTGACATACAGCATATGTTACAGCTCACACATGGCAGCGTCTGCATGAATTGCTTGGGACAGAAGGGCGCGTCAGATGCATTACGGGTTCACTGGGGTGTGAAACACAAGAGGATACAAAAGCAAGACTCAACAGCAAGGGACTCGTTTGACGCGAGCATCAGCAGCAGCAGCAGCATGGTATCTCACCCGACGAAAAGCAATAAAGCCCTCCAGATGCCGAAAGAGCTGTGCGACGTGCGTGAGACCGCACGCACAGGGAGAGGGGGGGACACGTACGGGGGGTGGAGGGCGGAAGGGGGATAGGAGACGGAAGAGCGGGAGGAGGGTAAGAGAGGGAAGAGAGGGGAGTAGTGTGACTGACTAGCACATCATCTCACAGCACCTACACCAGTGTGCGTGAACGGTGCCGGGTTGGCATGCGGTAGTGTGTGATACAAGCGTGCAGTGTGGGCTGGCGCAGGGCACAGCACTAGCTACAGCACTAGCTACAGCACTAGCTACAGCTCAGCCGGCACAAGGAAAGGGACACACGTGTACCGAATCGTCGCTCCCTTGATTGCTCGCGCGCACCACTCTCGCACACACAGTCCGTCGGTCAGGCAGAATCAAGAAACGGTTCGACGATTTGATATGAAGAACCGCGCGATCTCGCGGCCAGTAGGTAATAGATTTCCTGGCCACAAGCGTTCCCGTGCAGTTCACACAAACACGCTGAACGCTACAGGAGCGGGAAATATAAATTTATTCCCGCAACGTCCCGGCGTTGATCCCGCGGCGCTTTCTCACCCCTTCGAGCTGCTCCGTGGAGGCGCCGGGCGGCACGTTGGTGATGTAGAGCGTGCGAGACGGGTTCACCCACGTCTTCTCCTTGAACGTGCTCTTCTTCCCCTTTATCCCCGCCACGCGCGCCGCCTCCTCCGACAGCCCGCCAAAGTTGGTGCTCGCGCCGCTCATGGCTTCAGAAGTCGTTTTCGCGATGAGGGATGCTTCGGATGGCGCTGAGGGGCTCACTGGCGCACACCGAGTATGATGATCATGCACAGGCAACGACCCTTGTGTTGAGTGCACGGACTGACTGTGCTGGTGTGAGGGCTTCACTGTTTCCGTGTTGCGTTGCGGTGCTGCACGGTAACTCGGTTCGAAACTAGCTGGTGGGCTATTTGTTATAATCTCACGAACTTCCTGAGAACATTCTACTTAGGGTTGCAAACTACAATCTGGTGGTGAGGACATTCTTCCTAATGCTTGAGTTGGAAACTACATTCTGTGAAAGATAGATGTACGGTACGATCACACCAGCCAATTTATAACGGGAATTCTCAACAAGACTTGCGGAGCTGTCATGTCTGCTGCACTGTAGTGTGCCCTGGGCACTTGCAAATTGGCTGGAGGCGCGTGCTTGCTTTGGGCTGTCAGATATTGAACGCGAGCCAACAATTCCGAAGCAGCCATTCAGGCTTGGGTTCAGACATTGTTTGCCAGAAAGTATTTCAGCCACGACAAGGGCTTGGGTTCACACATCGTTTCTTTGGTGTGAGGAATTTATCGCTATCTGCCTAAGCGCGGGGATGGGCATGACATTCTGGGGCAGTTGAAAAACATTGTTGGGTTCCGTTCGGTGCGACGGCGGAACTTTTGAATTCGAGCCGTTTTCAATCACGCCTCCAAACAAAGTGGACCGAGCCAAGTCACACCGAATCCAAGCCACACCACACCAATAGGAAACGTGCCCAACGTTTTCGCTTATGGGAGCGCCCGCAATACCAGCGGAAGCGCGTTTGCTCAAGCAAATCGCCTGGCTGGGTAGGTGTGCGAGCCAAGGGCTTGTCGACTCGTCGATTGCTGGTTACTTCCTTCGCACTGGTGGTAAACGTCGCCGGCTTCCATGCGGAAGTTATCTTGAATCTCTAGGCGCGCTTGACGGCGCGCACTAAAAAGGTAAAAAATTTCAACAATGCCACCGCCTGTTTGCACCTTCGTTGTTCCAGCCAGGAACAGTTACCACCTCCAGCCAGCCCATCAGCCTCCCAGAGCAACCCACCCTGTTGTCTGGTCGCCATCACCATCGCCAATGTCACTCACGGAATCGCCGGTGACTGCGGCAAGAGCAGCAAACATCACTCACAACACGCCTCCCCCTGCGGAAGCTAGGTCGCAGCTCGACTTTACAAAATCTGTAGGAGGACTTTGCCAACTATAAATGGCCATTTGGAGAGAACATTTGTCATGTAGACCAGATTCACGAGTTTGCGAGGGCTCACACTCGGACATGCAGAAGCAGGGTCGCTTGTAGCGCCGCCACTCTTGCTGTATTTCCGGCTTTCAACATAGCTCGTTCCCCCGTCCAACCCCGGCTTTTTATGCATACATGCTCTCACGCAGACCTCAATAGCCCGAAGTATATCCATTACCCGTGCGAATAGTCTCGATGATAGCCTTTGTAGAAGCAGCTCTCGCGAGGACCGTAATGCACTGTCGGCGGCATCAACGTTACATGGTGAGTGCTCTCTCCCAGCCATGGCCGCCGAGCACGTCAACTCATTCCGACGTCCCGCTACTGTCACACACAGCCCTGTGCTCCCGTTCCCGCCCATCTCCTTCCTCATACCTGCACCGGCTCTCCCTGTCACCCCACTCCCTCACTCCCATACTTCCCTGCCACCTCCCTCTCACCCAGCACCCGCATCGCGCCGAAATGTCGGGCTCCTCGCCACGGCTCACGGTCGCACTGCTTCTGCTGATCTGCGCGGTGCCCGCTCCTCCCACCGCCAACGGTACGCCGCACTCCAGCCGCCGCCCGCTCTAACGCTTCCCGCGTAGCCCACTTGCCCATCCGCCCCGCATGGGGTGTCTCTCCGCTTCTCTCGCTTCTGGTTTCAACCTCGTTTTGCCTCCACTCCTCCCATTCCCGCGCCCCCTTCCGCCTTTCCCCAATCCCTCAGCGCAATGGACGTATCTTCCCCGCATATCTCGCGGCGCATGGCTGCCGCACTCATTCGGCTCCACATCCCGCCACGTCGTTCCCGCTGACGCCGACGCCGACGCGCAACCGCTGTTCCCGCATGCGCAGTCCAAGCTGACGTCATCGCTCTCGCTCGCCCCCTGGATGTTTCCCTTCGCCCGCCCGCGCTCCTTTCTCCACACCGCCTCCCGCGCGCAGTCCCCGCCAGAGACCGACACGCGTGCGCCCACATTTTCCACGCTCACGCTAGAGCGCGACCAGCCGCCCAAACCGCCCAAGTCGCCCAAATCACCGAAACCGCCGAAATCTCCAAAGCCGCCCAAGTCCCCCAAGCCCCCGTCTCCCCCGAAGCCAGGGAAGTCCCCCAAGCCTCCCCCCGCCCCCCCCCTCCCACCCCCCTACCGCCACCGCCGGAGTGGCCATCCACGTACGCGGGGGTCGCGCCGCTCGCGACGGACCCGCCGGAAACGCCGCTCTTCGATGTGCAGGAGGGGTTCGGGGCGGTGGGTGACAACGCTACCGACTCGTGGGCCGCGTTCGACGGCGCGTTCCGCGCTGCGTGTGAGAGCGCGAAGGGGAGCGGCGGGCGCGCGATAGTGCGCGTGGGGGAGGGCGCGTTCTTCCTGGCGAAGTCCATCACCGTCAACGGGTCGTGCGGCGCTGGCCTCACGCTGCAGGTACCGCTGTCCTGCTCCCCCGATCTCCTGCTCTCACGCTCCGCCGATCCCCCGCTCTCTCGCTCCCCCGATCCCCCGCGCCCTCCCTTTCCCGCTCCCACGCTCCCCCGCCCCTATTCCCCCGCTCCCTCGCTCTCTGGCGCCTCCGCTCTCCACTCTCATCGCGCCAAGCGCCCTTGACGACCCACTCACTCTCCAGGCTGCCCCCCACCCCGTGACCTCCACCCTCATGCATTGCCCCTCACCCACCATCCTGTCGCCCCCTTTTTCCTCCCCTCCCACTTGCCCCAAACTTCCCCCGTTCCCAGGTGGACGGCACCATCTACGGGCCGCTCTCCAAGGACGGCTACCCCACGCCCTCACTCTACCTGAACGGCACTATCATTGGTGTCGCCAGCAACGGGCTGTTTCAGTTCCAGGGCATGAAGGGACTGGTGCTGCGCGGGGAGGGGGCGATAGACGGCAATGGGAGGAAGTTCTGGGGGTCCAAGGCGCCCACGCGGCCACACATCATTGCGCTCATCGACTGCCGCAACACCACCATTGATGGGCTGCTGCTGCGGTATGTGTGAATGTATGTGTGCGATTTGCTGTGGCATCCCACCCCCTCCTGCTGCCGCCTGTGCGCCCTACTCTCCCTTGCCCTTCCCCCAATCCCCCCTCACCCACAACCCCTCACCTCCCCTCACCGTCATCCCCCCTTCCCACGTCCCTCCTCCCCTTGTTCAGCAACCCGCCGATGTACCACGTGTTTGGGTATGGCACGGAGGGGCTGTGGATCCGCGGGGTGACGACCAACAGCCCCGAGACGTCCCCCAACACGGACTCGCTCAAGCTGATCGGTGTGCGCCACGCGCTCATCGAGAACTGCACCTTCCATGGCGGGGATGACGACGTGTCACTCGTTGCCAGGGGCGCTCAGAGCGTGGTGAACGTGACGGTCAGGAACCTCATTGCCACGGCCGGGCACGGCATCAGGTGAGCTTTCCGAGTGGGCTCACATGGCACCAGGGGTGTGGAAAGCCTGGTCCATGTGACTGTTAGGATTGTCATTGGCATGGCCAGGCACTCCCCCGTCCACTCTCACTCCCATTCCTTCTCCCTTCCTCTGCCCGAACTGTGCTCTCCCCTTGCAGCATTGGAAGCCTGGGCGCTGGAGGGGCAGTGGCGTGTGTGTCTGATGTGACCTTTAAGGACCTCATTATATCTAACCTCGATAACGGGCTGCGCATCAAGACATGGCAGGGTGGCCTGGGGATGGTGCGCAATGTGCGATACGAGAATGTGTACATGACCAACACTGACAACGCCATCACACTCAACCAGGTGAGACCATGCTTGCTGTGTGCAGCAGCAACTGCAGCAACAGCTGCAGCAGCACCTTTGCAGAGTTTTAGTACCATCTATATGATTCTGCTTTGTTGTGCTGTCTCCCTGCCACAGTTTTACTGCGACTCGCACCAGGACTTCTTCTGTGGCATAGCGCCTGACAACGTGGCACTGGTCAACATCACTTACTCCAATGTCTATGGCACCACCTCACGGTGAGAGCTGCCGTACACCTTGCCCCACAATGGAAATGCCGACTTGAAGGTCCACCGCTTGATGTCATGTTCCAAACTTGCCATGTACTCGTGTAAAAACGGTGTGAGTATGTTATAACTGTGTGTTGTATGTGTCCGGGTGCAGGTATGGAATGAACATCCGATGCAGTGCGACGGTCCCCTGTGGCGGCATCAAGCTCAACAACGTCAACCTTGTCTCCAAGGGAAGCTCTCTCCGCCCCGTGCTGCTGAATGTGGTCAACAGCCAGGCCACAGGGGTGGTGGCGCCTTTACCGCAAGGCATGGGGTCGTATGCAGGTTGGGGTTCCACCCCACCAACTGCAGCACAAGCTGCAAGTATACAAAAGATGATGGCACAATGTGGGAGCTGATTGCTATCAACCTTTTATGTATGGCGCAAAGCTTTCCAATATCACACGTTAGGTCTGAACGTTCAGTTCAGAATGCATGTGTTGTTGAGATGGGACTCAGGACGTGTCCTAAGAACTCGATTTTTATAACTTAACGTTAACTACAGTGTTTGTGCCATCGCATTTTTGCGACTGGTGCTAGGCACGCTTGCTACACTGCATTATGGCTTTCGCATTTTCCTTCGCAGACAATTATGGCTTTCGCATAAGCGAATCGTCGGAAAGCAGCGAACGAATTAGTTTGACGTTGTCCAGAGACAAATTCACCGTTGCTCTTAGGAGGACACACCCTCAGCATTGTCGTTCGCGTCACGGCAAATTCGATGTTCCTCGCAACATCCATTCCACCTCACTGAGCCTGTCGGCAACGCACATTCGATCCACCATTTTACTGCCGTAGCCTCGCAAGTTATCCTCGCCACCAGGCACCGGCGAGAGCGAAGAGGAGACTAGAGATGGCGTCAGCACCGGAGGACGTAGGCAGGTCGCTGATTGCCGTTTCTGCAGCGCGCCGATGAGCTGCAGAAGCACGACCCGCTCGTCGCGTACTACTGTGAGAACTTATTTTCAACAGATTCCAGGCGTGATTCTATCGCCTCCCGTGGTAGAGGCATGGGGTGCAACGGCGTCGTTAGACTCGCAACGGGGTTGCAGCGTGCGGTTTCTAGGGCGAGAATGAATGAATTCATTTTGCGGGTTTCCAATGTCAAGAGTCAGAAGAAGAAAATGGAAAGGGTAGAGTCGATACTTGTTTTAAGCACAGGTTTGTTGTTCGTACGTGAGTGGCGGACAGGGTTGGTGGGAGGATTTAGGTCGAGTCAAGGGACATTTGATGAGACGCATGCTGATTGGTTCCACAATTGGGTGTGCATGGCTTGGGGTGCATGGCTTGGGGTGCATGGCTATGGGGTTCATGGCTTGGGGTGCATGGCTATGGGGTGCATGGCTATGGGGTGCATGGCTATGGGGTGCATGGTCATGGGATGCATGGGTATGTGGTGCGTGTCTATGGGGAGCATGGGGATCGGGCATGGCTATGGGTATGTGAGCATGTCTATCGGGGGCATGGGTGGGGGAGCAGGTCGGCTGTACGCGACGGACAAGGGCCTCAAGGTGTCGAGCAAGGAGAGGGGCAAGGAGACCAACGACCTGCTGCTCTCGCTGCTCGCCCGTCTGGAGAAGGTGCGTGTCATGCCGCATGACGATCGCTGCCATGCAAAGAGGACATAGCACACATTCGTCATGGCTGTGCCTGGCTGCTTGGTTCTGTGGTTTTCCCATGCACGGAATATAACAAGTGCTCCACTTCCCACTATCCCCACCCTCGCACCATACCCTAGTCCGGAGCCTCCACTGCTGCAAATTCACCCTCACACCTTCCCATTTTCTCCCTTGCATCTCCTCCCCACCCATTTCCCCTCCTCAAACTCCCCCTCCCCTTCCCCCTCTCCCCCCTGGCAGGACAAGGCGGAGGTGCAGCTGAGCCCCGAGGACAGTCTGCACGTGGAGGGCTTTGCAGAGCGCGTCTTTGCCAAGGCGGACAAGCAGGACCGCGCCGGCCAGGCCGACATGTACGCCACCCCACCCTCACTCGCTTCAAGCTTCTGTATCACTCACTCGTGTGTGCGCTTTTCTCTGCATCTCCCCTACCACGTACCAGCCTCCCATTTTCTCCTTTCGCCCCCTCTTCCACCCCTGCTCTCCCCTTACCCCGCCCGCCCATTGGTGCCCCTCCACCCGGCAGCTCGACAGCCAAGACGTTCTACGCGGCGGGGCTATTCTTCGACGTGCACCTCCCATTGCATCCCTCTACCATGCTTCCTGCATACCCTAACCTCTCTTCTCCCGCCCCATCCTTCCGCTCTCACCCCTCCCCCCCCACCCCCTGTTGCCCTGTCACCCGGCAGCTCCACGGCCAAGACGTTCTATGCGGCGGGGCTGTTCTTCGACGTCATGCGCCAGTTCGGCGAGCTGCCTCCTGACGTGAGGATGCCCGGCACTGCGCTCTTTGTTGCTAACGCACTGCTCGCTGCTGTGATGCTGCTCACTGGCCCCGCCTGTTCATTGCTGTGCTAGTGCTTCTCACACATGTACCTGCTCATTGGGGCTTCGTTCTCTTCTTCAGACCCTCCTTCCTCCCCTTCCTCTCTCCACATTTCTCTTTCTAAAGGGCGTCTTCCTCACTCCTTCCCCGTTCCATCCTAACCCCTCGTACCCACCCCATCCCCCCTCCTTCCTTCCTCCTTCCCCCTCCATCACTCCCCCATTTTTCCCTACCGCCCCCACACGCACCTCCCTCCGCGGGCAGGTGGAGCAGAAGCAGCGGTACGCGGCGTGGAAGGCAGCTGACATCCGCAAGGCACTGGCAGAGGGCCGCCAACCCACGCCTGGCCCGCCTGCTGCCGATGCTGCCGGTGCTGCTGCCCTGCTCTCCGCACCTGCCGCTGCTGCTGCTCCCTCCACAGCCCCGGACAGTGCTGGTGGGGCTGGTCATGCGACACAGGGAAGCCAGGTGAGTGCGGCAAGGACAGCAGCATCGGGGGAGAGGTGAGGAGATGGGGAAAGGACAGGTTGGAAGAGTCTTTCCCATGTGATGCGTCTTCTTTCTTCCTGTCTCTTCAGTGCGCTGCTTGCATATGGTACTGCACCTTCCGTTCACTCGCATTGCGCCCCCTCTTCACATATCACCCTCATCGATACCACCCTTATCACACCCTGCCCTCCTTGGTACCACCCCCCCCCCCACAACCCCTGCGCATCCCCTTCTCCCACCCACCTATCCCCTCTCCCCCCTTCTCCCCCCTCCCCCTCCCCCAGCAGCAGCAGCACGACATCCTGGGTCTGCCGGTGCCGCCCTCAGTGCAGCCTCTCCGCGCCGACCGCAGTGGAGCAGCGCCAGGGGGGAGTGGGGCAGCAGCAGGGGGAGGGGGGTGCTGGTGGGGGATGGGCACAGGGAGGCGCGCAGCAGGGGCTAGGGGTGGGGCGACCCCATGGGGGTGGCGCTGGTGAGCTCTCTGCCCCTCTTGGGCCGCCTCACTGCCCTTCTGTGCTGCACGCTCTCACATCTCTCACAAGAGTTTCCCCTCTCCCCATAGTTGGGTTCATACACCCAGATGCCCGCCAAACCGTCCAGTCTACTGCACCTTTTCTTCTTTGCTCCTAACCCTTCCTGCCTTTCCCCTCCTTCCCCCCTCTCTCTCACTCTGCATGCGCTGACAATTTCGCCCTTCGGGTCTCTTTACTCCCTCCCACCTCCCCTGACCCCATCCACCGCTATGAACCGCATACCCACACTCGTTGGCAGCAGCAACAACATCGTCCCTCGGCCCTGCAGGCGCAGGCGCACCAGGAGCAGCAGCTGCTGCCCCGTCCTCCTTCTCAGCCCCCCTGCCTACTGCAACGCAGCCCGCTGCCAAAGCCACCACAGGAGCTGCTGCAAGCACAGCCACAGGCACAAGTGCAGGCTCGGGCACAGGCATGGGAATGGGGGGGCAGGCCCCACCAGCGGGTAAGGTGGGGGACGCCCACGCGCTGCGCGCTTTGCTGTGAGTGCACTGGCATTTGATGATGTCCCCGCTGCTTTAGACTACCTCAAACAGGCCCTGCGGTTGCTGGACGGGATGTAACAAGGGTTCTGGAACATTACCTATATGTTTAGCATTTTATATTGCGCCTTGTGTGCACAAGGTCCTATTCCTTAGCAACAAGCATTGAGAACGACCAATACGGTATGTTATAGATAAGTAGCCAAGGAACTACCGTAAATGATAATAGCGATATTAATCCTAGAGGAACTTTGCAACACATAGAATATTTCTATGGAATTGCACTTGCGAATTTCCATTTGAAAGCAGCACTGGATGTAATATAGAATATTTGTAGTTGTTCTTTATGTAACGAGTGTGAATAGGGGGAATATTTGGTCAGTTATGTTTCTTCCAGGTTATTTGAGATTTGAAATGTTGGCGAAACGATGAGTATTCCGCCGCCGGAAGTTCGTCAACTGGAGATATTTCGCTAAACGCAAGGAGAGTTACGGCGGCGCGCACCCGCCCAACCACCTGTGACGCCCAGCGATTCGGTGGAGGAGCTGGGCGCAGGTGGAAACGCAAATGGGCGCCACGCGGGGAACGAATCGCACTCCGGGAAGGTCCACCTGCCACCTGCCTTCCCCACTCCGCTCCGCTTCCCCTCCGCCTGGCGTTTCTGTCTCAGCAGCAGAGTGTGAGCAAGTCACGTGCCACGAGCACCCGCCGTGCACAGCACCCGAGCGGTTCCACTCGAGTTTGGGAGATCTGAATTACGGTACAAGTTCAGTGAGCGAGGCCGTGAATGTGAGAGCAGAGTACTGTACTGTATAATAGGATGCCAGCGTGCATTGAAGGACACTGCTGCTGGCCTAGGATCACTTTCATTTGTCGAGCAGGCCACGTGAGGGATGTTCGATTCTCAACAAAAGCCATAAGATATATCTACATTGCTTTCCGCTAGGCAGTCGTAGTTGTGCAGATAAGAAACTCCCGTTTGTAGTAACCTGTTCGCATTGCGCGTCGATGGAAGCCACGCGATTAGACGCTTCCTCGCCGTCCTCCTGCTCGCCGTCGCGCTGCCCTTCAGCAGCTTTCCCCAACGCTCGTGGGCCGCCAAACCGCCAGACCCAGCGGCTGTGGCGGCGCCGGTAGAGGAGGCGGCGGCGGCGGCGCGGCTGAACTACAGCGAGGCGCTAGAAAAATGCATTTTCTTCTTCCAGCTGCAGCGGTCCGGTAGACTGCCGCGCTCGCAGCTACCCACGTGGCGTGGCGACTCGGGACTCACGGATGGCAAGGCGGAAGGGGTAAGGGGGAGGCATAGGGGCTAGAGGGAGGTACAGGCGGAGGTGCAGGTGGAAGGGGGAGAGGAAACCACCGAGTAATGCGGAAGAGAAGGGCGGAAATGGTACGCTAGCCGACACTCTAGCAGCTCGCCTCAACCCCAGGCTAACGCAGAGCAGAGCAGTCGAGCACAGAGCGGCGGCAGAGTCAACGAAACGCGCCGTCAGCGCAACGGACTCGCGCAGCTCGCGCGCTACCCCAACCCGCGCCCTCACGTGGACTTTCCTTCCCCC